>JBCFYV010011164.1:24748739-24870355 GCA_039000515.1 Timema cristinae
GATCCAACCCTTTTTTTATATAAACCCATTTTCGACCACCAACATTAATTTAATGTCATAAATATGGCGTTTAAAATATGTCTCTTTTGGAAATTAATTATTAAGTTTATCTAAAAATTTTTCAAAATTTCCCAATTTTCCCTTTACCTGTTGATTACTTTAAATTTATCTTTATATCACAATCAAATGGACTTATATATTATAAGTGTTATTTATACTTTTGGGGGGTTTCCCCTACCATTTGGCAACAAAATTTTTCCCAGTTTTCATATAAAATAAAATTTTAGAAACCTTCCTACTTTCAATATGATCATCTTAAAAAATTGGGGTATAATGGCTGAACTTTTGGGAAATGGGACACAGTTGAATAAAAACTTTAATTTTTAAAACACCCAAAAAACTTTTTTCATTTTTTTAAGGTTTTTAACAAGCTTTTTCTGAACCGACTTATTAATCAGTACACGACTTTAAAGTAACTTAAATCTAGACCAACACAACAACCGCCCTACAGACGTTAATTCATCACTAAAAAAAGGGGATGGGGAAGATTTATATTTACCCACCCCCGGCACCAAAAATTGGGGGGGTAGGTTTCCGGGGTCAAACTAAAAATACCTCTATAACTATTTTAATGGTTTTTTGAATAGTAAATTTTTTGGTTTGGGGTTTAACTTTTTTTAAACGGGTCACTATATACAAAAAAAGTCTAGCTTTGGCTAAAAAGAAAATTTTTTTAAACACCCTCAAAAACTGTTTAATATACTTCATTTTTTTCAAAAACTGATAACTAATTATAACCTAATTTCACACTTTTAACTTCATTCAAATCAATCGATAGTTTTTATAAACGTACTATTTTTGGGAAAAAGACCTTTTTACCAACCGTAATTGCTTCAGGAAACAACGAAAGATAATATGTGAAAGGGAAAAATGACAAAAAGGGCTAATTTTATTAGTATTGGTTTACTCTGCCTGTGGCTTGTGTGAAGATTGCCGCCTACGATTGTACGAACACCAACACCCAAAACTACACGGCATATACAAAGGGAACGATTTTTACGCTGCCATTTATGTTACATTTAGTAATTCACTACAAAAAAATTAAATGTTTAGCAATTATTTTCTCCATTTAATCAAATGTAATCAAGGATAAATTTTTATTATTATTATACCGCTCTTAAAAAACCCGTTCGGTTTTAACGCACTTTCGCTAATGTGTAAGGAGGGTATTTGAAAAGAAAGAAGGGCCTACAGTTTAACTGGGAAACCGAACCCGGTGGAGGGCCCGGAATTCCCTACTTCACAAGATTCTTGTCAAGGGAAGGAAGGGTTTGGGAATCAGATAAATCTGTGCCGGGGCCGAGGATTGAACCCCGGGGCCGGGCCCACAGAATCTGACACCTTACCCCTAACCGCCAGGCACCAATAAGGATAAATTTATATTGACATAACTTAGCAAAAATGTACAAGAAGAATATTTTTCCCCAACCCCTACAATTAAGATACTCTTACGTTCAACCCCTTCATTAAAAGGGCCTGCAGGGTCTGTTCACCACTGAAAGGGGAAACCCACATTTCACCAATCCATACCATGAATCGAACCCGGGACCCTTATTCATTAGACAGACTGCCGACTGAGCTAAGGTGTCCTTTATAAGACCCCTACACCAGCCTTGCCAATCGTACGATCTGGATACTACTTTTGATATCATTTCAATACCTGTACAATCCAATATAGGTAGATTTCCTAAAAGTAATATCCTAAGGCTCTGCTACCAATAAACAATATAATGTATTAATATTTATTTTTACTATAAAAATAAGTAGATTAATCAATATTGCGAACTTAAAAGCTAGTGTCAGCACTTGTTTTTTTAAGCGCCCGTTTTTTTTAAAAACATATATCTCTAGTAACAAAATGTAGTATCCTGCGGTCAAAATAATATTCATTTGGGGTCCGTGTACTATCGCTTGGGATTAAAGAGTTGGCAACATTGACCTAAAACGATCAGTCCGACTGTCAGTCCTAAGATTGGCAGTATGCATCAGTATTTACGAGACCGTACATGGTCAGACTGAGACTGAAGTAAATACTGACTTGAGCACGAAAAATGGTCAGGATTACTGTCAGTCTCTCCCACCAGTTGTAAGACTGATGAGCTGATACTGGTGTGATCGGAAAATTGGATTACATCAGTATTTCATTCAGTCCGGCCATCAGTCCATCAGTACTGCCCTTACAAAGATCAATCAGACTGTCAGTATAATTTTACTTTTTAATACTGACATTCTGACTGATCGTGTAGGGAGGGGCCCTGTGGTTGTTTATGATATAAAACTACCTACCCTGTACCCACCGTTTACTATGAAAGATGATGTGATCTTACCCTACCACTAGGCCCTATCTTATATAAGGGGGACCGTAGTGTGACTGAGGCTCCCCCTAAATATTATTCAGGTCCAACTCAAGAGATATAAAGGAAATAATGACTTGTGACTTATATTTACAATTGGTCATGTGAGCCTATGTAAATGTAATCTGGTCGTATAGGCATTTGTTGCCCACGGTGGCGCGCGCGCGCGCGCACAACACACACACATACACTTTTTGTCACACGGTAGTCCAGTTACACTATGACACTGTAATACAAGCCCTGCTATATCTTGTTCCTTTTTGACAAAGTCTAGAGAGTTTCCTAGGTAGTTGCACCCTGCAACTATATTTATTAATTTTGGAAATTTAATTAATCATAAATAAGCTCTCTGGTTTTTATGGAAAAAAAAATTTGAGGTATTTAACGTGCCCTTTCTGAACCAACTGATTATTTTCAGCATACGAAATTTCTATGAGCGAGAGAAAAAGGACCTACTAATTTTGCATGAAAGGTTTTTTTTCACATAGCTTCCAGAGTTTCTTTTACATGACACAATTGACATGGAACCGCTAGCTTTCCTCCGGAGGAAGCTGTGTCACGGAGTTTTATCGATCAAGAAAAAATACGCCCACCCCGGGCTGGTTTGAATCCACGAACATCGGGTCCTTAGACGAACATTTTCCCTTTAAAGGCAGGGTGCTAGTGAGCGCAAATTTAGGTCAGTATTTTTGCAGTTTTTATAGCACAAACATTTTTTAGCCCAAAATAAATCAAATTTTTTTCTTCTATGGGAAACATAGAATTTAGCTTTTCTGCACATGCTAATCTCAACAGTTATTAAATATCTGTCATGAGCATGGCGGCATTTGGTGACAAACTTTTCTCTTTATTTTAAAAAGTTTGTCACCAAATGCCGCCAGGGCTCATGACAGATTTTCCCATAACTGTTGAGATTAGCATGTGCAGAAGGGTACCCGTCATTTGGCCTAAAAGGCATTTGGCCTAAAGTGTAGGCTAAACGCTTTTAGGCCAAATGCCTTTTAGGCCAAATGCCTTTAGGCCCAAAAATGCCTTTTAGGCCAAATGCCTTTAGGCCAAATGACTTTAGGCCAAACGCCTTTTGGGGCCAAATGCCTTTAGGCCAAAACGACTTTTTGTAAAGTTAATTTTTAGACCATTTATTAAAATATGTTTTGCTGTCTCCGGAAACTTTCGTTAAGATTTGTTGTGATGCTAAAAGATGGCGAGGTGTGTAGTGTTTAGTTAAATAGAAATATACTACCGTTTCAAAAAAATTGTCTTTTCTCAATTTACTATTTCCCCAAGGTATGCAGCACGTCCATTAGCCTTTTAGTACCACTTTTGTATGTTGAACTTTTTACATTGCCAAGGTTTGTACTAATTTTTTTGACAAGCATCTTGTTAATGTGGGGAGTGCCAGGCCACCACCGTGGTTCGGATTCCACGTTAAAACTGTTAGGTCCTTCAATTTCATCTCACAATCACCCTACCACTACACATTAGCGTAAGTGCGTATAACCCGAACGGGTAGTAAGACTTTTGGTGCTAATAGTAATAATAATTTTTGTACCGTTTTGTACCAGAAATAAAAAGTTTTTGTACCCGTACCGTTTTTTATTAATTAGCACATACATGGGGTTACACCATTTTAATAATTTTTTTTTTATTTTGAATTTTTGAATATATTTTTTAAGTGCCAAAGTATATTTTATCAGTCTTTATAATATATTTGTTTATTAATTTTGCTAAATGAATTAATCAATCATTCATTTTTTTTAAAAATCATATTAACTTACTCGAGTTTCCCCACGGCTTCGCTCACATTTTGGTTGGGTAAATTATCTTATTTTTAGAAAATCTTTCTAAACCAGGTTTTCTCAAACTCTATACTCTGAGCCTTTATGAACATAAAATTAAAATTGTTAAGACTCTTATTCTTAGAAGAAAATAACTTGTTTACGTTAAAATACAAAAATGAGACATTTATTATTTAATTGATTTAGTTATTTTCTGATAAGAGTTTTGTAGAAGTTTAAAAAAATTTGTAAGGTTTTGTAAGATATTATTAATTTTATTGCTTCATAGGCCAAACAGAATATTAATTTTTTAGTAAATCATAATTTAGGCAAGTCGAAAGAAGTAAGAAATTGGGCACACCTCATCTGAAATCCCTTCGCGCCTCGCGTTTGAGAAACCCTGATCTAAACTACCAAAAAATTACAATTTCAGACACCGTATGAGGCGAAAACTTTGTATGTTTATGAAGCCACAAATTAACTCAAACCTATAAGAAGTAAAAATCTATTTTATAAATATTATATATAATCTTTTTTTATATATTTTATGCAGTCTTTGCACCCAATATTTGCTCGCTTACGCAGGAAATTGTTGAAATGAACACCAAAAGAAATAGTTTAAAATTTACTAATAAACATGAATTATTTGAAAAAAATCACTCTAGTACTAAGCACCTCAGTTTAAATAAAATAAATTGTTCTGTTAGTAATTGTTTCTATTGGTTTTGAAAATTTTCCCTTCACCTCCCCAATCATAATTTCTCTAACTCCCATTTAAACACATTGTTTTAAGAATATTTTTCTTTATCTATAGTTGTTCTTCTACCTGCCAGCCAAATTTTCGATTTTAAACTATAGAAAAAAGGGTTTTTTATAATCCCCCCGCTCCCTCCCTTGATTTCATGGAGTTACATTTTTAAAATGCTCAGACTTATTAGTTACTTGGAGTGGTGCATTTACGGTCATGCCAAAATTCAATTTTTAACGACACTGCACTGAGATGTAGTATTTTTTCTATTAATTTTGTAGATTTTGGACCCCTTATTCCCCAACCCACTTTGAGAAATTTATAGTCTAATGTTTTTTTGGCTATCTGGGATTTGATTTATCTTTATTTATCTGTCAAAATTTTATTTTTTTCCTAATCTCAAAAAGTTTTTTTCTTTATTTACTCCATCACCACTATTTCTCAGAATGCAATATTAAATAATAATAATAAAATTATTATTATTTTTTATTTATCATTATTATTATTATTATTATGTAAATGTCTATTTGTGTTGTTTCCGTACCTAATTAATAAATTTTTTAAATTCCCTTTACAACAGAGAAGTAATTAAATATATTAGTTTTTGAAAATGTTGACTCCAAGCTCCCTTCCTCCTGCAATTACTCAACTACTGAGAAAATTTCAAAATTTTAAGGTTTTTTTTGGTCATTTTGAGGGGTCCTTCCTTATACTAAGGTTTACTAGAGTTGTAGGGAAGGCTCGTTCCCCTTTACCGGCCAGCACTCAGCTCTACCCTAACACGCAGCGCTGCTGTAACTTCTGCTCGTAAAACTAGCCAAGCTTGCTTCTTTTTTCGGATCATGTGACTGTGTAGTGCAGCACTTTTTATTATTATTATTTAGCACCACGTCTTACTACCCGTTCGGGTTATACGCCTAAGTACAAATTCCCGCTAATGGTTTAAAGGAATTGGGAAGGTTGAATTAGTGGAAGTGAACCGCATTTGCGTGGAGGGAGAGTGGAAAACCATTGAGGAAACCCCCCCCCCCCCAGTTTCAGAGATATGGTGTTTATAAAACCATGACTTCCCTAAAGATTCTGATGTCAGATGAAGATTTTATTCCCTTCTGAACGAGATGGAAAATGGAGTCATGATTCAAATTTTATTTGCCAAAAAACATTTTTTCACCTAATGAATATGAACAAGACCTTCAGTCCTAACTGCTGTAATTTCCTTAAAAAAGAAAAATTAAAATCCCCCTTATTTGTGATGTCTCCGAAAATGTTATCCAAGGGGAAAATATATCACCCGTGAATCTAGGCATTGTATTAGATTTACGAAACAAATAGTAAGTGGTTTCATGGCGTGTAAAGTGTCACCCCATAGTTTTACTTTATGGAAAAGTCCCCTTCTATAGTGAATTTAATGATTTGTTTTAAATAGTTTACATAACTGCAAGATTTCACATATGCATTTTATAACCTTATTAAACAATCGATCTTGCTTCATTAATGTGGACAGTAGTCTATAAGAAAAATCTCCCCATGCAAGGTGGATATAGTTTTTTATGTTATCCGTGCCATCTTAAACATACTTTAGAAACTTTATTTCTAATTTATAAATCACGTGGCTGTATGACACACATGAATATGTTTTTGTCAAAAAACATAGTTTATTGTAGTACATGAACAAATGTATATAGTACGAAAGTTAATGAAAGCATTAAGGTTTTTGGTGACGTAAATGTTCACTTAAATTATGTGTTAAACTTTTCAATATAAATTTAATAACCCTCTTGTAAGTGGGCCTATTCATAAACAATTTGTAGTATAGTGAAAATCGTGAATTTATATTAAATTTTCCCAAACTGAGTGTGTCAAACTATATATTTAAAGGGTAAATTAGATTCAGCTATTTTTTGGGGTTATTAAGTTGGTATTAATATATGCCCCCTCAAAGTTGGAGATAATATGTGGTGTCCTCCACCTATATCCCCTACCCGCCCCCCCTCAGTTGGAAATAAGTTGTCCTCTAAGTTTGAAGTTCAAATCCCACCCGGGGTGTAACAAGGGAAATTTTTCCCTAAAATGGTACCCCACTCTCAATATACGCAAATGTAGGTACATTCAATCTAAAATGTAACATTCCTCATTCCTGGTTCATTAGGGTAAATTAATGTATGTGTACAACTCAAACGGGTAGTAAGTCACAATGAAAAAAAACCTATTGTGATGACTATCAAGAGTATCGGCGAAGCTTATAAGTTTTGGGCGAGGTACTTTGAAAAAAAACTATTTTTAAGGAGTTTTTAGGTGCTTGACTCCAAGCCAGTGGAAAATATTTGAAAATGGAATGCCACTAAAGCTTTTTTGGGGTGTTCCTTAAGCTTTTAGAAATAATAATAGATTGTTATATAATCTTTTTAAAGTTTGATGCAAACCATCTTTTCAGCTTCAAATTCAAGTATTTTCAGAGGGAAGTTTAACAAAATGGAGGGAGGCACATTTCGATGGGGGGAGAAAAATTTGGGTTTAATACCCCACCCTATCAACCCTTCCCTCTTTCCCAGTTTTACGCTCAATTGAGTGACACTCGATATAAAAACTAGTGACAGAACAAACCGTAGAATGTAGATTATTTCCTCAGAGTCTGACAAACTAACTTAAATCTAGAAAAAATTTCCCAAAATCCCGCCCCCGACAGTTAATTCATCATTGTGAAAGGGGAAAAGCACAGTCAAAACCCAATTGATACGTTTTTCGGACATTCCGGGAATCGAACCCGGGACCTTTAGCTCAGTATACAAACACGCTACCAACTGAGATAAAGTGTCGGACTGTGTATTAGATCAACATTTAGTACGGTTTAGTGTTGTTAGCAAAAAAAATTCTATATTACGTGATAAAAAAATTACACCTCTGTACACAAATAAACACTGGTACATTGGTATTAACGCTATAAACTACCTTGATCTCATAAGTCATCCCCACCCCAAAATATAACTTGTTTTTAAGTGACGCGGAGGTCGGGGTGTAGTGTAGTTCTTCTTTTATATTCATTCAAGTATTAAAAATTTTAAAAGACTTGTGAGATTTAAATGTATTTATTGAATGATCATAATACTAGTGTAAATATTTTTATGAGAGTTCGGCCATTCATTTTTTGGTAAAAAAGGCTCCTTCGGTCTAAAAGTGAGAACCCCTGGTCTAAGTCAATATATGTTAATGTGTTGATTAACACGCTCTGGTAGCTTTGTCAGTTCGAAGTACTTTAGTATTAATTTTAACCGAAATTGGGTGGGGTGCGAGTGATTCTGAAGTCTCTATATAAGCGAGGTCCTCGTTTTAATAACCCATACTTGTGTTAAGAAAAATTAAAAACTAAAACGAACTTAACTACCAGAATGGTGGCTACTAGATATATACATTTTCTTGTATACAATGTATGGAAGCTTCTATGGTTGTGCTTTTTTAAATGAGAATATAAGTGGCACTTTTAATATGTGTGTGTTTTGAATATAGTCTTAAACCAAGTCTTTAAAAAAGGGGCCTATGTATACGACTCATCTTCTGTGTCTAATGTTTTAGTTATAAAATAAATAATTTATGTTTGTATTGAAATTATTAGGGGTTATGGGGAAGGTGCCCCGTTTACTCCACCCCAATGAGTGCGCCACTGGTTTAAGTAAAACGCTTAGTTAGAGGTCTTTTTATCAATGATATAATTAATTTATAAAATATGATAGTTATTAAAATGGTTTTTATGAACTTATAAACGCCCCTTTTTCTCGTCAAATGAAAAATCAAAAGTATATCCATTAGCTTTTATTTAATTAAAGGGGAACAAACTTTTTTCAAACCCTTTAAAAAAGTTTAGATTATATATATAGTTAATAATGAATACTTTTTGAGCCTGTGTGTTAAAGGAGTTTTCTCATTTTATATTATTTAAATCAACATAGTAAGTAAAAGTATTTATCTTAAAAAAAGTTAAATAAAGTTTAAAAAGTAATTATAATTATACAAAAAATGTACATTTGTTGTATTTGAATTGATGTATTTTTCACTGTCTAAAATATGTTTTTCAAGTAAATAGAGTAAGCTCTTGTAGTGTTGTTTTTTTTATTGTATCTTCACGCCAGTCAAAGCTTTCAAAATTTAATAGCAATTAGAAGGTAGGTATGAGGAAGATAGAATTATGAGAAGTACCCTCGTTTGCGTGGAAAAACGGGAAACCATTTACGAAAAATTACCCTTAAGTACATCGTGTAAAAAGAGCAGGCGCGGTATGCACATTTTTGTCCTCGATTCATTATTTTATAGTAAAAATCTTTCTTTCAAAAATGAAGATGAAATACATATTTAAAAAAATTAGATATCACTAAACTTTACACAAAAATATACAAATCAATTCATTATTTAATCTATATAAAGCAAGGATGGAAGCAAGACAGAGGTACCCGCCAACAACTCGTGAAACTCAAAACAAATTATGTTAGGTGGTTTGAAAAAGAACAAAAGGAAAGTTGCCGGGGAACAATGAATTTTTGTTATGATTTACTTCAAGGTCGTTTGCTATTATTAGGAATGGAGGGAGGGAAAGGACTGCTGCCTAATCCCACCCTTCAAAGTATCTTGTAGAGTGCGACGGAGAAAAAGAGAAAGAGAAGATTTAGCTGTTTTGCCACGTAACTCAAGTTGGCCCGCCACATTGCTGAAAAAAAACCTTTTTGTCTAATCGTTTGTGCTCTATTTGTGCTCATATGTACCCGAAAATGAACATTTGTGCTTTTGAAATGGCCAATTTAGAAAATATTTAATGTGGTGGGGCCCAAATTGAGCTCAAGCTAGCCCACCACATATTTAAAAACACAACATAACAAAATTTATTTAAGTCAATCCATTGTGCTCCATTTGTGCTCATATGTGCCCGAAAAGAAAATTTGTGCTTTTAAAAATTTTAAAATCTAAAGAACAATTAATGTGGGGCTAACTTGAGTCTTCCTATACCATACCTGTAGAAAAATTGAATTCAAGCAGGCCCGCCACATTTTTAAATATTCATGTAACAAAATTCTGTTTTCACCATTCGTTTGTTTTCGTTTGTGTCATATGTGCCCAAAAATGATATTTGTGCTCTATAATTAGAAATCTAGAAAAACAGTTAATATGGTGGGCTAGCTTGAGCTCTAGTTGGATCGCCTTCATTAAATGTTATCTAAAAGGCCTAGATTCACAGCCCTAACGTTAATTTTCGGGCACATAATGAGGGACAAACTAGAACAAACGAATGGTGAATACAGAATTTTGTTAAATTGATATTTAAAAATGTGGCTGGCCCAGCTTGAACTATATTTTTCTTACAGTTTATGATATAGGGAAGGTTTTAAGTTTTAGCCCGCCACATTTAAAAGTTCTCTAGATTTTCTAATTTTTAAAGCACAAATGTTCATTTTCGGGCACATATGAGCACAAATGGAACACAATGGATGACTTAAATAAAATTTGGTTATGTTGTGTTTTCAATATGTGGCGGCTAGCTTGAGCTCAAGTTGGCCCCCCACATTAAAATATTTTCTAAAATGGCAGTTTAACAGCACAAAATTCATGTTCGGGCACATATGAGCATAAATAGAGCACCCAAAAGATTAGACAAAAAAGATTTTTTTTCGGCAATGTGCCGGCCAACTTGAGTCACGTGTGTTTGCATCTAGGCTTTTAAGAGTGTCACTTTTTGGAATGGAGAACACAAGCGATCCCAGCGGTGAGATATTTTTACCAACCAAAGCTCATCAGATTTATCCCCCTGGCCTCTGCTGCAGCCATTGGCAATTTTGGAGTCCACTTGCTTACAAACGTACGTTTTTCTTGCCCTAGGAAGTTATCATCCTGTAAAGGCTACCACATTTGTATTTTTACGTTTTATTTAAGACTTAAAAAAAAGACCAACGACAATTCCATAAAATCTTTGTATTTTTTCACAAGTTGAAATAATTCCTGAGAATGCTTTGCAAATTACTAGGGGGGAAATTAGTATAATAGTTTTTTAACAAAGGACCTATTGTGTTAACATAGCCCATGTTGTTTAATATATCACCGTAATAAAAAAGTTACACTGTTGAAAAAAAAAAATGTACTAATTTTATATAAAAATAGTTTATAAAAAATTCTAACAATAATAATAATAGAGTTAAAGGATCTAGTCAAAACCATAATTTAAGTTTTTTTATTTTTTATATATATATATATATGACCATTTTAATATTTACTGGCAAAATTTTTTTAATACGTTCACTATTATTTATATATTAATTATTAATACATTTGATAAAAAAAAATATGTTTATATATATCTCAGTAGCGCTAAAACGAAAATCGGGCGTCACTTCAGACAAATTTAAAGTGGGTGGGTTGAATATTGGTTTCCACTTTCATTTTGCCTTTCGGAATAAGTTGTCAAAAGTCCCCATAATTTGAATGTACGCATATAATTTTACCGAGCGTAAACGATGGGGAGAATGGGATTTTCTTATTGTTTTTCGTTAACTTTATGAACCATGAGATATATTAACAAGGAAAATAATATCGGAAATTTTATATATAAAAAAGGTGATAGAGTGTTTTGTGAACTATTGATCTAGTTGTATGTAGGATATTGTCAATGTTTTTAGAAAATATTGTAACTACCTTTCATAGTTGTGCTATCATATTCAGATGAAACAACTAACAGTACCTTTTACTTTCCGAAGATACCGAAGGTTTTAAATTTACATTTTTAGGCCAAATGACTTTAGGCCAAACTGCCTTTTAGGCCAAATGCCTTTTAAGCTAACTGCTTTAGGCCAAATTGCCTTTAGGCCCAAAAGCCTTTAGGCCAAATGCCTTTAGGCCAAATGCCTTTAGGCCAAAACGCCTTTAGGCCAAACGCCTTTAGGCCAAATGCCTTTTAGGCCAAAAAGACTTTTGGTTTCATTTTTAGGCCAAATGCCTTTAGGCCAAATGCCTTTTAGGCCAACTGCCGCGTCCCCGTGCAGAAAGTAAAATTTTATGTTTCATAGAAGATATATTTGATTTATTTTTTGGGCCAAAAAATGTTTGTGCTATAAAAAACTGCAAAATTATTTCACTAAACTCGCGCTCACTAGCACCCCGCCTTAAGACCACCAAGGTCAACAATTTCTACTCTAACGAATATCAATTGTCCCTTCCCTCCTTTGGAATCTGCCTGCCTACAGATTTATTTTAACTCCCTCTGATATTATCAAATAGATTTTAATAAACAAGAAACCAACAAGGTTTTCTTCATAAAACTAATATATCTGTTTGAAAGTTATGGGTGGGGACAAATTATGACCATGCCCCAAGTTTATTATTTTGACTTAGGAATATAAACTTTCAAAAAAACAGGTTTCAAAAATTTGCCTGAGAGAGTAGCCACAAATAGTTTTTAGAGCTACTTCACTTTTAACAGTTTCTGAACGTGATCCCCTCCAAATAGCTTCTAGAGAAATCCATTTTTTTTTAATCTGGGGGAAGGACTCAATTCATGTTATGGATTGTTCATTTTTTCATAAAATAGTTTTTTTTTATAAATAAAAAGAATGATTGTCGTTTGAAACGTTTTTCCAACGTCTGCCAAATTTTGTCAGTTATTATTTGCTGGAACAAAATTATATAACCAATGCAATTTAATTTTAGTATAAAATTGAGTGACATCGATTTTTTAAATATAGAGTTTCAAACTTGACGTTATTGGTGTCATATGACGAGATTTACAAAGTTAAAGCACAATTTTCCAGCAAACATTCGAGAAAATTAATGCATTCTTGTTGGGTTTTATTTTCAAACCGCATCTTACTACCCGTTCGGATTATACGCATTTTCTCAGTTAATCTTATGGGGTGGAGATATGAAGGGTAGAGTTTAGAGGAAATTTACTTACATTCATGTGGAATAAGAATGGTAAACCATTTAGGAAAAAAAATAAC
Organism: Timema cristinae; assembly: GCA_039000515.1. Taxonomy (NCBI): domain Eukaryota; kingdom Metazoa; phylum Arthropoda; class Insecta; order Phasmatodea; family Timematidae; genus Timema; species Timema cristinae. The sequence continues at coordinate 24,761,650 of JBCFYV010011164.1, forward strand.
ATTAGTGAACCCGGTCGAGAGTCAAACTCCAATTTCCCCATCACCATCAGGCCAGACTATATGAACCTGTCATTTATCTGCGTGCCCACCGATGCGGGCTTGTATTAATGTAAGGATTAAACTAATAATTCAAGTCAAGATCGGTGGTCTTGGGTAAAGTATTCACCTCGTTCGGGGGTTCAAACCCAACTGGAGTCGACGGGTTTTTCTTGATAAAAATCCTTAGCACAACTTCTTTTGGAGGGAAAGTAAAGCCGTCGGTCCCATGTCGATTGTGGCGTGTAATAGAACACGGGAAGGTATGTGGAAACACCTTTCCATACAAAATTGGTAGGTCTTTTTGCTCTCGCTCTAGAAATTATCAAACTCTATTCAGAAAGGGTATTTTTAAATCGCTTAAAAAAAATAACAGATTAAAATTAAGTGTAAATTAGTAAAAAATACAGTCTGGAAATACATACTATTGCTCGGCCAGTAAGTTGTTGAAATCTCACTTGCTCTTTTAGGAATGTAAAAATCAGAATATACAAAGCCATAGTTTTACAAGTTGATCTCAACGGATGGGAAACGTGATCTATTACCTTAAATGACGTAAACAAATTCAGGGTGTTCGAAAACAAAATGCCTAGGAAGATATTGGGTCCAGAAAGATATAGAAATGGAGGAGGTTACATAATGACGAGTTACATGCCCTCTGCTCATTACAAAACTTATTAGAATCGTCAAATATTGCAGGCTACGACGGACAGTAATGCAGCGTGAATATAGTCTAGAACCGTTTTGAGGGTACTGACTGGCAAACCCAATAGAAAGAGACCATTGGGAAGACCTAGATGCATATAGAAGGATAACATTATAATGGACCTGAAAGAGATTGAGTGTAATGAGGTGGACTGGATGATGAAACTAGCTCAAGATAAGGGATAGGTTGTAATGAAGTGGAATTGATAGAACTAGCTCAAGATAGAGATAGGGTGTAATGAAGTGAGCTGGATAGAACTATTTCAATATAGGGATAGGGTGTAATGAGGTGGAGTGGATAGAACTAGCTCAAGATAAGGATAGGTTGTAATGAGGTAGAACGGATAGAACTATCTCAAGATAGGGATAGGGTGTAATAAGTGGCTGGATAGAACAGCTCAGCTAGGGATAGGGTGTAATAAGGTGGGCTGGATAGAACTAGCTCAATATAGGGATAGGGTGTAATGAGGTGGACTGGCGGGCGTACTTTTGTAAAGCCGCGCTGACACGGTCCAAGTATACATGGATCACAACTTGGACCAAGTGTTCTTGTACAAGTGCACTTGGTCCAAGTTAGTTGTCACAGTTAGTCACTTGGACATCAACAAGATGGCGGATTTTGTTTTGGAGGGTATCGGAGCAGTCACCGATATGCTCCTACAGGCGGTTGAAATCCAATTTAAAAAGTTCAGAAAAGTGTGAGAAAAAATAAAGTTTGGACCCGGAGCTGGATACTTTAGGCGCGAGGCTCCTCTTGGAGTTTCCTCAAATTTTCTTCGCGAAGTAGCGGTAGAAGATGAAGACACTTTCATCTATGGATTAACTACTGTGCAAGTTACTAAGACCTATAAAACCATAATTCAAGAACTTGAGTGCGTATAACTTGAACAGTTACTAAGAGACGAATACAAAAATAAAAGTTGATACTAACATGAGAGCTTCATTATCTGCTCTCTGTTACATTCCACAATTACTCCCTCTACCTCTTACAGTTCTATGAACCTACATTTTGCCTATCAGTCCATTTGATTAATTTTTATAACATTCCTTTTACTGGTTTCACCATCCTTGTTTTGAGTTGACGCCATTTTGAATCTCAGTTAAGTTCAACTTGGATCCAGGTAAGTTGGCCACCGTCCTACTCAACTTGGATATAACCTCCCCTTCCAAATGGGCTGGGATGAATTGTTCACACGATCCAAGTACTAGTGTTCAGGTGATGCACGTGCAGCGTCCAAGTATGCTTTGTCCAAGTAGACTTGGTTGGGTCTTCTCAACGCGGCTTAGGTTGGCAATGAACATTCAAGTTCCTAATGCCTTAGGGTAAGTAAGTAAACATGCAAAAATTGCGAAGAGGATTATTAATAAACTGTTTTTACTTTTTATTAACTTTCTAACCAACTAAAAAGACTGAGCTTACAAAAAACCAAGTATAAAGGGGGTTTTTTTTCAGAACCTGTAATGAAAAAAAAACCAAAAAATATGGGAACCAAATTTAAAAAATTTTTATGTAAAATATGGTTTTATATAATTTTTTTCCCCCAATAGTCCCCCTTTTCCCCCTCCCCCGGGACCAGTAAAGGCCCGTCGGGAAACCTGTGTGCCCAAATTCTATTTTTCGAAAAGCTCTTTCCCCCTCTGTAAAAGGATAACGCCCCAAAGGGTCATACTTGATATGCTGCTGGTTGTTGCAAAAAACTCCTAATTGTGGTTTGTTTTGACCACCGTCACATTCTGGGCCGCTGGCCTTTTTTCCAAGGGGACAGCAAAGTTACCGAGCCTTTTCTTTATTCCCTTTTGATTAAAATTCTTTTCGTTGTTTTAATTTTTTTTCCCCTTAAAAAAAGTTAAAAAATTTTTGTTTGTTGTTTTGAAAATTGACCTAGGTGGCCTTTTTGGAGGAAAAATTTCCCCTCGCCCCCTGACCCATTTTTTCTTTGGGTTCAAACCCAGCTGGGGGATAAATGGATTTTTCTTGAGCGATTAAAATCCGTAGCACAATTTCCCTTTGGGGGGGGGGGGGGGGGGGGGAAAGTAAACCCTTTGGGGCCCCATTTCGATGGTGGCATGAAAAAAAACCCTGGAAAATATGTGAAAAAAAATTTTTTTCGGCAAAATTGGAAAAGCCCCCTTTCCCCGCTTTCCCAAATAGAAAAATTTTAGAAAGAAATGGGGAACCACCACACTTCCTGAACTCCCTACAACATAAGTTTTCTACCGGTAGGGGCGGGACAGCACTAGCCAATGAAGAGGCTGAGAGTTTGCTGAAGGATATAAATCACATAAAACCCAAAATATTGGGGTTGTCGACATAAGGGGACTGTCTATTTTTCTTATTATCCCCCCAGTAGTGGTTGAAATGAAGTTCGGGTCATTTTCCCTCCCATAAGGTTAGCATTGACCCCCCTCCTTGAACTTTGTGAATTTGGGGTAAACTTTCTCTCACATTTTGTTTCTCTTAACGGGGAAGGGTTTTACTTTTTTTTTCCCATAAAAATACCCATTGATCCTCCACTTTTGTGAAGTTGGGTAACTTTCTCTCACATTGATTCTCTTAACGGGGAAGGTGTTTTACTTTCTCCCATAAGAATAGCATTGACCCTCCACATTGGGGAAGTTGGGTCACTTTCTCTCACATTGATTCTTTTAAACTGGGAAGGGGGTTTTTACTTTCTCCCATAAGAATGCATTGATCGTGGGATAAGGAAGTACTTTTTTTGGGTGTTTGACTTTTCATTTTTTTCAAGTTTTATCTTGGGCTCTCCTTACTATTGCGGGGGGTTTTAACTTTTTTCCCCATACGGATAATATTAAGATTTCTAAAAGGGGATTTAGTGGCTGATAGAGAAATATTATTTTGGGGGGTTACCATTTTTTTTGAGTTTTAGCATCGTTTCCCCACTGTGGATTTGAATCATTTTCTCCCCACATTGATCCTTCTCAAAAAAACGGGTTGGTTATTTTTCTCTGATAAAAATAGCATTGACCCGGGGGTGGGATTGGGGAATATTTTTTTGGGGGGTTCTTTTTCAAATTTTTCCCACACATTTTTAAAGCATGAGCATGGGTCACTCTCGATTTTTTTTTTTTTTTTTTTTTTTTGCGCATCTGATTATAGAATGCGGATTTTGGTGGTAATTGACAAACTTTCATTTTAAATACTGAAAATCCAAAAAAGTCGTAAGGGAATACCCCTTTTTCCTAGTGAAGATCAACTTTATCAAAAGGGATATTTTTTATTGAGTATTTTAAAATTGGGGTTTTCCTAACCCTTTAACAAATGTTCAAACCAATTTTTCAAAGATGTGCTTAAAAACTGGTACGAGTCAATAAATTGTTTAAATTTCCCAAGACTGAATTTAGAAAATTTTCTTCTGCATATTTTTTGGAATACATGAAATTCTTCTGTTTTAAACTTTCCCCAAATTTTCCCCGCATGATAATATAGGTGTTTTAATTTTTTAAATGATTTTAATATTTTGGGTTTTTTTCTTGGTATATTGAAAAAGGGAAAATGGCACTTACTATGAGTTTTCACCTCAAAGCTCCAAATGAGAACAGTGGTCACGGACGGGGGTCTTGACCCAACCCCCCTTTTCCCCGCATTACTCCCCTAAGCTAAACCCCCCAAAATAAATTTATTTTCCCCGTTTCAGGGGGGATGCCAAAAGGGACAAAAAAATTTTTCTTCATCTCGAAGACCTGGTTTCTTCTTCAACAATTTAATTAAAAAGGTTTTCCACCCCATTTTTCCCCCCCCCGCCCCCAAAGGGGCCCCCCCCTTTCCTTTTAAAAAACTTTTCCTAAGCCCCAAAACCTGATTTGGGGGATGCCGGGGATTTTTTTTTTTGAAAGATTTATCCTTTGATGCACCCCCGTTTTAATTTAAAAAACCCAAAATCGCCTAGCCCCCCCAAAGGGAAAAAGGCCCCTAAAAGATATGCCAATAACCCCCAAAAACCACCCCCCAACCCCCCTTGGAACCCCTCAAATCGCCCCCCGCCCCCCCACCCCAAAGCTCCCTCCCGGATTTTCTTTGAAACAGCCCGCCCAAATTTGCCAAATATGCTTCACCCTTCGGTCCCGGCATGGGTTGCAATTCTGCTTAACTTAAAAGGCCCCCCAAAAACCCCCCCCTCCCCCATTTGGCCCCCCCCAAAAACCACGTGATTTCACGTTTAACCCCTTAGTTATCCTCCAAAAGGGAATATTTCCCCTTTTTGGGAGCCCTAGCATTAATAGATACGTTATTTTTTTTTTTTCAAAAATTAGTTATTTTTGGTATTTGTACAGGATATTCAATACCAACCCCTATTTAGTTTACCTTCCAGTGATACATACTTTTTTCACTCGATTAAAAAGTTCTTGTCAATTTTGGGGATGAAATACTAGCACAGAAACCAAAAAAAAAAAACATTTTCTGTCAAACAAAATTTTTTATATTAATTAGGGCCCGTTTAAATTTCTCCAAATCTTCTGGGAATGGAATTAAACTTGAAGCAGCCAAAGGAATTTTAATTTTATTTAATTTAAAGCTCTAAGTATTTCACCCTTTAACCTCAAAAACCAACCACTTCCCTTGGGTTTGGAAAAAAGAAGCTGCTTCCCCAAATTAAAATGCAAGCCCCCCAATCGCGAGTTTAATGCCCTCAGGACAGAGCGACCCATACCCTTAAATTTCGAAAGAAAGGGGTTTATTGTTTCCTTTTCCCCCTTCCCCCCCCCAAAACGAGAGTACTCTACACAGGCGATGAAAAACCCTTTTTTAAAAACCCCAATTTACACTAATTTGGGGGCAAGCGTTCTTCCAACTTCCCTTTTTTTTTTCGATAATTTTAACCCAAGGTGTTGTATGAAATCAAAGAAAAAAATTTTAATTATAGAGTGTGGGGTAGGGAAAAAAAATTAGATAAAGTCTTAATTAAAAGTTGACTTGACAATTTTTTCACTATCACTCCTCTAAATGGGGGAAAAAACAGGATTCAAAACCTGGGGAAAAAAAACGATGTTTTGACAAAAACCCCTTTCGACACAAAACCCAAAATTTAAACTCTTTTTATAAAAATTTTTAAACACTATTTTCCCGCGAGAACAGGACATTGTGTCAAATTTTTTCCCTTTCTAAATGGTACCCCTAGAAATCAAAAATAAACATGGTAAATAATGTACGGAAAACCATATGCGTCATTGTCTGAATCCATCAATATATCGTTTATTTACGAATAAATTTTATGATAACCCTAACTTATATTCATTTCTTAAATAATTTTTCATTCCGTGCCATCTATGAAGAAAATTGATAATTATAGTTTATCAATGTTTTTGTTTACCCGTACATATAAGTTTTAAAAAAAGGAACAATCACTATTTCTTTACAAAAAACCAAATAAAATCAACAATCAACAAACAAAAAAGTTTGTTTTTTTTAAAATTCCTTTTTAAAAAATAATCGAGTCTTTTTATGAATAGTGAAAATTTTTTTTTTAAAACCAATTTCCCCAATTTTTTTTTTAAAAAACAAATTTTTTTTGTTGACATTGATAAAAAAATATTTTTTTTATTGAGGGTTTATTTTATATAAAAATTTATAATAAAATAAAAATAAATAGCTTTTGGACTATATAAAATTGACGTATGAATACAAAAAAAAGTGGGCCCTGGAAGCTTTTCTAACTAAAAAAACCCAGTTTTAAAAAAAAATTTTAAACTAAGGGGATCCCCCCCTTTCCCTTTACAATTTTGACCAACCAGTAAAATTTTTAATTTTTTTTAAAATGGTGTTGCACCGGGGGGTTTGGGGTTTGGGGGTTAATTATTTTTACACAACTCTTTTTAAGCTTTGGGAGTAGGGGAAAGAAATTTCCCCTAATCTCGGGAAGCCCCCGGTTTTACACATACATCCTTTAACATACATCCCGAGAGAAAAAAGAGGTAATTAAAACAATTTATTTAATGGAAAAAATAAAATTATTAAAAATTTAGCACTTTATCTCAAAAAGTACAGTCTATAAAACCTAAATAAAAAATTTTTGGGAAAGCTTTTGCCCAAGTTACGGTCAGCCGGGGCGTAAACGCCGGAAGGAAAAACCCCGACAATTTTTTTTACTTTTGGCTAATCCATCCATCAACAAGGCATGTTGACCGTGCACAGCATTTTAATCGGGCAAGTTCAAGTTCAATTAAATATAAAGGGCCCTGGTTTCAATCCCGAAACCCCTCACAAGATGAAAAGGCCCAAAATTTACTTTTAAAGTATAAGAAACAAAAGGGGCCCCATCCCGGGGCCGGGCAAGAAGTCCCCAATTTGAGCCCCTGACAGGTGGTCAACATCAAAAATATATTTAACAAGGAATAATAGACTGCTCCAGCCGGGGCCAGAGGGGCCCGAAGGGGCTCATGAGCTGTACACCTCCAAAAGGGGGTATTACTAGCAATTTAACAAAGAAACCACGGGCCAAGCTTGAGGAGCATGAACAAGGGCCCCCAGGTTTTTCACCCTAAAACAATTTCTTAGTGATAAACATAAAAAAACCCTAGCTAGGTATTCGATCCCCGGCCTTTTAAAACACTTGAACTATCTCTATCCCTGGCAAAACTATCTTTGGGAAATTTTGAACAGTGCACACATAGGGGTCTGTTGGGGGGGATTCACTATCCCGTTAAGTTTACTGGCCCTAAAAGGCACCGTCCCTGATGAGAAGCGCGGTACAAAAGCAAGTATTGGTTGCAACTGGTTTCATGAAAATGTGGACAAACTCCACATTGACCCCACACAACTGCCTAATACAAATACAAAACTAATATTTTTAATATTAACCCAAAAGGGGATCCCCCATTCCAAAACTAACTGAGAAACGAAATGTATACAACCAGCCACGATAAACGGCCCAAAACCTAATCTTTACGTCTAATTTGAAAGGTTACTCTGTCATCCTCCACGGATCTGCAAAAACCAAATCTTCCCATACATCCGTCTATCCATAAGACTTCCTCCTGTCCAGCGGATCCATTTCCCTAACTTGCAAGCCCACCGTTGATAGATACCTACTCGTAGTATGAAGGGTTTTTGAAAGGGCACGCACTGATGGCGTTCTTTTTTTCTTCCCACAGCTGGAAATTTAGTGATCGGGTCCACGGGAGAAAGTGGTGGGGAAACTTCCATGAAAGCCAAACAATGGCTCGCGCGGCCACCCGCATCAGGGTGCTTTCAGTTGACTTTTTCGTTGTTGAGCAAGGAGTTCGGTAGTAGCCGCGGTCAGCCTTTTCCGGTGTTGTTCTTTCCAGGGGGGCCTGGGGCTCGAAGGTCGACCAGCAAACGGGTATTAAATAGAAAAACAATGTTACGAGCTAGCATTTAAAAATAGCATGTGACTTGTAAACTTTTGACGATTTGCCCCGCATAACAAATATTTTGTTTTACATTTAAGGGGGCAAACCAAACCCTTTACAGTGTGTATGCTACTTAATTAATAAATAATTCATTTTTTTAAAAATTTGGAAAATACAAGGGACACAAATTTAAAAATTTTTTGAATGAATGTAATTTTCTACAATCAAAATCCTGCTTGAAAAACCCTAGGAATATTATCACTGAACTTCCTGGTTACTCCGGAAAGGGCCAAACTCGTGAATTTGATTACTAAAAAAATGGCAGGTCATAATATTGAAACTACAACTTCGAAAATTTCCAGTAAAAAAATCGTGTCAAATATAATTGGGAATTTCTTTCTTGAAAACAAAAACAAACTAAAATCAACTGTAACTTGTTTTCGAAAGTTTAAAATTTAGCGTATTGCTTCACCACATTTATTGCTTATACGATTTTCGGGAAATTTAGTTTGATTTTAAAAAACAAAAAAAAAACCATTTTTAAATAAGCCACGCCAGGTTTTTTAAATCTTAATATAAAGCAAGGTTATCAGTATAACTTTCATTATAATTATGTAAAAAGGGAAATTGGACAAAGCAAAGCTCTTGTTCACAGACACAGACTCCCTCTCTACGAATGAAAACAGAAAAGTGTATATGGATATGTTGGCTAATATAGACAGTTTCGCACTTCAGACTATCCAAAACACATTTTTTATACACGCTGCAAAAAAAAGCCCCGGGGAAAAAATGGAAGATATTTTAATGGAGAGAGTATACAGATTTGGGGGATTTTGACTAAAAACTTTACCCATTAAAAAGGAAATCTTGGGGAAAAAAGTAGGTAAAGTGTGTTAAAAACAGCTCTCAAAAGGAAAATTTAAAAACATGCCCATTATAAAAATTTAAAATAGGGTATCTTACACTACGCCAAATATTATATAAAGAAGTGAGAAACATAAATTTGTACATATCCTCTGAATAACTTTCACTTTTCCCCCAATGACAACCTATATTTAATAATGATTTACACCTTTCAACGGTCACTCAAAAAAAACAAAAGTGTTCACGAATGAAGACAAAAAAAAAATCACCCTTTTGTTTTTTTATGTAAGTATATTGAAAAGGAAGTTTTGTGCATTAACCTAATAATAAAATTTTTATCATTAAAAAGCTCGAGTCTTGTGAATATCATAACCCGTTTCATAAGATAAACAGCATGGCTTTAAAAAATAAAAAAAAGTTTAGTCAAAATTAGTTATAGGTGGGGGGTGACGTTAATCGTTTCCCTTTCAGTGCCTCCTGGGAAATGTTTTAAAAACGGCTAAACGAGTAACACCCAATACTAGGAATTAAGTAAAAGTTAGTGATTAAAAAAAAGTTTTTTTCAAATTAATGGTGAAAAAATTTTAAAACTCCTGGTTTGCCCCCTCCCTCCCAAAATATTTTTTCCTGGTCCGCCACTGATCAATGCTATTCTTAGAAGAAAGTGGCCCACCTGTTCTATGAGAAGGGTCAAATTGGAAAAGTGATCCAACTTCACATGAGGAGAACAATGCTAAAACAAAAAAATGCTAACCCTGGACATAGTCAAAACATAAAAAAAAAAGGCGGGTTTTTACTCACCAACTCTGTCCCATTTGGGTACTCCACACTCCACACAACACACACTTTGTGGCCCGTTTTTTTTCAACTGAGCCGAGTAACCATTCCGAGGTTACACCTCCAGGCCCGCCCCACCCCAAGAGAAAACAAGAGACATCGACGTGCCAAGCCGTGCGCACTGGCCCATGCAGTGATATCAACGGTCACGAGCGGCGCGCGATTTGAAATTACGCCCGGAATACGTAGGTTTTTCCCGAAAAGTGCACTCCCTTCCCCCCTTTCCCTTCCTCTTCCCGCGTGTGATATCACTACTTTACCTATTGTTATAATGTATTAATATACGCATTTCTCCACATTCTCTAGGTGAGGTTTTAGTGTGGGGTTAAAGGGTTTTGGTTATTTTTCTTCAAAATTCTGTTTGGCCCCGGTTTTTTCAAAATACTTTTTGGGCGATATTTATTTATGATTTAACTTTGTTTTTTATATTGGGGCTGAGGCCTTTTTTTTGTAGAGATCATGGCGGGGCGACCTGGATCAAAGAAATTACTATTCGGCAGCATATTCACCCGTTTCAGGGATTTTTTTTGAAACCATTATCGCCGCCATGTTTATTTTCAGGTATTTTTTAAATTTTTTGGTATAATCAGTTGGCTTTTACGTTACTAACATTTTTGGGGGATTAGAACTCCTATTAGTCAAGTTTAGTTAGTCAACTCTGGGGTCGCGAGCCCACGCTTTTTAGTTTTTTAGTTTGTTTGGGGCTAAGTCGCTGAATACTGAAACCCCCAAAGTAAATGTTTTGGGCTCGTTTAGTGAGCTTTGAATAGTTGTTTTGGGGGAACTTTTTTGGGGCCCCTTTCTTACACGTCTGTTATTGTAGTCGTTTGTTGGCGAGTAGTTTATATCTTATGTTACGTTTATACTGGGGGTTATTTTTTGGGATTTCAATTATTACCATTAACGCTATGGATTTGTACGAAGGTCAATTTCAATGTATTTTAATGCTTGGGGGCCTTTAGACGGCCATCTTGTCCCGGGTCGTCCCCTAACCCTTGTTTGTGTATAACTATTTTATGGCCTTTTGGCTAGTTTTCGCCTAACGCGGGGTTTGTCCCACTCTTTCTCATGGTATTTGTTATTTTTGGGAAATAAATAAACTCTCTTTGACCAAACCGACTTTACTCGGTTAAAAAAAAGGGGGGGGGTTAAAACCCCCCAAAATAAATTTCTCTATCAGCCACTCATCACTTTGAGAATTCTTAATACTACCCGTATGAGAGAAAGTTACCCACCTCAATAGTAAGGAGAGCCTAAGATAAAACTTGTCAACTACCCTAAATAATATTTCCTGATCCGCCACTGGTCAATGCTATTCTTATGGGAGAATGTGACCCACCTTCCCTGTTGAAGACGATCACTGTGAGAGAAAATGACCAAACCCCGCAGTGAGGAGGATCAATGATAAAACTGAAAAGAATTGTCAACCCCCCAAAATAATATTTTCTGATCCGCCACTGACTTCCCTTTGAGAATTCTAAGTCCCTATTCACAGGGGAGAAAATAACCCACCTCAGTAATAAGGAGGGTGCAAGATAAAACTTGAAAGAAATGTCAAACACCCAAAATAATATTTCCTAATCCGTCACTGATAAAATGCTATTCTTATGGGAGAAAGTAAAACACCTTCCCAGTTAAAAAAAACAATGTGAGAGAAAGTGACCCAAATTCACAATGTTCAAGAGGAGGATCAATGCTAACCTTATAAGAGAAATGAGCCAGAACTGTCATTTCAACCACTACTCACAACTTTCGAGGACTGCCTGTACTTTTACATTCTCATGCAAAATTAATTAGTTTACACACAAAACAAGATTCCCCTGGAGCGTGACCTAGAAAATACATTCTATGTACTATATATTTTATTAACATACAAATATTTTCCACATTGTGAATAACTTTTCGACCATTCTCTCTGTAAACTTATAAATCACCTTGCCGCACATTTGACTACTTTAATAGGCATTTATTAATACTTTTGTCTACTGATGTACACACATCCATTTAAAACCCCTTCAAAAAGACATTTAAACATATCCATTTAACCTCTTCAACAGACATGTAACACAACCATTGACCTCTTCAACAGGCAAGTATCGACACATCTCAAAGATCTAGTTGGAATATAATCTTCCGTTGGGCGCCAAGGGAAGTGAGTGTCCCATGAAGAGTCTGAAGACTAGGAATACAAGCGGGGAAACTCGAGTCCTCCTGAGAACCAACAGTGGACCCCCATGGTAGAGACGATATGGGTCCTTGTCTTCCTTGACAACCCATGCAACAGTTGCCCCTGTAAGCTCCACCCTATCACACACAATCACCACAAGTGGACAAAGACGCTGGGCTCGCATTTGTTTGGTTTGCTGGTGTTCAAATCCCGACCACGAGTACTAAAGTGTTTATTCCACAATGGTTCCCCACTCCCCCTTCCACACAAATGAAGGAACATTTCCTCTAATATATACTTAATTATTATTCCACTAGTTTGAATATGCGTATTTCTCGGACGGTTATTAAAAACTGGATGTATTATAAAAATATATATAAAAGGATATAATAAATTTTTCTAATATTACATGCTATTATTTTTAATACGAGGGGTTAAAAAATGTTCTCCCTCTTGGGACGAAATCAGGTGACGTACTGCTGCCCCGTTGACCACCTCTATTTAGATAGTTTGAAAAATATAGATAGATAAACTTATAATAATCAGTTTTTATCAAGATATAACAAACTCAGTTATCCAATAACATCCATCTACAGTCTACACAACATAAATCTTTAAGGATGGGAAGTGTAGGCCAGCTGAACAGTGGCGCTCGCAGAAAGCTGGGAACAATCTCCCCTCTCCGTCCCCTATCGTTTTCTCTCTCTCTCTCGGAGTAAATTATCTATATCTATACTAATATTATAAAGAGGAAAGATTTGATTTTTGTTTTTTTTTGTTTGTAATGGATAAACTCAAAAACTACTGGACCTATTTTAAAAATTCTTCCACCAATATAAAGCTACATTATCAGCGAGTAACATAGGTTATAATTTTATTTTGAAAATTTAATTTATTCCTCATAAGAATGTCGATAGTAAATTATATAGTCGTGGAAAAAAAAAATTGTTGAAGGGAAAGTGGGTTTGGTGAAGGGGGCGGGAGGGGGGGTGGGGGGAGGAAAGAGGAATGAGATGAAAATAGGAGGAGGATAAAAAAGATGGAGGGGGCTATACAGTGATGGTAGGACTGTATTTTTTTTTAAAGTAAAAAAAGTTTTATTTTTATATTGACATGATGGATGATTTGAAGCTTTGTTTCACAGGATTCTTTACAATATTTTTTTAGGGGGAAGGGGGGCCCTAGTAGAATATATAACTCACATTATGCACCAAGAACTTGGGTTTCCCGAATTGGAAATAAATTAAATCTGGGGGTACCCAACAAAAAATAAGTTGTTAAAGCCTTAAAGGGTAAATTTTAAAACAAGCTGATGATTGTTTATTATGAAGCTACACTCGCTACACACATCAAAAGTGCCCATGAAATATCTCCTTCATGAAAAGTACAGAAACAATAGCTTTGATGTATTACCACCCCCCCCCCCACTTATCAAAGAAACTACAACTCTTGTTCCCCCTTTGGATGTGGGAAACCCACCTTATGTACTCCGAGGGGGAAAGGGTACTGACAGGTCCGCTAGAGACCATTTCCCGGGCTTCACATACACACACTCGGGGGACCGAGTCTAACAACCACTCGGACAGAGAAGTATTGTGATGGTCAAAATGGTGTTGATGGTTGTTGACGTTTCATGACCCCCTGAAACCGATTATTGTGTCTCTGTATTTCAGGGAACCAGGGCTGTTTTAAAAAAATGTGAGGCCTGTGGCAAAATATCTGAGGCCGCCTTTGTAAAGGAGTTCAGTTTTAGAATTAAGCTTATAATATAGTGATACTTACTGGGTACTTATGTTAATAATTTCTAAATTTTCTTATGGAAAAATTGATCAACCTTTTAAAATGACTGTATTTTAAAATAATTAATGCAAACAATCAATCCTTTTAAATGTTAACAAAAGTAGATTTCTCTTTCCAGCACTGCACTGTTAGTTGTCTGTAGACCCACAGCGGTAGCACACTGGTGGTGTATTCTACTGTACTACAGTACATTGCTTGAATAACGTAAATCTTAAATTCCCTAAAGTTAGAGTTTTCACGAATTTGGAGTGGAATCCTATCACTAACCGAATACTTATTGCTGTTAAATATCTGTACAATATTTATTGCAAAATTTTAAAGAATAATAACTGCAATCGAATTTAATAATTTTGGGGGGAAATTTGGGACCCCTTGGAATGTGTGACCAGGGGTAATTGCCCCCTTTACCCCTACCTAGACGCGGCCCTGTTCGGAACAAATTTTACTGATCTGGCTAAACTTGGTATTTAGGGGGCTCTCATAGAGCTCCCCCGTTGTTGTTTTTTAATTTAGCTACCCCAACCCTAAAATTAAGAGTAGTTTACTTGACGGTGAAACTAGACAAAATAATTTTTGACAAATTGATTAAAATTTGTACCTAGGTTCTGTTTAATTTTACAAACACAATGTCTCAACTCTAATCTCGTTTTCTTTGGAAATGTGGATATCTCCAATTTTGACATATCTCCGCACTCCTTTAAGATATTAAACAACAAAGTTGAAGAGCTAATAAAAATTAAATAAAAAATTAAAATATTTATAAAAAAAAATATTCTTAGCTATATGCAAATATATATAACTTAAAGTTTTTAAATTAAGTTCGGGAAATGGGGAACTTATTGTTATGCTCCTTAGTAGACAGAGATATTTCTCTTTTTTTCGATGTTTCTGTAACAGTATTCATATATCTATTATTTAATTTTGTGCCTGTTGAAGCCGACACTTGAATTGATCTTGTTTGTTTATTGTGGCGTGGAATTGAAAGAAAATATTCATCATAATGTTTTTATATTAAGTTTAAATTATGTCCAGGTCATCACAAAGTAGTGTAAATCTAAAAGGAAGTATTTGTTTAAGTTATATTTCAACCTTTTCCCGCTAGAGTGAGGATAAATCAGATCAGCGACACCCAGATTGTAAGTCAGTTAAATGCTATAGTCCAATATGACCAGTCATATCATAGGGTCAGTGGTATCATGTGACTTTCAGCGTACGGTTTGCTCGCTATGTTTGGAGACATTGTAAACACTGTGCTTCTGAATTATTGAATCAATATTGTGTTTGTGAAAGTGTTGATCTTTAATCATATACCCGTATGGTATTAGTTTGTAAAAGGATCTATGACAATGCCGTCTAAGGAAGCGCACAATGCATGCTCATTGGGGAAGGGTTTCTGCAACAATGTAAATTATTTGTTTCACATATCTTGAGAAAATATTGTACGGTGAATTTATTTAATTAGAACAATAAAGTATTTTAACAACATTATCTCAAAAGCTAGTTAGTTACTCATAGTATTTAGCCTAGAAAATAATAGTCTAAAAGTTCAACTTGTGAACCACTTAGACTTGGAGCATTTCCAAGGACCTTGAAACTCTTGTGCACGTTGTAACCTGTTATGGGTGCTATCGAATTATTTAGGCCTAACTATCCAAGTCAGGTCAGGTGATCTGTCCCCTTTCTATAGATAGCAACAATGTTGGCCGCAAACATAAAATATATATAAGTGCAGTGGGACAGCTGGGTGGTATACTGTGGGGCAGGGAGATGGTATACTGTGGGACAGGTAGGTGGTATACTGTGGGACAGGTAGATGGTAAAACTATGGGACAAGTAGTGGTATAACTATGGGACAGGTAGATGGCATACTATGGGACAAGTAGTGGTATACTATGGGACAGATAGGGGTATACTGTGGGACAGGTAGTGGTAACTGTGGGACAGGTAGTGGTATACTATGGGACAAGTAGTGGTATACTATGGGACAGATAGGTGTATACTGTGGGACAGGTAGTGGTATACCATGGGGCAAGTAGTGGTATACTATGGGACAGATAGGTGGAATACTGTGGGACAGGTAGATGGTATACTATGGGGCAGGTAAATGGTATACTGTGGGACAGGTAGTGGTATACTGTGGTAAAAGGTAGTGGTATACTGTGGACAGATAGTGGTATACTATGGACAGCTGGGTGATATAATATGGGACCGCTGGTGATAAACTTTGGGACAGGTAGTGGTATACTGTGGGACAGGTAATGGTATACTATGGGACAAGTAGTGGTATACTATGGGACAGATAGGTGGTATACTGTGGGACAGGTAGTGGTATACTATTGGGACAGAGTAGGTGGTATACTATGGGACAATAGGTGGTATACTATGGGACAGGAGTGGTATACTATGGATAGATAGGTATACTGTGGGACAGGTAGATGGTATACTATGGGACAAGTAGTGGTATACTATGGGACAGATAGGTGGTATACTGTGGGACAGGTAGATGGTATACTATGGGACAAGTAGTGGATACTATGGGACAAGTAGTGGTATACTATGGGACAAGTAGTGGTATACTATGGGACAAGTAGTGGTATACTACGGGACTAGTAGTGGTATACTATGGGACAGATAGGTGGTATACTATGGGACTAGTAGTGGTATACTATGGAACTAGTAGTGGCATACTATGGGACAAGTATGGTATACTATGGGACAGATAGGTGGTATACTATGGGACAGATGGTGGTATACTATGGGACAAGTATGGTATACTATGGGACTAGTAGGGTATACTATGGGACAGATAGGTGGTATACTATGGGACTAGTAGTGGTATACTATGGGACTAGTAGTGGCATACTATGGGACAAGTAGTGGTATACTATGGGATAGATAGGTGGTATACTGTGGGACAGGTATATGGTATACTAGGGGACAGATAGGTGGTATACCGTGGGACAGTAGATGGTATACTATGGGACAAGTAGGGTATACTATGGACAAGTAGTGGTATACTATGGGACAAGTAGTAGTATACTAGGGGACAGATAGGTGGTATACTAGGGGACTAGTAGTGGTATACTATGGGACAGATAGGTGGTATACTATGGGACTAGTAGTGGTATACTATGGGACCAGTAGTGCATACTATGGGACAAGTAGTGGTATACTATGGGACAGATAGGTGGTATACTATGGGACAAATAGGTGGTATACTATGGGACAAGTAGTGGTATACTAGGGGACTAGTAGGGGTATACTATGGGACAGATAGGTGGTATACTATGGGACTAGTAGTGGTATACTATGGGACTAGTAGTGGCATACTATGGGACAAGTAGTGGATACTATGGGACATATAGGTGGTATACTATGGACAGATAGGTGTATACTATGGGACAGATAGGTGGTATACTATGGGACAGATAGGTGGTATACTATGGGACAAGTAGTGGTATATTATGGGACAGATAGGTGGTATACTATGGGACAGGTAGATGGTATACTATGGTATCGGCATGCGAATTGAACACTCATTTAGTGCTCTGTCATTGGTGAATGTTGGAGAAACATTGTTTAGTGTTATTTAGCTTTCTGTCTGTGGCTTGAACTAGCTCACATAGGTAACTAATGTAAGAGTGGAAAATTTAGAGAAATACATGAGCATTCGCCTGGTGAAGATTGGAAAACCTCAGAGTTGATTAATTCCTCATTTTAGCCTGTTGGGACTCCTGAGTAGTAATCAAGGTTGCAAACCGCCATGCCAGATTTGTCAGTGATTTAAAACGAATAAACTAAAATTCCAAAGGTCCTTTAGGGCGTTTTTCAGCAGGCTAGCTTCGATTTCATATTTAATTTGATTGAAAAATAATTTGAGATAAGTTTTAAATACAACACACATTGGTGTGATGTATTTATAGGGTTGTGTGACGTCCCCAATTTTTCATTTCAAAACTAATTCGAATCGAAAGTATACAATATTCTCGAAGTCGAGTTGAAGTTCTTATATTCTTTACTTTCTTATACTGCTCGGAGAGAGAAGTATTGTGTTCGTAAAAAAAACTAACTTGAGATTTTAATAATGTTAATGTTTGACGACCCCCTTAAATAGAAAAAGTTGTTTTTTGCGATGCTTTTTGTCTGTCTGTATCTTGGACTAAAACTTGGGATTTAGGCCCCCACGAGGGATTTTTTTTTAAATTATACTTATAATATTGTGTAACCAGGATAGTCAAAATATCGTTGTGGTATACTCGATAATCCTAAAAAGTGTTAATGGAAGAAGTCCTATTTACTCCAATAAATATGACGATAAATTAGAGGTAAATTATAACTAGTTTACTAATTGGCAAAAAAAAAAAAAGAAGAAAAAAAATTGATTTGCTCAAAATCCACTTGTACAATTTTGATAAAATTTTGTATCCAGGCATTGTTTAATCTTACAAACAAAATGGAAACTCTCATTTTTCCATTAGAAATTACTTTAAAGGTACTATACATTAGCAGAAATTTCCAATTTGATTATATCTCCGCAACTATTTGAGATACAAAATAGCTTATCTTTGTAAAGATGTGGTACTTTTGAATTTAAAACGCTTTAATTAAATATATATTCATAAAACAAATCGTTTTCTGAGCTATAATAACTTTTTTTCTATGAAGTTCTTTGACAATAATAATAATTATTACTATTATTGTTATTATTATTATTAGCACCGCGTTTTACTACCCGTTCGGGTTATACGCACTTACGCTAATGTGTAATTGTAGAGTGATTGTGAGATGAAATGAAGGACCTAAAAGTTTAACGTGGAATCCGAACCACGGTGGAGGCCTGGCATTCCACACATTCACAAGATGTCTTGTCAGAGGTGAAGGAAGGGTTTGGTAATCAGATAAATCTGTGCTGGGACCGAGGATTGAACCCCGGACCCCCACCACAGAAGTCTGACACCTTACCCCTAAACCGCCAGGTCACCAACAATAATTAATGAAATACATTAGATTGTTATGCTCTTTGGCTAAGAGAGATATTCCTCTTTTTTCATTGTTCCCGTAACAGTGTGTGTGTGTGTGTGTGTGTGTATGTATATATATATATATATATAATTTCACCAATGCTCTTTGGTGAAGTGTTTTTTCAACAATATGTATTATTTCGTTTGGTAAATCTTACTAATGAATTATTAGTAAATGAATCTATTTAAAGATAAAAGAGAGATAAAGTATGTGCGCTGTACTGCACCACTTATTGTTAATTGTTTTATGCCGTAAAAGATTATATATTGTGCTTATTGTATATTTTTATACACTCAAATCATTTATAGATTGTTATTGTATAATTAATTATTAGTAGTGTTACAGAATATTCAATAATTTTAAAATCACTGCACTATATTGCTCGCTTGGGCTATAGTATGCATTTCAATTACTTCATTTTTTTTCATTTATGAATATTTATTTGTCATTGTAAAGGCTCAAAATTGCTTTAATAGAACACAAATGAGTATTTTAGTTGTTAATGTGTGTATTCTTTTGCACATCGTCTGTATTTAAACATAACTAGCCGCGGAAATTATTTTTACATGTGCAGAACTTCGTACGCAGCTCGCGCCGATTTCTTGTGATTGGTTTAGAGCTCATCACGGGACCACATTTCAGCGAACGTGTCAATCCACAGTAATACTACCAGGACCTGCGTTAGTATCAAATTACGGGCAATTTTTTTTTATTCATAGCTACTTGTCTTATTAAGGTAGAGATGTAGCAGACGCGAGAAAAGAGAAGTGTTTTCGCAGTTTTTACAGCAAAGCATAATTTTGGCCAAAATGAAAAAAAAAAAAATCAAACTTTGCTTTAGTAAAAACATATAGTAAAATTTTCTTCACGTGGTGATATCAACATTTGTTGAATATCCGTCAAGAGTGTCCTGGAATTTAATGACAACTGTTTCTCTTAATTTAAAAAGTATATCATCTAATTCCGTTATGTTCATGACAGATACTCATCAACTGTTGAGGTCACCATATGAAGAAACTTAAACGCTTTGTTTCTACAAGAGCCATATTTGATTTATTTTGACCAAAAACTGTTTTAATATAAAATAAAAAACTGCAAACACACTGGTATTTTCTCGCGTCTCTTAGATCCCCACCTTAATATATGACAGTTGTATGTTTCCACAGTAATATTTTACTTGTACCTAATTCACTACTGAATTAAATATGGAAACATCGCTTGTGGCATAAGATGTAATATTGTGATCCCGTCAAGGAAGAGTCTTACCATGCCACACGAGGTGTGTTTGTCCGGTGACTTGTCAAGGAAGAGTCCTACCATGCCACACGAGGTGTGTTTGTCCGATGACTTGTCAAGGAAGAGTCTTTCCATGCCACACGAGGTGTGTTTGTCCGGTGACTTGTCAAGGAAGAGTCTTACCATGCCACACGAGGTGTGTTTGTCCGGTGACTTGTCAAGGAAGAGTCTTACCATGCCACACGAGGTGTGTTTGTCCGGTGACTTGTCAAGGAAGAGTCTTACCATGCCACACGAGGTGTGTTTGTCCGGTGACTTGTCAAGGAGGGATTGGAGAATAGCCCCCCAGGATTGTTTGGGTCGGTATGGCTTCTAGACAACGTGAGGGCACCGGACACGCAGGATCGGGTAACACGGGCCTGGGAACACAACACGCTTTGTTTCTGTTGCCTTGTTGAGCCTATGAGTTATTATTTTTGATGAAACCAAATTTCATGCACGTATCGAACTATAAATTACTTCACCAAGAGTATTATGATTATAATTGCGTGTTCTGCAGACGGGCTAGTAGTGGTTTATATTCCCAGTGATAGAAATTAGGGCTAGCATATAGTGCAGTAACATGGATGAAGAGGAAATGGCACATACAATCCGATATTCAAAGAAAGGGTCTTTTAGAAAATACACACTTTTTTCCTGTCAATTTTGATAACATTTTACTATTATTGTTATTTCATGAATATATAAAGTACGAGTACCTATTAAAAGTGACAGCTGCAGATCAGATGACTTGGCGTATGGATACGTGAAAGTAGATCCAATGAATTTTCTAGCAGTCACTTTTATTTAGGCCTACGTTGGCTTGTAGAAGACCATCCTTATTGCTAAGATTCGAACCTAGACTTCCCGTCAGGGCTGACCAAGAGCAATGGATTGAACATTCACTAAACCTCAACCTTTCTTTCAAGGTGACGAAGTTCGGTGAATTTAACGCCTTAGACAGCTCGGCCACCGGTGTAGGCTGGAAATATCTTTACACCAAGGCTGGTACACACAGAACACTAAGCTAAGATTTGCACTGCTAACTCTTTAGAAAAATAGCGGACCATGTATTTAAACGTGTTTCACACAGAAAGCTAAGCTAAGCTATTCCTTGCTACGCCGCGCTATGTTTTTTTTTCCGATTATTGGCCGGACAGTTTTTCCATCTACCATCTTGAGCCATCTTACGTTGCGCATGCTCATAACGTAGCCTGGCTCCGTGTTAAACAAACGCAGTGCTGGTTTGGTGAAAATAACCTAAGAAGTGTTAAAGTTTTGTTTTCAGTTTGTTTCACGTGTATTTAAGTAATATTCTATTTAGGTTTTATATTTAATACACTTTTTATATTAAAATGGGAGCGTTAATTGAGCACCACCTACACTTTCTTCATATTCCAAACCAAATGCTAACAGCAGCATCTTCTCTTCTTCAATACTATCACCTCAACGCAAGACATTTTGTAGAACGTCATCATAACTAAACTTCACTGGAACAGACCAGAAAGAAACAACACTGAATTTGGGGTGAAAAGAGGGACCATTGCTCAGTTTAGCAATGTGTGTGAAACCAAACTGACTAAGTCTTAGCATAGCTTAGCTTAGCATTCTGTGTATATCGGCCTTAACGCCTATGGGGGGTATAGGTAGGGTTAATAAGGGCAGCTGGAGAAAATGAAACCGTATTAGCGTGAAAAGGATAGAACAAGCACGTTCCCCATAGTACATCCGGCTGAGATTCGAACCCCGACCTCCATGTTACCGTTAGTAAGACGAGCCTGACGCCTTGGAGCTCGTGATCACCGATGTGGTTTTCAGAAATAACTGACGTGCATTGATTTTTAAGTGAGCTCTACTTATAACAGGTTCAATCCTCGGTCCCGGCACAGATTTATCTGATTACCAAACCCTTCCTTCACCTCTGACAAGACATCTTGTGAATGTGGGGAATGCCAGGCCTCCATCGTGGTTCGGATTCCACGTTAAACTGTAGGTCCTTCATTTCATCTCACAATCAGCCTACCATTACACATTAGCGTAGGTGTGTATAACCCGAACGGGTAGTAAGACGCGGTGCTAATAATAATAATAATAATAATAATAATACTTATAACAGTTTAATTTTTATGGGAAGGCAGCTAACAGCAGCTGTAGAAGTTGGAACTGTTTGACGACATCGGTAGTCTCAAGGTTTAGCGCGTCACTCTCTGTTTCTGTTATTTCCAGCATTGCGTCTTAATACCTGTTCAGGTTATACGCATATTATGTACTAATTACGATAGTAAGCTAGATATTAGGGAGGTTGAATTTAGAAGAAGTGTACCCCATTTGCGTGGGTGAGATTGGGAAACCACCCTCATTACACCTGACCGGAATTCGAACCCTGATCACACTGTCATCGGCAGTCTAGTCTAACACTAGGATGACGCCTTAAACTATGCGTCCACCGAAGATGGTGTCATTGTTGGACTAGATTGCCTATTACGTGAAGAGTGGGGTTTGAATCCCGGCTGGGTGTACTGAGAGGGGTTTTCCTTAATGGTTTGCCACTCTCCCTCCACTTGAATGTGGGTACATTTAATCTAAATTCAGCCATTTTGGTTCTTGACATATTATAGAAACCTAATTAGTAGGCCTACTTGGGCATATAACCCAAATAGATAGTAAGACGTGGCACAAAATAACAGTAATAGACTATAGAAAAATGCTGTCAATGTTGAGCGTAAAAAGTTTGTATTTTCAAAAAGGGGCTCTCCTTAAATTGCTTTAAGGTTTGTTTTTTCGGAAAGGGGGGTGGGGGTGGTTGAAGTGAGCATAATCTAACTTACCTAAGCTTTTCAATGCTTATCAATGTTTATAGTAAAACGAAAGCTAAGAGAAAAAAAAATGTCAAAATAAACAGGCTATATTAATTATAAAAGTTCACTTATGTTGTGTACAACTAATTTTAATGCAATTAAAATATTCTAAAATTTCAAATCAGTCTCTCTATTACCAAATCCTAGGTCTTAAAATAACCAAACGATTAAAATAAATGGACCAAATCGTAACAAATTATGTAAGATAGAAAGGGACGATACGGAACATCTTACGACCCCTCAGGTGGTGGGAGTCGGAATTGAAATAATTTTAAAAAAACTTTGGATAGTTAAGGACGGCCCCAAAGATCCTACTCTAGGCAGTTTCACTGCTCACGGAGAACATTACAGTTATTTGAACACCTATGGGCCCTATCGCTGCTGAAATAATTACAGTGGATGTGTGAGTTTAGTATGTAATAGCATTACGGTTGTAACATAACAATAGACAGGGCTGCTCTTAGGGAGGTGCTTACTGTGCAACCACATAGGGCCCAACTCTTAGGTGTGTGCAAACGGTGCAGCCACACAGGGCCCCCTGCTTGAGGGTGTGCAAACGTTGCAACTACACATGGCCCTGTGCTTAGGGGGTGCAAATGGAGCAGCCACACAGGACCCCCTGCTTGGGGGGTGCAAATGGAGCAGCCACACAGGGCCCCCTGCTTGAGGGTGTGCAAACGTTGCAACCACACAGGACCCCCTGCTTGGGGGGGTGCAAACGTTGCAACCACACATGGCCCTGTGCTTAGGGGGTGCAAATGGAGCAGCCACACAGGACCCCCTGCTTGGGGGGTGCAAATGGAGCAGCCACACAGGACCCCCTGCTTGGGGTGTGCAAACGTTGCAACCACACATGGCCCTGTGCTTAGGAGGTGCAAATGGAGCAGCCACACAGAACCCCCTGCTTGGGGGTGTGCAAACGGTGCAGCCACACAGGGCCCCGCGCTTGCTTAGGTGACAGAGAGAGCTAATATTGTCAATGTAAATAATAATATCATGTGCTCTGATTTATTGAACGAGTGAAGCGAGTTCTTTGTTTTAACTCCACCGATTTGCACATATCCGTCTGTTGTGAATATTTCTCACGGTAACTACTGATCGCATTAAATGCTTTGGGCCAGTTTCATAGTCAAATTTAGTACGCCTCAAGTGCGGCGCTACACTAAGTACATGACGACACCTACCTAAACCAGAATGGAATGGGCCAGTTTCCAATACGAGAACGGCCCATTCCATTCGAGTTTAGGTAGGTGTCGTCATGTACTTAGTGTAGCGCCGCACTTGAGGCGTACTAAATTTGACTATGAAACTGGCCCTTTATATTAATTCAAACTTGACAGTTGTTCTTTTTGCCTTTATACACATCAACTATCAAGTTCGTTGGGGAAGAACATAGAACTAAGGTTTTGGGGAGAAATCAACTCCTATATGTACTGTTTATAAACATGGCTTCTTGCATTAATTATTACATTTATTTACCTCTTAGGCTGAAAATAAGTACTTAGGTGCAAACTACTTTAATAACATCAAATGAAAAGTAAAATTTGTTCAACTATTATTTTATTGTGGAGGTGGGGAAGGGGGGGGGGGGGGGGGGGGGGAGCTAACTGGGTGCCCAGCAAACAAAGTCTGCTAAGGCAAAATACAAACATATCGGCAGTCGATATTTAAATTGCATTTGGCCTTTATTGTAGGTTGACGTGCAATATATGAATATTATATTTTCACCATTTTGAGATATTGTTTCGTTGCCTGGAGCAGGGAATGTCTGTGTGTTGCTTACACTTGTTGAATTAATTAACCAGGTTTCAGCAAATAATAAACAGCTTTTACAAATAAAGCTTTTCGACACCTTAGATCATAGATAGCGTGTCTATCTACTGAACTAAAAGCCCCGGTTTTGAAATTCATCATAGCTGAAAAAATAGTTGAAATTTTCAATTTGTTTCTCCGCTGGAAAATAATTAGTAATATTTGTATTTATTTATTTTTCACCGCATCTTACTGTCTTTTCGGGTTATGAGTTTAATTACTAATTACGCTATTAGGTTAGGAATGCGGAAGGTTGAATTTAGAGGAAGTGAACCCGCATTTGTGCGGAGGGAGAGTAGAAAACCATTTAGGTAAACCACCCCAAGTTCATCCACCTAGATTAGAACCTCGATCTCCCCGTCCTCAGCAGTCGAGCTCAACACGACAAGCGTGTTAGCCAACTACGCCACAGAGGCGGGTAAGTAGTAATAGTTTAAATCCGGCCACTGGTGGCCACGCAGACTCATCCTAGTCTAGTTTCTTGTGACGGTGAAGTCAAGAGTTGAATCGCGGTGGAGTGTAGGCCCACAGAATGTGTTTTTCCCCCTTAAATTGATTCTTACTCTTTAAATGTATCTAAATTTGTTCAAATATTCAACCTACCCCTTCCTTATCCCATTATTATAGGTAAAATACGTTTATTGCCCGGACGGGTAGTAAGATGCGTTAGAAAAAAATAATTAAATCATTTCCGTAGTTAGGACTACTACCCGTCCCGCATGTTACACTTCCTCATCTGCAGTTAAAGGGATTGGCTGCCACACGTCCTGCATGTTACACTTCCTCATCTGCAGTTAAAGGGATTGGCTGCCACACGTCCTGCATGTTACACTTCCTCATCTGCAGTTAAAGGGATTGGCTGCCACACGTCCTGCATGTTACACTTCCTCATCTGCAGTTAAAGGGATTGGCTGCCACACGTCCTGCATGTTACACTTCCTCATCTGCAGTTAAAGGGATTGGCTGCCACACGTCCTGCATGTTACACTTCCTCATCTGCAGTTAAAGGGATTGGCTGCCACACGTCCTGCATGTTACACTTCCTCATCTGCAGTTAAAGGGATTGGCTGCCACACGTCCTGCATGTTACACTTCCTCATCTGCAGTTAAAGGGATTGGCTGCCACACGTCCTGCATGTTACACTTCCTCATCTGCAGTTAAAGGGATTGGCTGCCACACGTCCTGCATGTTACACTTCCTCATCTGCAGGCAAAGGGATTGGCTGCCACACGTCCTGCATGTTACACTTCCTCATCTCCAGAGAAAGGATTGGGGCTTGAGGGCGCAAATAAGTTCCACACTTGAATGAATAATAATTTGAATTCCTCTATTTAACGATTTGAAGGATAAATGCACCACTATTTGTTTTGCGCATAATTTGGTGTTGTTGCAGAAGGCTTCTGGTGGCATTGAGGGATGAACACAAGTTTATGAAACTTTTAAATGAAGCGAATATAATTTGTAGCATTTCAAAAACGTAAAATTAATTGTACTCAGACCCAATTTGTAAATGTTGTTGACAAATTTCGAACATTTACATTCTCAACACCTCCTTCCATCAACCAACAAACTTTAGTTGTCTTCTGGAATGATATGTCCCGGGACGACACCCTTTATTGTCACCACTGAAAATATTCCATACATTAGTTTTGTAAAGGTGGTAACGTTGCTTTTAGCATAAAGATTAGACCAATCACGCCAATAAAACTCGCATTCCGTCTCTGGCTCAACATTTCTCATGTGTCCATCTTGCCCTCACCCTTTATTTCAACCGGTTCCTATCTGTCCCCCCGTGCACCCTCTCATCAGTAGTCTCCTATCCCCCTCTCCTCTTCAACCCTCGTGACGTCTCTCTCCCCTGGTTGGCTCGCCGGGATCCCGCGGGGGGCGTGGCTTAGGGTCGGCGAGCTTGTCCGCGCTGTCGCTAGAGGGCAGCACTGCGGGGACATTGTCTGTGCGGTATTGTGCGTGTACGTGTGTACCAGGCTAGCTTGTTAGCGCAGCCCAGCCTCGCTCGCGCAATACAAGATAAGTGTTTTCTGAACGAGACGGGTAGAAAAGTGTTTTTACGTTCGTTAAGATAACGTAACGCCGGTTAATGATGTATCGGGTTCGTGCTACAACAGCGGGACGTGATTCCGGCTAATTGTGTCGATAGTGTTGTAATAGTTGTTGTCAACATTCCCGAGTCAGTTATGGCAGTGTTGACACATTGCTCGTCTTGTTGCGTGTTAGCGTCCTGACACTATTACACTCTTCCTATACACGTGGACTTAACCACGTCAGTGCGTGTTGACCTAGTGCGTGCAGCTACCCCGTCACCACGGCCACCAGTTCGGACCCCGCCACTGTCCCCGCCAACATGCTGTACAATGTTCCCTGCTATCACAACTACTCGCCCCTGGGCTGCTACCAGGTAATATAATGTCCTAGTGTTATCTAGCCTAGACTGACCTCAGGGCTACTACCAGGTAATATAATGTCCTAGTGTTATCTAGCCTAGACTGGCCTCAGGGCTGCTACCAGGTAATATAATGGCCTAGTGTTATCTAGCCTAGACTGGCCTCTGAGCTGCTACCAGGTAATGTAATGGCCTAGTGTTATCTAGCCTAGACTGGCCCCTGGGCTGCTACCAGGTAATATAATGGCCTAGTGTTATCTAGCCTAGACTGGCCTCTGAGCTGCTACCAGGTAATATAATGTCCTAGTGTTATTTAGCCTAGACTCGCCCCTGGGCTGCTACCAGGTAATATAATGGCCTAGTGTTATCTAGCCTAGACTGGCCTCAGGGCTACTACCAGGTAATATAATGGCCTAGTGTTATCTAGTCTAGACTGGCCTCAGGGCTGCTACCAGGTAATATAATGTCCTAGTGTTATCTAGCCTAGACTGGCCTCAGGGCTACTACCAGGTAATATAATGGCCTAGTGTTATCTAGCCTAGACTCGCCCCTGGGCTGCTACCAGGTAATATAATGGCCTAGTGTTATCTAGTCTAGACTGGCCTCAGGGCTGCTACCAGGTAATATAATGGCCTAGTGTTATCTAGCCTAGACTGGCCTCTGAGCTTCTACCAGGTAATGTAATGGCCTAGTGTTATCTAGCCTAGACTCGCCCCTGGGCTGCTACCAGGTAATATAATGGCCTAGTGTTATCTAGTCTAGACTGGCCTCAGGGCTGCTACCAGGTAATATAATGGCCTAGTGTTATCTAGCCTAGACTGGCCCCTGGGCTACTACCAGGTAATGTAATGGCCTAGTGTTATCTAGCCTAGACTGGCCCCTGGGCTGCTACCAGGTAATATAATGTCCTAGTGTTATCTAGCCTAGACTGGCCTCCAGGCTTCTACCAGTAATGTAATGTCCTAGTGTTATCTAGCCTAGACTGGCCTCCAGGCTTCTACCAGGTAATGTAATGTCCTAGTGTTATCTAGCCTAGACTGGCCTCAGGGCTGCTACCAGGTAATGTAATGTCCTAGTGTTATCTAGCCTAGACTGGCCCCTGGGCTGCTACCAGGTAATATAATGTCCTAGTGTTATTTAGCCTAGACTGGCCTCCAGGCTTCTACCAGGTAATGTAATGTCCTAGTGTTATCTAGCCTAGACTGACCTCAGAGCTGCTACCAGGTAATGTAATGTCCTAGTGTTATCTAGCCTAGACTGGCCTCAGAGCTGCTACCAGGTAATATAATGTACCAGTGATATAAAGCATATTAGGGCATTGCTTTTTCAATTTCCCACTGTCAACAGTTCAGGATGGACTTGCCATTTTGATACCTGATGTCGGGATATGATCAGAAGAATGTTGTCCCGAGTGCGTGTTTGTTTATTAAACTACTGTCAGTTTGGCGGGCCACAATTTGCACGTCTCTCTTCAAACTTTACCTTATGGACTTTCTTGCTCTCTCTTGTATTATTTTCATTTTACGGAAACTCTCTTGATTCATCAATTTCTTTTTTCAACATTACATTTTATTAAATGAACATTTAATATGGCTTCTTAGCTGGATCTAAAAGGGGCTTACTTTAAAGGTTTTAAGTAATTTCTCAATTATTAGAGATCATATAGACCTACATAAATATACACATTTAGACTAATTAGGAGAGTGATAAGTACATAATTTGTAGTTGATACAAATACGCCGCCTGTTGTTTTCCGCCATTTTATATGGTGGTGTTTATGTCGCCAATGGCCGACCCTCCCTCGGTCGGTTGTCTGTAGGGCGATACGCCAGGCCGCGGGCGAGTTCGGAACGTTCTGATCCCTTGTCTCGGAGTGTCGACCGATCAGTTGGATCGATCACATGGAATTAAAATAATTGTATGCCTTGATTTTTGTTGGAAGAACGGTAGATAAACTCCAAACATATTTCTTTATGGCCAACATTGATTACATTTTACTGTATTATTGTTATTGTTATTTTAAAGGTATTGTTAATATCTATCAAAAGTGACAACTTCAGAGTACATGACTTGATGTATGAATATATTAGAATTGTTTCAGTAACTTTAGTAACTAACTCCTAATGTTCTTCCTACCAAAATCATAGTCTACTATACTTACATTGTCTTCTGTCTCATACGCAAACAATTTACTTTTTGAAACTAATGTTTTCAAACCAAACATCAACCACATTTGATACATTAAAAGGAAATATATAGAATATTAACAGAATTTTAAGTTCAAATTTATAAACATTAACTTGACTCACTTATTTCACAGGGTATGGTTCGGACATATTCCTCGGAATTTCCTGAAACGCTTCAAACTCCGATCCACTGCTAATCTTCACCTAAATAAATATATATATCGTCATCCCAACTTTTACTAACGGTTAATTTTCTCAAACTTGAAAGGCTTGAACTTGATATGTATGAAGGCAGAGAGAACTCTGCCAAGTTTGAATTAAATCGGTCGATGAGTTTCAAAGTTATTGTGAGACATATCCGCTACATAAAAAAAAATGCGATTCGGTGGAGTTTAAACGGAGGATTCGCTTCTCTAATTCAATAAATCAAACCACATGACTATGTTTTTGTTTTTACACTGACAATATAATATGTTAGATCTCCTACACAGGGAGCCTAAGTGAGACAAGCAAAAAGTTCTGCCCCAATTTGTTTTTACCCTCTGTCGCGCAAGAAGCGTGGAGCCCTTGGGGCTACTGTGCAACTTTTAACGTTGTCTTGTTCATCTTGAAAATATATATTTAAAAAAAATAACTTGTTTGTGAATTATACCTAATTTATATTATAATAAACTGCATTAACACCAATAATTTAACGCGTGATAGGTTCGATGTTCAAACAATGCTAGGAACATGGATTTGCTTATACAACAATAATTTATTGTGATTTAAATCAGAGATTTGAGTTGTATTGGGGGATGTGGTAATGAAATAATGTTGTATTCCAGTGTGTCTCGACACGTTTCGGCTTTTAACATACTTAAACTAATGATGTAATAGTTCATATAACTTACTGTAGTAGAAGTGGTAACTGACAGCTAGCAGAAGGTTCTTAGTTGCAAACATTGGCTGAAAGTCACTAATGTCAATCTACTCGGAGATAATTATTATTTGATTAGTTAATGCTATATTATCAAATAAAAGTGTTGCTGATCGCATGGTTTGGTGTTACCACCCTTCTAACCACGTATTATGAGCTGTAGGAGCTTACACACCTCGAGACATTAGTGTCGCTGTGCTCCCTTACTCTCCCTCACACAGGGTGTTGATCCTAAGAAAACTAAAATATGTTCAACGAAAGAAAGTTTTTAATATCGCAGATTTGTATCTCTTTATTATTGGGAGCAAACTAGTGCGACGCCATTGAAACCCGTAACAGCTTCTACCCCCCCCCCCCCCCCCCCCCCAATCACTCTTACAGGCTGATCTTGGTTTATCACACATTTCCCCAATACTGAATGTATGGTTGTCTCTGGTTAATGTTTACAACTGAATGTATGGTTGTCTCTGGTTAATGTTTACAACTGAATGTATGGTTGTCTCTGGTAATTACAACGAATGATGTTACCAAAATTACAATGAATGTATGGTTGTCTCTGGTTATATGTTACAACTGAATGTATGGTTGTCTCTGGTTAATGTTTACAACTGAATGTATGGTTGTCTCTGGTTAATGTCTACAACTGAATGTATGGTTGTCTCTGGTTAATGTTTACAACTGAATGTATGGTTGTCTCTGGTTAATATTTACAACTGAATGTATGGTTGTCTCTGGTTAATATTTACAACTGAATGTATGGTTGTCTCTGGTTAATATTTACAACTGAATGTATGGTTGTCTCTGGTTAATATTTACAAAAATGAATGTATGGTTGTTGTCCATCTGGTTAATATTTACAACTGAATGTATGGTTGTCTCTGGTTAATGTTACAACTGAATGTATGGTTGTCTCTGGTTAATGTTACAACTGAATGTATGGTTGTCTCTGGTTAATTTTACAACTGAATGTATGGTTGTCTCTGGTTAATTTACAACTGAATGTATGGTTGTCTCTGGTTAATATTTACAACTGAATGTATGGTTGTCTCTGGTTAATATTTACAACTGAATGTATGGTTGTCTCTGGTTAATGTCTACAACTGAATGTATGGTTGTCTCTGGTTAATTTTACAACTGAATGTATGGTTGTCTCTGGTTAATATTTACAACTGAATGTATGGTTGTCTCTGGTTAATTTTACAACTGAATGTATGGTTGTCTCTGGTTAATATTTACAACTGAATGTATGGTTGTCTCTGGTTAATATTTACAACTGAATTTATGGTTGTCTTGGTTAATATTTACAACTGAATGTATGGTTGTCTCTGGTTAATATTACAACTGAATGTATGGTTGTCTATGGTTAATGTTTACAACTGAATGTATGGTTGTCTCTGGTTAATTTACAACTGAATGTATGGTTGTCTCTGGTTAATTTTACAACTGAATGTATGGTTGTCTCTGGTTAATATTTACAACTGAATGTATGGTTGTCTCTGGTTAATATTTACAACTGAATTATGGTTGTCTATGGTTAATATTTACAACTGAATGTATGGTTGTCTCTGGTTAATGTTACAACTGAATGTATGGTTGTCTATGGTTAATTTACAACTGAATGTATGGTTGTTCTGGTTAATGTTACAACTGAATGTATGGTTGTCTCTGGTTGTCTACAACTGAATGTATGGTTGTGTCTGGTTAATGTCTACAACTGAATGTATGGTTGTCTCTGGTTGTCTACAACTGAATGTATGGTTGTGTCTGGTTAATGTCTACAACTGAATGTATGGTTGTCTCTGGTTAATGTTTACAACTGAATGTATGGTTGTCTCTGGTTAATGTTTACAACTGAATGTATGGTTGTCTCTGGTTAATGTTTACAACTGAATGTATGATTGTCTCTGGTTAATATTTACAACTGAATGTATGGTTGTCTCTGGTTGTCTATAACTGAATGTATGGTTGTGTCTGGTTAATGTTTACAACTGAATGTATGGTTGTCTCTGGTTAATGTTTACAACTGAATGTATGATTGTCTCTGGTTAATATTTACAACTGAATGTATGGTTGTCTCTGGTTAATGTTTACAACTGAATGTATGATAGGTTCTAGCGTCATCGCACTCTTTAATCTGCCCAAGGTGAAGACGTAGGCTAATAGGACCACGACAAATGGTAATTGCTAGATATCATAATCGGTCAGAATCTCTTGCGGTCCTGCCAACTGTTGTCCATTGTATCTATAAATAAGAATTTAAAATTTATATTTTTATGTTAAACTGTTTCATTTTCTTGAACATTACCGATTTTAACAAATAAAGAAAATGAAAGTATTTGATATGTTTGCGAGTTAAAAGGACTCAAAATATCTACTTTTAAAGACTATAATTTTACAATAACCATTCTTTTATCACATTTGTCTTCTTTTTTGAACTTTTTTGTTTCTGCCCCAACAACGTGCCTAACAATTATTTATTTTAAAATGCAACTGGTAAGTCATTGTTGTTAAGAATTGTTTGTTATCTTTCTGATCAAACCATATCATCAGATCTACAGATCTTGTAACAGGAACATAGACTTGCGTTACAGTTTATTAGCGAGTTTATCCTGACAAACTAATTATGGTGAACATAACTAGTCTCGCGGATGGTTAGCCAAGATATTTACCACAGGATTACGGCCATACCATAAACCGTATGGATTCTTCACTTTACCAAAAACAAATTGGGATCGACGAACAGTTTTTCATTTAAAAATTATCATTTTTAAATTTTGTGCTATTTTTTAATTTTTCATATGTATTAATCACAACTTGTGAATGTGGGGAATGCCAGGCCTCTACCATGGTTCGGATCCCACGTTAAACTGTAGGTCTTCCATTTTTTCATCTCACAATCACCCTACCATTACACATTAGCGTAAGTGTGTATAACCCGAACAGTTAGTAAGACGCGGTGCTAATAATAATAATAATAATAATAATAATAATATTTCATACAAAGAGAAAGTATTGTAATCTTGAAAACTCTCTATCTCTAGAATAGATAATGGAGAATCTTGTCCCAAAACTCAAAAAATGGGATTTTACACCTCGCTTTGTCCCTGGGCATGAATCTGAAACGATTTGATGGATTTTGTTCAAAATTTATATTAAGATGCTATATCTCAGGAGTTGTTTATTATCCTAGTCAGCCTAGGCAACGAATATTTACAGTCGTCACAGTGGCTGATCGGCCCAACCATAACTCTTTTTACTATCAATCAAAATACCATCTTATATTTTTAAATAAAGCTCATAATGTACAAATTAAAGATCAAACGTAACTATTTGCTAAGCACAAGCACGCCAGCCGTGAATGTACTCTACAAATCATACATATTTTTAAATTTATAAACCACACAAATCGCTCATCGGTTGTTTTTTTTCTTCTAAGAAACATTATGCTAGTCTTCTATTATATTTAAAATATGGAAAGTTTGATATG
The DNA here is from genome assembly GCA_039000515.1 of Timema cristinae. Classification (NCBI taxonomy): domain Eukaryota; kingdom Metazoa; phylum Arthropoda; class Insecta; order Phasmatodea; family Timematidae; genus Timema; species Timema cristinae. Next base: position 24,795,349 of record JBCFYV010011164.1, read on the forward strand.
TAGGCTATGGTTTATAAGCCATAATTTAACCTAACATTTGAGAAATAAATGTTTTATAAATCTAAAACCAAATATATATTTAAGTTAATATTATAAAATATCATTTATATTTGCCTAACTATAGGGTTTGAATTGTGTTTCAATACTTTTAAATTACTTATCGTAAGCCTTAATTTGACACCATAGTAGACAAAATTGGTTAATAAATAATCAAGTTATAAATTCTTTAAGTAATTAACACTTAAATAGGATTAAATTTATAACAAGAATCTTTTTTTCTTAAAATTGTGTCAAGGGGCCATTTATATACAGAAAAATCTGGAAAAAAAGTTTTATCTCTAATGATGAATATTTTGAAAAATGTGTTTGTTTTTTTAAATGGCCTCAAGATTAATTTCAAATTGGGTTTCTGGGAATTGTTTTTCATGATAAATAAGAATATCCTTTTATATTCACAAATATAAATAGTTTAAGAAATGTTTACAAATAACTGATTTTAAAAAAATTTAATCAAAAACACTTGTTTGAATTCTTTGATTTTGATTTAAAACTTATGGTTAACACTAACAAGATAATGCTCTTTTTTTTAAATAAAAGTTACTTAAGAGTATTTTACTGAAGACATGTTTTTGGAAATTTTCCAAACTATAAAACACAATATGAGAAGGTTTGTACAATTGTTTCGTACCATTTATATAAAAGTATTGTTTCAATTCCACCGTTTCCTAATGAAGACTCCGCACCAAGCTAGTTGGAGCTGTATTACCTACCACTTACACGCTACTCGTGGGTTGAGAAGGACTCTTAATTAAACTGTGAACCTTAACGTGAACTGCCATTGTTTGTTATTTTATTATACTTTAAAGTAAATTAGAACAGTAATAATATATGGTCCTAATCTTACATTCATTTATTTATTTCTAAGAATTTTGTAACCATAGCATATGCTCAATTTGTTATTTAACTTGCGGTAGCCTTGAGAAACATTACAATCCAATTTTCATAAGAAGAGATTTTTTTTGGAAAAACACCTTTGTTACAGTCAACATTGATAATATTTTGTAGGTGACCTGGTGGTCTAGGGGTAAGGTGTCAGACTTCTGTGCTGGCGGCCGGGGTTCAATCCTCAGGCCCGGCAAAGATTTATCTGATTATCAAACCCTTCCTTCACCTCTGACAAGACATCTTGTGAATGTGGGGAATGCCAGGCCTTCACCTAGGTTCGGATTCCACGTTAAACTGTAGGTCCTTCATTTCATCTCACAATCACCCTACCATTACACATTAGCGTAAGTGCGTATAACCCGAACGGGTAGTAAGACGCGGTGCTAATAATAATAATAATAATAATAATAATAATAATAATGATAATATTTTACTATATTATGTTTTTTATAGGTATTTATATTATCCATCAACAATGAAAGCTGCAGATCACATGACTCGACGTATGAAATGTGAACGTGCATCTAGGTTTTCTATCTATTAGGCCTATGTAAGGAGGGCCTTCCTAAGAACATTGGACCGTACCTTATCCTCGCCTTTAAGAACTATGAAGAGACAACAAACTATCCACATTGAGACCTTCTATCCAAGGGGTCCTGGTAGAATATCCACGGCGGATACCGTACACGCATAGAAGAAAATATAATATTTGGGTGGCTACAGAGACAAGGGGAACCTGGAAAAAATCAGAGAATTTTATGATGACAAGTTTTGTAGCCAACCTGTAGTAATCATTTGAGATGTCCGGAAATATTCTCAAGAATGGTTATTATTTATGTAAAGTCAAAATGTACGTGCTCCGCTACTTTCCAACTGTTCAAGGTATTCGTAAATCTAGCTTGCTGAGATTCGAACCTTGACCTTCCCATAGCGGGACATTGCCGTATTTCTCATGATGGTGGCAATTCTGAAGTTTCAAATTCACTAAACAATCCACAATATTATCTTATAACTTTCTGTTGTGATCCTTTTACATACAACATGATTTGATTTGTTTGAAGAATGCTGGGTGTGTTTCTAACGATTTACTTACTGTTGACTTACATTCATTCTATAAAGAGAATTATTAAGATCTTTTGAGTCCATATTATTTCGGCAAGAAACTTAACGTAGATGCTTGCGAAGGGGAAGAGGGGGGTATCTTTGTAAAGATAGCAAGTATCAAAGTCTCAGTAGTTAGCACATTCCAGCAACACCGACTAGATAAGGAAGCTGGCGTCCTCTTTGGTTTCGTCCTGATTGCGAACTCGTGGATAACTGGAGAGGATTATCTGCTTTTGAGACATGAGGAGTCCAGATTGCTATGCCATACCACCCCTAATATAGGAATTATACATTAGGGGTACTCCAGGGGTGTCTAGCAACCTTGTAACCTTTCATCCTTGTTATTCTAAATTTAAGTAAATTACATTAACAAGTACTCACAATTTAGGTTAGGATAGAGGGAAACCCCCTGAGGACGTTGCCAGAAGCCCCTTCCACCCGAGTCACAACCCTCATACAGGAATCGCCGCGGGTTGTTCTTTTGCTCGTTCATAATTTGGACTGACCGCAAGGCGGCAGCCTCCGCTTTAAGTGGGTGTCATAAGTTGGGATTTTTGGACCCTCTGCCACTGCCGTGCATATTATGTTCTGCTAGACGACGTTGGCTCTATAATCTGCACACTCAAAACAAGAAATGTTATAAAATAGACATGGACCCCCAATTGTCACAACAACAAATTTTAAGATAGTGTGAGATTGTTCTTTAGTGTTTTATGTAAGTTATCACACATTAAAAGAAACATTTAAACTTAAAAGTTAAAACCTCTTAACTGGTCAGAACTTTGGTCTACATTTTAGTGAAAATCATATGGGAAAATATCAAACCACTTACCTCTGTGGTCCTGGTATAAAGTGTTCGCCTCAGGACCCGATGTTCGTGGGTTCAAAACCAGCCGGTGTTGACGGATTTTTATTAAGAGCGATAAAAATTCGTAGCATAACTTCCTTCGGAGGGAAGTAAATCCGTCTGCCCCATGACGATTGTGTCATGTTAAAAGAACCTTGCAAGATATTTGAATATACCTTTCTGGAAAAATTGATAAGTGCGTTCGTTCTCGCTCATAGAAATTCTCTTATACTGATATAATCAATAGGTTCAGAAAATGCAAGTTAAATACCCCAAACAAATGAAAATAGATTTTTAAAAAACGCGGGACTTTCGGACGTCTGCTACGTGTTTCAACTCTCCGGTAGGCGGTGGCCCATTTCAATTACCATTGGTAACACAGTCTAAGGCGTCAAGCTCGCTCTAAATACTCTTACCTGGTGATGGAGTGTATGTTTGTGTTAGATATTTAAATCATGGCTTAGTTGTACTAGGGGTGGTTTTATATAAGGGTGGATGAGGTTTATCCTATCATTATTATTATTATTATTATTATTATTATTAGCACCGCGTCTTACTACCCGTTCGGGTTATACGCTCTTGTGCTAATGTGTAGTGGTAGGGTGATTATGAGATGAAATGAAGGACCTACAGTTTAACGTGGAATCCGAACCACGGTGGCATTCCCCACATTCACAATCCTATCGTCTCCACGCCATTGCGGCTGGATTCCCACCAAACAACCCTCCTCATTCCTACCTCTTGTATTAACTAACAATCGTGTACTAAGCACTTGGTGACCTGGTGGTCTAGGGGTAAGGTGTCAGACTTCTGTGCTGGCGGCCGGGGTTCAATCCTCGGTCCCGGCACAGATTTATCTGATTACCAAACTCTTCCTTCACCTCTGACAATACATCTTGTGAATGTGGGGAATGCCAGGCCTCCATCGTGGTTCGGATTCCACGTTAAACTGTAGGTCCATTTAATCTCACAATCACCCTACCATTACACATTAGCTTAAGTGCGAACGGATAGTAAGTCGCGGTGCTAATAATAATAATAATAATACTAAGCACTGGTTCCGTCTTTTTCTCTGCTTATTTCCCGTCAGTCACTGTCCCGCCAGCAGATAACACTGTTCCCCTACTCGGGCATCTAATGACAACTTCATTGTATTCATCGAGTAGCGGCAATAACTTTGCTATCAGCTCGCGCTGGCTATTTATTACATCGACATAGTTTTATTACTAGGGGAGTAGACTCTATAACATATTGTGGTATGTATATTAAACTGTAGTCTGTCTAATATATTCTACAACACACTGCACTCTCCACAACATACTGTAGTATCAACAACAAACTGGACCCCTAATTTTGAAACTTGCGAAAATACTCGCTTGCGAGCTAACTCGCAACTTATGAACTCGCAAATCGCAGGCTGTACTGAAACAGAGCTAATTTTGAAAGGTTTCTAATGTCGTGCGAGTTGGTGTAGTGTTGTTTCGCTTGCGACTGAGTTTTCAATCCGACAACACTGTAAGACCATGACGTACCAAAGGGTTGGGGCGATGGTATGACACAACACGTCATTATACAAGATACGTAACTGAAAGTAAACATTATTATTGTAACGATTACATCATTTACAACGGTTAGTTTAGTTTCATTGGGAAACTATCTTCCAATTATTGTATACATCTAAACTTGTTGTCTCAAAATTTTCTCAAAGTTATATGACTAAAATAAAAACTATTACTACGGAACATTCCAATTTAGCACACTTGATAGCGTGCTTGACCCGAATTCGAACTTTCACGAGTTCAATCCCCCCTAGGTAAATTATTTTAATTTTTGTCTGAATTTAAATCACGTTTTCGTAAATAAAATTCAGTAATATATTTTTTTTTTATTTTTAAAACATAAATATACCCTAAAAAATTTTTACTATGTGATTAATAATTAGCTTACTTAGCCTTATTTTAAAATGTGTACAAGCCTTATTTTAAAATGTGTACAATTTTATGTCATAAAACCCATTAATTTAATTTTTAAATAATCACCTACATACAAAATTTCAAAATTAATATAGGCCTAGCGTTTTTAATTTATTACCTTTTTAAATTATTTTTAACGACTATTATGTTAATCTACGTAGGCTCAAATACCTTGTGTATTTCTATAAAATATATTTAAAACATATTAAATGCTTACTAATACGTTCATTTAAAATTTAAGTTTAAAGTCTGATAAATTAAAAAAAAAAAAAAAATTATGGATTTGAACACGCGAACCTTAGATCATGAGACGGTCACGTTACGACTCACCCAAATTGACGATTGACGAAACTTAAAAAATTAGAAATTATAGTTTTATTTTCACCCAAACAAATATTTGTTTTGAAGGATTGCATAAAATGTACAAAGCAATCATATTCTTTTCTTCTGTAAACCTATTTTGTACAGTGATAGGTTTATTTCAACAAAATCACTCTCAGAAAGCTGCAACCGAAGAGGGGGATGGCATCCATTTTGTTATGTTATTGCCTATTCGATAGACAAGGCCTGTCTCGCACGGTGTGAGGCTGGCGAGTTGAATCCGCTCGCTATTCGATCGTGTGACGTCAGTTTTCGCAGCGCAGAAGTTTCAAAATTAGGGGTTTGCGAGATTGTGTGCGAGATGAGAGAAATACGCTAGCGAATCGCTACTCGCACGTTTCAAAATTAGAGGCCCTGAAGTCTGTACAGAACACTGTCGTCTCCACAACTTACTGTAGTCTGTACAGAACACTGCCGTCTCCACAACTTACTGTAGTCTGTACAGAACATTGCCGTCTCCACAACTTACTGTAGTCTGTACAGAACACTGCCGTCTCCACAACTTACTGTAGTCTGTATAGAACATTGCCGTCTCCACAACTTACTGTAGTCTGCACAGAACACTGCCGTCTCCACAACTTACTGTAGTCTGCACAGAACACTGCCGTCTCCACAACTTAATGTAGTCTGTATAGAACATTGCACTATCCACAATAAACCGAAGTTTCTATAAGAATTTAATTAAAAAAACATTTTAAGGTGAGACCCACTTCAGTGGTCTGATGGGCCAAGGCGTCACTCTTGTGTTAGACTGGCCTACTGATGACGGAGATATCGGGGTTCAAATCCTAGTCAGATCTGTGGGTTTTTTTTATTGAATGGTTTCTCACGCTCCTTCCACGCAAATACTGGTAGATTACCTCTAATATGCTTCCTTCCTCATCCATACCCCACTAGAGTAATTATTATCACATTATATGTACTTAACCTGAAACATTATGACGCGGTCGACCTCGATGGTCATGGGGCTAAGCTCTCGCCTCAGGATCTGATGTTCGTGGGTTCGAACCCAGCCGGGGCCGACGGATTTTTCTTAAGTGATAAAAATCCGTAGGACAACTTCCTTAGGAAGGGAAGTAAAGTCATCAGTCCTATGTTGATTGTGGCATGTACGTAACCCCGGAAAGTATGTGAAAATACCGTTGCTGGCAAAATTGGTAAGCTCTTTCACTCTCGATCAATAAAAATTCTCGTGTGCTGATATAATGAGCCGGTTCAGAAAGTGCACGTCAAATACCTCAAATAAATAAGACACTGTGATTAAAAAATAAATTCCCTTTATTTTAAAGATCACTCTAAACAGCTTTTGGGATCATCCCATTTTAAAACGATTAACCACGCTTGGCTGAGTAGGTAGCCCTTCCATATCAAAATTGAATAATTGCTTTCTTACCCAGGTCACAATTAGTTTATCCCATTTCTCGAAGTTTAAATGACTGGAAATGGGCCAATCGAATGATATATTATAAAGGCATATATTACAGTAGCCCCATGACTTCTTTGGTGCTGACTCACAGCTGAGAGCTGACGGCTTGAAAAGTTACCAGACCAAAATATGTATCCCTACGCCGAACCAGATGATCTGCAAAAACATGTGTTTAGCAGCTGTTACTTCTGACAGTCAAAGTTTAGGTATATACCTAAATGTTGACTGTCAGAAGTGAGCTGTGAGCTGTCAGTCAGCACCAAAGAAGCCATGGGGCTACTGTAGTTGGCCATAAGGTTTCTATATATTAGTTGATTTTTTGTCCTATCTATATTTTACCAGTTCATGACGTCTTATTATATTGCTCTCCTTTTGAAAACAACTTTAGATAAATACATCGCGCATGCGCACAACAAAATAAACAAGCGAATAAAGAGAGATCAAAGCAGCAATGGGCGATAGCTTTATTTGAGATAAATCAAAAAGTGTGTTAATGATTACCGCTAAATATAAGATAATTTTTGTAGGAATATTTGTTCAATCAATATAACTATCAAAATTTTGCTTCCCGGGTCAACCCTTGCCACACCCTCCCCCTTTAAACGACTGTTTATATGGCATTTCTGTAGTCTTCCATCCCCTTTCCACGCTAATGTGTATTCACACTCTCGAAACCATCATACACATCCTACAAATCCTTTCTTGCACAATTTCAACGAATGTACAATGAGCAAATAATGATTCACTTATTTCAAATAGTTACAGTTGACGAGTTATAAGGCGTCAAACTTGTTATTTTATGCTTTTAATGTATCATTGTTAAGTTAATTAATGTACGAGAACAAAAGTTTGTATAACTTATCATTCATAAGGGGAGTACAGTATGAAATATTAATATTATTAATATGTATTAATTTTTAGAATATACATTTATCACTAACTAGCCTCCTTCCCCGTAAAAAAAATATTTTAAAGAATCTTTGAAAACAAAGCTTCAAATCATCTATCATGTTAATATAAAAACAAAACTTTTTTTTAATACAGTCCTACCATCACTGTATAGCCCACTGCCTCTTTTTATCCTCCCTCCTATTTTCATCTCATTCCTCTATAATTTTGTTTGCTCTAGGCGCGAAAGGAATTATGTATACACCAATCAAAAAAATTATTAAAATCAAATTAATTTTTCAGATTTCTCCACTTTCATTTACTCCCCTCGTTTCCCCAAATTTTATTTTAATCTTTTTTTTTTTTTGCGTTCCTCGTCACTACATCTATTTCTCATTCCTCACTCCTACCCCCCGCCCCCTTCACCAACCCCTCTTTCCCTTCAACAACTTTTTTTTCCAACGACTATATAATATCCTATCGACATTTTTATGAGGAATAAATTAAATTTTCAAAATAAAATATAGCCTATGTTACTCGCTGATAATGTAGCTTTATATTGGTGTAAGCATTTTTAAATCGGTCCAGTAGTTTTTGAGTTTATCAATTACAAACAAAAAATCAAATCTTTCCTCTTTATAATATTAGTATAGATATTTCATTGTGTACACCTAGAGATGAGAGACAGAAAATTTGTCCCTATATTTTTTCCGTAAAATTTTCCAAAACAACATTTTCAATGATTATTTTTGTAAAATAATTTCTATTGATTAAATGTATAATAATAATTAGTGGTAGTGAAAGAAGTAGTAGTAATAGTAGTAGTAGTAGTAAAGAAACACCAGTTTCGTTGACCGCACGGTCTAACGCTCTACTCTCACAATAGACTAGACTGCCGATGACAGGGAGATCGCAGTTCGATCCCGGTCGGGTACACTAAGGCGGTTTTTCCTAAACAGTTTTCCACTCTCACTCCACACAAATGCGAGTGCAATTCTTCTAAATTCAATCTTACTCATCCCTGACACATTAGCATAAAACCCGAACGGATAGTAAGACGTGACGCTGAAAAAAAAAAGTAGTAAAGGAACAAATGAATATGAGCCTTTGCAGATCCGTTATGTTCATAAATCATACTTCAATTTTTTGTCATCAATAAGTTAATTAAAATCATGTTAAGGTTGTCGTGACATTTGTCTCCCCCCCTCCCTTTTCCTCCGTGCTTCCTATCTATCCCTCCCCCCTTCTTATAACCCACTCTTCTCTTAAGGCCCTGCCTACCCTCTCTGGCGGTGTGTTGAGCTTTCAGCTCTAAAATAGATGGCGTTGCTAACGTTATACAAACTGGTGGATTCCAGCCATTAGGTTGGCAGAACTACTGGTTTGTTTAAACAATTGGGAGACTGGTGACCACGACCGGTAATCAGTAAAGGCAGCAAGCAAACTTTTTTCCAAGAATTGAGAGAGATAAGAAGTGTAGTGCCGGACCGTAAAGTGTGTAGGCGACCAAGTTTGACTAAACGTGGGGAGACATAACGTCAAGATACAATCACACTCTCGAGCAGAAAAATTAGCTTATTCATTCCAGTCAGCTAGACGTCCATTAACCTGTAGTACCACTTTTTAATTTAGAACCTTTTTGATGCCAAAGTTTAGTACTAGTTTTGTAACGTTTTGTACCCGTATCCGTTTTGAGTAATTAGCATATCAACGTGGTGACTCCAGGTTAATGCTGTTGTACCACTTTTGAATTTTTTTTTTATACCAAAGTTTTGTACTAGTTTTGTACCATTTTGTACCCGTACCCATTTTGAGTAATTAGCATATCAAAGTGGTGACTCTAGGTTAATGCAGTTGTACCACTTTTGAATTTTGAACTTTTTTTGATGCCAAAGTTTTGTATCCGTACCCATTTTGACTAATTAGCATATCAAAGTGGTGACTCAAGGTTAATGCTGGTATACTACTTTTTAATTTTGAACTTTTTTTGATGCCAAAGTTTTGTACTAGTTTTGTACCAGGAAGAAAAAGTATTGTACCGGTACCCGTTTTGAGTAATTAGCATATCAAAGTGAGTACTCCACGTACTCCAGGTAAATGCGGTTGTACCCCTTTTGATTTTGAACTTTTTTTGATGCCAAAGTTTTATAATAGTTTTATACCGTTTTGTAACACAAATAAGTTTTGTACCCGTACTCATTTTCAGTAATTAGCATATCAAAGTGGTGACTCCAGGTTAATGCTGTTGTACCACTTTTGAATTTTTTGATGCCAAAGTTTTGTACTAGTTTTGTACCGTTTTGTACCCGTACCCATTTTGAGTAATTAGCATATCAACGTGGTGACTCCAAGTTAATGCTGTTGTGCCACTTTTGAATTTTTTGATGCCAAAGTTTTGTACTAGTTTTGTACCGTTTTGTACCACAAAGGAAAAGTTTTGTACCCGTACCCATTTTGAGTAATTAGCATATCAAAGTGTCACGTGACTCCAGGTTAATGCTGTTGTACCACTTTTGAATTTTTTCAAATAAATATCTGGTGAGGGTAGTGATAAATAATAATGTACACTTATTTATCAGAGAAAAATTTATTTAAGGTAAAATTAGAGATAACTTATTTTTGAAGGTTTTGTCACTAACTATAATAAATAACCAATACGATTGAGTATGTAGCCTACGATTTTGTCGTACCATTTATTTGAGTTTATTAGTAAGCAGGTAAAATAATAAATAACCAAAATTTAATGTGCTAAATTTGGCCACTGTGCTTTGGCTAATTTTTAAAATTTAAAGGCTAAGGAGGCAATAACATATTTTAAAAGCGGTTTCATTTCGAAGACTATAACAATTTTGACTATAAATATATCTGTTATTTTTATTACTGATATCACTACGTCATACTACCTGTTCATGTTATACGCATATATGATAATCTAATTGGGTGGTAATGAGGAAAGAAGCATTTGAGAGGTTATCTACCAGCATTTTTATTTTGGAAGATGGGGAAACAATTTAGGAAAAACTACCCTCAATAGACTCGACCAGGATTTGCACCCAAGTGCTCCGCTATCAGCAGGTCAATTTAACACTAGTGACACCTTAGACCACTCAGCCACTGAAGTGGGTATCTGTTATTTAATACGGTGTTTACAGTTTTCAAATATCTATAGGATTTACACAATTTTCCAGAAATAAATGTTTTTGGGAATAATTTTTTATCCTATTGGTAGAGTTTAACTTGTGTAATATCTCCATGGTGTCAGCCTGCAAGGCTATACCAATCGAGAGGCTGCCGTATGTTGGCAAAGATAGGGCCAACATTTTCAAGCTGAGGGTGCCATGTGGTTAGCACAACGAGCCCTCCAGACTTCTATCTCAGTTTTCTAGACTGAAGCGCAACTTATTCATTCAATTATCTCCTCATTTGTCCTCACGAGGTTGATTTTGGTTCCGTTTCAGACCCACTGCTTCACAGACACAATTAGGGGCACTGGGGATCGAACTTGGGACTTCAGTATCTGAAGCCAGTAAATCTGACCACTATACAACAGAGGCGGTCGGGTATCAAATACTTACTTACTTACTTTATGGCATAGGGAACACAAAAGTTCATTAACTCTAATGGTTTTAAATATATTTTACTTATCATCGGCTTCATGTCGTGGTCAATATTGCTCAAGTGCTATGACTGAGCACTGAGTGCGTAAATTAATCAGCTCAATAACTTGACTAGTTCGATTCCCTGTTAGGTTGAAATTACTTAGTACTAGCGTGATACGAACTCGGCCAAGGCACAAGAGATTTTGAACATACAATAAGTGCGTTACAGTGTGTTAGTAACATTTACTTTTCAGCTAAGAGCTTTTCTTTAAAAAAAAAGTACTTGAAATATCAGAATAATCGCTGCATTGTTATATAGAAATATTTATTTGTATCTTAATTTTGAAATTATTTCTACAGTAAATAAAATAGTATCACTGTTATTATTATTATTATTAGCACCGCGTCTTACTACCCGTTCGGGTTATACGCACTTACGCTAATATGTAATGGTAAGGTGATAGTGAGATGAAATGAAGGACCTACAGTTTAACGTGGAATCCGAACCACGGTGGAGGCCTGGCATTCCCCACATTCACAAGATGTCTTGTCAAAGGTGAAGGAAGGGTTTGGTATTCAGATAAATCTTTTGCCGGGACCTGGGATTGAACCCCGGCCGCCAGCATAGAAGTCTGACACCTTACCCCTAGACCACCATGTCACCCAGTATCACTGTTCATCCATTGTACTTAAATTAGTAGATACAGATAGCCTAAGCGCCAGTAATATGCATATCATTAAAAAAAAACTTACCCTTTACTACAAGAAGTTAAATAATCAATTATATCTTTGATTTTCTTTGTGCGCCCTTTCTTCATAAACTTGTTATTCACAAGGATATAAAATAATATTTTGTAAATACTTCTCCTCCTCAAAATTTATACATTCAATCCCTTGGATTTTGTTCGAAAGCAACAAAGGTCACATATTGTTAATTATATAAAAAGTAATCACTGTGAGTACTTATTGTTCGGGATTCGATACACTTCTTCCGAAACGAGCGCACAAACTGCGATAATGCAACAGGTTCAAATTAAAAGTAATCACATTTAACACGCTAATAAAATAAAATTAACATTTTCACATCTTGACTACCAAAAACTTTGTTCATTAACTTTTTGAAAAATAACTTATTCCAAAGTCCAATGAGAGTCAAATCCTAGACCATAAAATAAAAACTAGTATATAAAATTATACTGAGAACGTCTCCAAATTACATTTAGACTAAATTTTATTTAAAATAACTATGTTTGATATTAGCAGGAATGTTTATTTTTATTTATTATAATAGTGGATTAAAAATTCAATGTACAGTAGTTTTCATATACTTTGAATATTAACTCTTATTATTACAACGTGTAGTGCTAAAGAATGAGAAAACTCAAGAAAGAATATAAGATAAGAGTGAAGAATTTTACATGTTTTACTGTCTCAGTTAAATAAGGGCTAATGTCATAAAACTTTGTGTATGGAGAAGCATGTGGCTTTTTTCTTTGAAAATAATGTATCACTAGAGTAATACTCTCATTGAAGTAAGTAGGGACCAACTATATTTATTCACACAGCAGGAAGACTTTGTGAGTATTTTAGTTACTGAATATATTAAGATGTTTAATTGTTTATATTTAATTACGCAAATTTTCATAATTGGACATTGGCCCTTCTTATCCTAACATACATGGTATTAATGTTTCTTTGACTCAAGAAGGTCACAGAGATTAGTTTAACCTTCCATTGCCGCCTGCATTCCGATACAGCAGGTTAGCCAACGCTTGCAAAATGATACTAGCTTGTAAATGGGTAATGATCATACTAACGGCACCTATTATCAGCTATGACAACTAGTTGCAGAAGGAAAAGTTGTATTTAAAACCATGTATTTTGACTAGAGAGTCGACTTGGGAGTCGTTAGAGCTCAATATCGTCGTGATTATTGAAGCTAACCCAAATTAAAAAATATGTCTAAAAAGAAAAAGAAATTATTCATTAAATAGTATGTTATAAACAAACACTCTAGCTTAATTGTACAAAGAAAATAAATAAATCCATTAATAATTTTTGTTTTCCCATTTAAAATGCATTGAAATGGAAACATTTTAATGAAAATATTTCATTAACTATTTTTAGCATGGTTTGAAAATTCCATAAGAATTATGAAAGATGCCCAGATATGTTACTAAAATAAATAAAAAACAACAATGTTGAATTATTAAATATATTTTGTTTTAAATTCTTTTGTTTAGAACCGTGCATTTATGGGTAGGCAGGGCCTTAACACACTGTATTTTGAACTATGTTAGGCTCTAAGCGTCACCACTACAATTTAACCCCTCCACCACAAGTCGCCACTGCAGAAAATGTTCCTGGACAGTTTTCATCTCTATATAGACCTACACCTGATGAATGTATTAGTTATACTAAATTTCATTCCCGTACAATAATTATCTTAACAATAGTACATTAAAAGTATACGATAGTAAGTTAAACCCCTTATAGCTCGTGAACTGTAATGATTGGAAATACTTGAATCACTATTTACAAGCTTATCTTATAACTATACTTGGATGACCTGGCGGTCTAGGGGTAAGGTGTAGGACTTCTATGCTGGGGTACGGGGTTCAATCCTCGGTCCCGGCACAGATTTATCTGATTACCAAAACTTTCCTTCACCTCTGACAAGACATCTTGAGAATGTGGGGAATGCCAGGCCTCCACCGTGGTTCGGATTCCACGTTAAACTGTAGGTCCTCCATTTCATCTCACAATCACACTACCATTACACATTAGCTTAAGTGCGTATAACCCGAACGGTTAGTAAGACGCGGCGATGATGATAATAATAATAATAATCTTATAAAAATAGTGCAATAAAATGTTGATGGTTTATTGATTTTAAGTTTTTAATAAAACAAAATATTGTAACATGTTTGCGAAGATAAATAAAATACTTCTATACGGAGTGTACTGATCCAAAGTTCCTTGGTTAGAAAAAAAAATCATTGGTAAAAATAAAATTGAGACTTTACCTTCAACTGTGATGAGTAAGAGACCGTGTTGCTGAATTATTTGTAAGTCGTGGGCTGATAGCCCTAAATTTAGTTAATTATTCAGAAAGATTTTAAATTCCTAAAATACCTTGATAATAATAATAATAATAATAATCGTAGCTACAGCTCGACATAATATTGACACTACTCACATCGCTGTTTTCCCCTTAATGGATTTTCACTCTCCTTCCATGAAAATGTGGGTACATTTGCTTTAGTTTTTATCTTCCTCATCCCATATTTGGGTTAAAATTGGCTAGCCCTAAAGTGTAGTAAGACGCGAGCACAAAATAAAATATATTGACACTTATTTATTCAAGTTTACTGCTCTACATTTTAAAATATTTTCAGAAAACAAAAAAACACGGTGCCTGATTTTCTTCCACTGCCAAGTCCTATCTCCATTATATCATATTTTGGATCAAAGTCACGGGTAGTCCTATTTGGTGTCATTCTGCTCCAGGCAGGCCTCCACTAGATAGTCGTCCTGCTCTTGTAGTACTCCTGCTCCAGGTAGGCTTCCTCCACCAGATATTCCCCCTGATCCAGGTAATCATCAAGTTCCAGGTAGGAATCGTGCACCAGATAGTCCTCCGACTTCAGACGGTTCTCCAGTTCAAAGTCAACCTCCGGTTCCAGGTAGTCTTCCAGAAAACCATCTTCAAATTCAAAGTCATCCAGACTTTCTGCAATTATAATCTGGTTTGAAAGTTGAAGCGCAGCTGGAAACAATGTCTCGCCTCGTGTGTAGGTCCTTATCTGTCGACCACTCCAACTAATGTGGTATTGGTTTCACCGGTCACACTGTGTGAGATCCTTCTTATCAGTAATTCCCAACCTTTGGATTCAGCAGTTCACGTCTTGTTTAGTAGTAAGGTCAACCGAACACTCACTCACTCCTACGCGGACTGTCGGGTTGACTAATATAGAAAACAAAACACTTCTAATAAAGAGTCATGGGATGGCTGTCATGGACCTGATGACAAGATACTGTCAACTCTTATCTTCCTTTGTCGGAGAGCTAATCAGAGCATCAGCCTACACAGTGCACTGTGCACTGGCACAGAGGCAGGTCTATTCACTGCTCATAGTAGTCAAGGTTCTTTATCTCGAGAAATACAGCTTGTGGTTCAATTGTTCACTAGTTCGCGACCTAGAACATGTTGAGCACTATCTCGCGACGTAGATCATGTTGATCACTATCTCGTGGCCTAAAGCATGTTAATCACTATCTCGCGATATAGAGCATGTTGATTACTACTTCGCGACCTAAAGCATGTTGATCACCATCTCGCGACATAAAGCATGTTAATCACTATCTTGTGACCTAAAGCATGGGAATCACTATCTCGTGACCTAGAGCATGTTGATCACTATCTCGTGATCTAGAGCATGTTGATCACTATCTCGTGACATAGATCATGTTGATCACTATCTCGTGACCTAGAGCATGTTGATCACTATCTCGTGACATAGATCATGTTAATCACTATCTCGTGACATAGATCATGTTGATCACTATTTCGCGACCTAAAGCACATCGATTACTATCTCGCAACCGTTACTCTTTCACGCAAAATCCACCACACCGATTCAGCTGAAGGCTTGCATGGACACAACTAGGACGTCTCGTTAACATAGTATAAGCTAATTAAAATGTACTTTCTTCATTTTGCTTCGAAATAGCTTCTACCAAAGACTGATATTTGTCCTTTTCCTCATTCTCTGCTTGTAATATTTTCATTGGACCAACTTTCACGTATTCATACGTCAAGTTTTTTGTTCTCTAGCTCTCACTTTTGATTGATATTATCAATACCTATTAAATACTAGACTATACTTAATAATAATATATCAAAACAATATCAATGTTGACTACAAAAAATTTGTTAATATTTTTTAATATTTCTATCCACCAAAATCTATTTTTAAATGTATAATATCGTTAGTGAACGACTGAACTGGATAACCGAACTACTTCTCATCACAGTGACTTGAATCACTGAACGGTTCTGACCATCTCTACGGTCTGGTTTTCATAGGAAGCCCAAACCGTCATTTGAAAACCGGAATCTCATCTTGACTCAATGACATGATTAACAACATTTCAATTGTATTCAATCAATGTTGTTGGTCGAAAATAGGCCTTCTATAAAAATCAGGACTTAGGATTGCACTCAACATTGAATAAGGAGCACGAAACTTGCAAACGGAGCACTTTAAGTGTCCTAAAGGTGATTTTAAACGGGCAATTAAACCAGCACATTGCCGAAAATATTTCCCAAAAGCATTGTTCTGCAATATTGCCGTCAATACAAGTGCAGCTTGTGGCTATGCAATGTTTTCGTCCAGGATTACTGAGCAATGTTTACAGCCGCACATTGCCTTATGATTGACTGTTTACACTGCGACAAACTCTTGGTAATATGTTACTGACCAAAACAACATAAGATGGATTATATTGTACTGGTCTGCAGCATTTATCCTATTTTATAACTACATAAATAAAAGGGGGCAAAAAACACGAGAAATGTGACTGCGACCTTTTTCAAGCAAACGTGTTACAATAAATAATTTAACCCTGTAATTAACAATATATAGTCTTCTGTTTAAAAAATTTACATGAATGTAAAAAAAAAGATTTTGAGTTCTTTTTGAATATAATTGGCCCGAGAATACAAAAAAAAAAAGAGATAAAATATGAGGAAAGCTATGCCAAATACAACAAGTTTGGCAATTGGAGATTCCTGCAATAGTTTAATGTATCTATTCAGAGTGCAGAGTGAGAAAGAGATACTTGTCAGTGAGGGAGATAGAAATAGATATGGCCGAGCCATTCGAAAAGTTGTGAACAGCAGGTCGACAACTGCTATATCGCCGGGCCGGGCCATACGACAATATTTCAATATATGGCTGCAATATAGCCAGACACATACCGGCTACATAATTGCAGCAACACATTGGAGTAAAATATGGCCTGGTTAAAGGCACCCTAAAAGTTTGTAGTCCCTTTATGATTGTGTGAATGTGACATGTTCCCTACACCTCTGGAATAGTGCGTGCTAGTTAAGAATCCTACCCAAGGACTAGATGGGTAGGACAGGAAGGAAGGTGTCGTCTGAGAGCCGGTGATTTATGACGGTCCTGAAGCTGGGAGGAGTGTCATCACTAAATGGCCACAAACAACCCACCTCGTGTATTTGGTACGTCATTTGTTTTGTCTGTCAGCAGTCTGCTTGCTCTAACAATAGACAGCTTGTCTCTACTACTCCTGCTGACTAGGTGTCTGCTAGCTACTCATTTCTAAACGTATGTATGTCTTGTGGTTACACACTTCTAAACATGTATCTTGTGCCTAGACACTTCTAATCGTATATATCTTTTGACTACTAAACATGTATCTTGTGCCTAGACACTTCTTAACGTATATCTTGTGACTACACTCTTCTAAACATGTATATTGTGCCTAGACATTTCTAAACATGTGTCTTGTGACCACACACTCCAAAACGTATGTCTTGTGACTACACTCTTCTAAACATATCTTGTGACTAATCTCTTATAAACATGTCTTGTGACTACTCTTTTCTAAACATGTTTTGTGACTAAACTCTTCTAAACATGACTGTCTTGTGATAACACACTTCTAAACATGACTGTCTTGTGATAACACTTTTCTAAACTTGTGTCTTGTGACTACACTCTTCTAAACATAGAAGCCATAATATGCCTACAAAATATGAAAGAGTGTGCAATTGTATCGTACCATTTATTATAATTCTACCTGTGGAATAGGACTTGTGATATATACAAATTTGACCCTTTAAGCTGCTACAAATCCCACCACAATGTCCCGTCCTTGCCCTGTCTCTTTCTTGCAAGTAGTCAGGATGTGTGGACTATAATTGTCTACCTAACACAGTAAATATCCATTCCAGTGGTGTCCAAATTGTGGGTCGGGAAAATACTCCCTGTTTGAAATGTGAAAATATAATTATTTGAAAATACAAAATTAAAAAAAAAGCAAAATGCAAAAACGAAGGGGGAAAAAAAGTAAGGCGTACAATATACGAATTCATGAATCGGGTTTCTGCGCGCCTTCGAAGTAGAATAGGCCTAAGCAAAAAAAAAAAAAAAAAATAGATAAGTTTGAAAAAAGATTAGATTCCATAATACTTTTTTTTTAAGATTTAAAGTGAATATCCTTTTCCCTCGTGTCACTCAAAGCTGGTCTAATATCACACGTATTTGCTTTGGATGTCCCTGGTTCGGACCCTAACCGGCTCGCACTGAATTCTCGTGCTTGACAAATCGGCACTAGATTTTGATACATTGTTTTCGGGCGCCAGGTAATTTTACGTTCCCTACACGGTTATAATGGTTTTGATTTAAGGCCCTGCCTACCCTCCCTGGCGGCGTATTGAGCTTTCAGCTCTAAAATAGATGGCGTTGCTAACGTTATACAAACTGGTGGATTCCAGCCATCAGGTTGGCAGAACTACTGGTTTGTTTAAACAATTGGGAGACCGGAGACCACGACCGGTAATCAGTAAGGCAGCAAGCAAACTTTTTTCCAAGAATTGAGAGAGATAAGAAGTGTAGTGCCGGACCGTAAAGTGTGTAGGCGACCAAGTTTGACTAAACGTGGGGAGACATAACGTCAAGATACAATCACACTCTCGAGCAGAAAAATTAGCTTATTCATTCCAGTCAGCTAGACGTCCACTAACTTGTAGTACCACTTTTGAATTTAGAACCTTTTGATGCCAAAGTTTAGTACTAGTTTTGTACCATTTTGTACCCGTACCCGTTTTGAGTAATTAGCATATCAAAGTGGTGACTCTAGGTTAATGCAGTTGTACCACTTTTGAATTTTGAACTTTTTTTGATGCCAAAGTTTTGTATCCGTACCCATTTTGAGTAATTAGCATATCAAAGTGGTGACTCAAGGTTAATGCTGTTTTACTACTTTTTAATTTTGAACTTTTTTGATGCCAAAGTTTTGTACTAATTTTGTACCGTTTTCTACCAGAAAGAAAAAGTATTGTACCCGTACCCGTTTTGAGTAATTAGCATATCAAAGTGAGTACTCCACGTACTCCAGGTAAATGCGGTTGTACCCCTTTTGATTTTGAACTTTTTTTGATGCCAAAGTTTTGTAATAGTTTTGTACCGTTTTGTAACACAAATAAGTTTTGTACCCGTACCCATTTTGAGTAATTAGCATATCAAAGTGGTGTCTCCAGGTTAATGCTGTTGTACCACTTTTGAACTTTTTTATGCCAAAGTTTTGTACTAGTTCTGTACCGTTTTGTACCACAAAGAGAAAGTTTTGTACCCGTACCCATTTTGAGTAATTAGCATATCAAAGTGTCACGTGACTCCAGGTTAATGCTGTTGTACCACTATTGAAATTTTTTCAAATAAATATCTGGTGAGGGTAGTGATAAATAATAATGTACACTTATTTATCAGAGAAAAATTTATTTAAGGTAAAATTAGAGAACTTATTTTTGAAGATTTTGTCACTAACTAGAATAAATAACCTTTATGAGTGAGTATGTAGCTTACGATTTTGTCGTACCATTTATTTGAGTTTATTAGTAAGCAGGTAAAATAAAAAATAACTAAAATTTAATGTGCTAAATTTGGCCACTGTGCTTTGGCTAATTTTTAAAATTTAAAGGCTAAGGAGGCAATAACATATTTTAAAAGCAGTTTCATTTCGAAGACTATAACAATTTTGACAATAAATATATCTGTTATTTTTATTACTGATATCACCACGTCATACTACCTGTTCATGTTATACGCATATATGATAATCTAATTGGGTGGTAATGAGGAAAGAAGCATTTGAGAGGTTATCTACCAGCATTTTTATTTTGGAAGATGGGGAAACAATTTAGGAAAAACTACCCTCAATAGACTCGACCAGGATTTGCACCCCAAGTGCTCCGCAATCAGCAGGCCCATTTAACACTAGTGACACCTTAGACCACTCAGCCACTGAAGTGGGTATCTATTATTTAATACGGTGTTTACAGTTTTCAAACATCTATAGGATTTACACAATTTTCCAGAAATAAATATTTTTGGGAATAATTTTTTATCCTATTGGTAGAGTTTAACTTGAGTAATATCTCCATGGTGTCAGCCTGCAAGCAGGCTATACCAATCGAGAGGCTGCCGTATGTTGGCAAAGATAGGGCCAACATTTTCAAGCTGAGGGTGCCATGTGGTTAGCACAACGAGCCCTCCAGACTTCTATCTCAGTTTTCTAGACTGAAGCGCTACTTATTCATTCAATTATCTCCTCATTTGTCCTCACGAGGTTGATTTTGGTTCCGTTTCAGACCCACTGCTTCACAGACAGAATTAGGGGCACTGGGGATCGAACTTGGGACTTCAGTATCTGAAGCCAGTAAATCTGACCAATATACAACAGAGGCGGTCGGGTATCAAATACTTACTTACTTACTTACTTACTTTATGGCATAGGGAACACAAAAGTTCATTAATTTTAATGGTTTTAAATGTATATTTACTTATCATCGGCTTCATGTCGTGGTCAATATTGCTAAAGTGCTATGACTGAACACTGAGTGCGTAAATTAATCAGCTCAATAACTTGACTAGTTCGATTCCCTGTTAGGTTGAAATTACTTAGTACTAGCGTGATACGAACTCGGCCAAGGCACAAGAGATTTTGAATATACAATAAGTGCGTTACAGAGTGTTAGTAACATTTACTTTCAGCTAAGAGCTTTTCTTAAAAAAAAAAGTACTTGAAATATCAGAATAATCGCTGCATTGTTATATAGAAGTATTTATTTGTATCTTAATTTTGATATTATTTCCACAGTGAATAAAATAGTATCGCTGCTCATCCATTGTACTTAAATTAGTAGATACAGATAGCCTAAGCGCCAGTAATATGCATACCATTAAAAAAACTTACCCTTTACTACAAGAAGTTAAATAATCAATTATATCTTTGATTTTCTTTGTGCGCCCTTTCTTAACAAACTTGTTATTCACAAGGATATAAAATAATATTTTGTAAATACTTCTCCACCTCAAAATTTATACAATCCATTGGATTTTGTTCGAAAGCAAAAAGGTCACATATTGTTAATTATATAAAAAGTAATCACCGTGGGTACTTATTGTTCGGGATTCGATACATTTCTTCCAAAACGAGCGCACAAACTGCGAGATTGCAACAGGTTCAAATTAAAAGTAATCACATTTAACACGCTAATAAAATAAAATTAACATTTTCACATCTTGACTACCAAAAACTTCGTTCATTAACTTTTTGAAAAATAACTTATTCCAAAGTCCAATGAGAGTCAAATCCTAGACAGTAAAATAAAAACTAGTATATAAAATTATACTGAGAACGTCTCCAAATTACATTTAGACCAAACTTTATTTAAAATAACTATGTTTGATATGAGCAGGAAATGTTTATTTTCATTTATTATAATAGTGGATTAAAAATTCAATTTACAGTAGTTTTCATTTACTTTAAATATTAACACTTATTATTACAACGTGTAGTGCTAAAGAATGAGAAAACTCAAGAAAGAATATAAGATAAGAGTGAAGAATTTTACATGTTTTACTGCCTCAGTTAAATAAGGGCTAATGTCATAAAACTTTGTATATGGAGAAGCGTGTGGTTTTTTCTTTGAAAATAATGTATCACTAGAGTAATACTCTCATTGAAGTAAGTAGGGACCAAGTATATTTATTCACACAGCAGGAAGACTTTGTGAGTATTTTAGTTACTGAATATATTAAGATGTTTAATTGTTTATATTTAATTACGCAAATTTTCATAATTGGACATTGGCCCTTCTTATCCTAACGTACATGGTATTAATGTTTCTTTGACTCAAGAAGGTCACAGAGATTAGTTTAACCCTCCATTGCCGCCTGCATTCCGATACAGCAGGTTAGCCAACGCTTGCAAAATGATACTAGCTTGTAAATGGGTAATGATCATACTAACGGCACCTATTATCAGCTAAGACAACTAGTTGCAGAAGGAAAAGTTGTATTTAAAACCATGTATTTTGACTAGAGAGTCGACTTGGGAGTCGTTAGAGCTCAATATCGTCGTGATTATTGAAGCTAACCCAAATTAAAAAATATGTCTAAAAAGAAAAAAGAAATTATTCATTAAATAGAATGTTATAAACAAACACTCTAGCTTAATTGTACAAAGAAAATAAATAAATCCATTAATAATTTTTGTTATCCCATTTAAAATGCATTGAAATGGAAACATTTTAATGAAATTATTTCAATAACTATTTTTAGCATGGTTTGAAAATTCCATAAGAATTATGAAAGATGACCAGATATGTTACTAAAATAAATAAAAAACAAGGTTGAATTATTAAATATATTTTGTTCTAAATTCTTTTGTTTAGAACCGTGCATTTATGGGTAGGCAGGGCCTTAAAATAAATATCTTGAGTTAATAACACTGGTTAACAGCTATTTTGCATCTGGTGTGTGATACATCAATAAATGTGTATTTTTGGTTGTAGAATCAGAGCATTTCCGAAAGCAGATTCTGTCAGGTAAGGTTTTAAAAATATTATATATATATATATATATATATTAGATTTTGGTGTTGTTTGTGTTCTCCTTTTTCATGAATTATCACTAAATACGCTGGTTGCACTCTGTATTTGGATGCAGTATATGATGGAAGAAGTTCTAAAAATCGTTACTAGATGACAGGTCAATTTAGTTGAGGGGGAATGGTGCTACCATTGGCCGTTAGAGGTGACTCAGCTAACCACGTTAGCCCTGCTGTTTAGTGCGTGTTGAAACTTGGATGTTGTTAGTCACTTTGTATATTACTCTTTATTGATACCTTAGTTTGTGTTTTTGCTTTTCCTGTGTGAGCTAGCGAGACGTTATGATATTTTTTTGTTATAGTTAGTACAGTGTTCTTAACGTAATGGCAACTGATAAACTCCGTGGTTGTGTAAACCACCCCTATAACTTTTGCTATGTAGGCCTATGTGATAAGTTCACTCCAAAAACCCAAAGAAAGCAATTCACAAACTTGGTTAAGAAAGCTTATAATCTGTACTTTGATTGTGCTATTGGATATCAGGATAAACCCTTTGCACCTCATATTTCTTGCATAACCTGCACAACTACCCTTATAGAATGGATGAAAGGAGACTGCCGAGCCATGCCGTTTGCTGTTCTAATGGTTTGGTGCGAGCCAAAAGATCACATGGATTGTTATTTTTGCCTGACAAATATTGCAGGACATTCCAGTAAAACAAAACATACAATTACATATCCTAATTTTTCTTCAGTTAATATGATTGTGCCTCATGGGAAGGCTTACCTGTTCGTGCTTGTCACTTGCGAACCATTGCATCAGAACCATCAGAGGAAAGTGAATCAGAAGATGCACGACCTTTGGAAGAGTACATCCCTGAAACTCATGACAGAAAATCTCACCTCTTAAAACAGAAGGAACTGAAAGATTTGATCCGTGATTTGAAACTTTCTAAACAGCAAGCCGAACTGTTGGGTTCTAGACTGCAACAATGGAAACTTCTAGAGCAAGGTACAACGATTTCAAATTTTAGAACAATAAATAGTTGTTTGCCTTGATATTTTGAAATGAATAATTCCATGTGTGTGTGCACAAACGCGAATGGTTTGATGATGGAGTTGAGTGATCAACAAAATACACTTGCCTGGGGAATATATATTGATTTATCTAAAGTAAGCTTAAAACAGTGCTATTGAATAATGGCAACAAACTTCCATCAGTGCCTTTGGTACATGTGGTGGACATAAGAGAAACTGATGAGAAAGTATGGCTTTGTTATGGAAGTAATCAAATATAAAGATTATGAGGGCTGTGATTTAAAAGTTGTCGCGCTACTTACAGGTTTACAGGGGGTATTCACAAAATTCTGGGTTTTGTGTGTTTGTGGGATAGCCGAGACACTAAGGACCACAACAAAGACAAGGAATGGCCTGTGAGAAAATTATACATTGCTGGAAAAGAAAATGTGAAATTTACTCCATTGGTTGAGCCGAGTAAAGTCATTTTGCCTTCGCTTCATATAAAGTGAGGCTTGATGAGTAATTTTGTAAAATCTCTTGATAAAGGTCAGGCCTTTAATCATTTGAAAAAATGTTTCCCAAGTTGACTGAAGCAAAGCTAAACGAAGATATATTTATTGGGCCACGTATTAGGGCATTGTTGAAAGATTCAACCTTTGATGCTAAGCTTACAAATACCGAGATAGCTGCTTGGTCCTCTTTCAAAGTCATTGTTTACGGCATTTTGGGCAACAGAAAAGACGATAAATGTGTTTCCATAGTGAGTGGTCTATTGGACAACTACAAGAACATGGGGTGTAGAATGTCACTAAAAATCACTTTTACACTCGCATCTTGACTTTTTTTCCCCCAAAATTGGGGCGCTGTTAGTGACGAACAGGGTGAACGCTTTCACCAAGATATTCTGACCATGGAGCATCGTTACCAAGGACCTGAAAACCTTCGATGATGGGCAATTACTGTTGATTTATTTTTAGGTAGACTGATGAAACACCTTACAAAAGAAAAGCATCGTCATCCATTTTGTCAAAGAAAAATTACATTGAACTTTGTAAATATTAATATCATGGCTTAATGTGGATTATTTTAGTGCTTTTTGTTGGTTTAAATTAGTTTTTTATACTATCAAGAAAATGTATTATTGTCTTTGTATTAGTGCTGTGTATCTTGGAATTGTGACGTTATAGAGAGAATCTGATTTTTCCACTGAATTCAGCAAACTATAAAATTAGTTGTATCCACCCATTTACAAACCAGATACAGAAAAAAGTTTTACTTTGTTGACCAATGATTTAGGGTTTATTTATTTAATGCTTTGACTATGGTTTATATTTAAAGAACTATTACTATTGCTGATGAAAATTGAGTTGAAGTGACCATCCCATTGCCATACCCTTTGACTGCGCGAACTTATCACACCGTCCGTTCTAGTTGATGGCTTGACCACGAATATCACTCCGATAGAAGTCTCAGGTCACCCGACCGTCGTGGTCCCAAAGCAGGATTAACCCCACTTGGGCTATTTCCCTGGCTAAAAAGAAATCAGCCAAGGTCAATTACACTGCCTCCAAAAACTGCACCTTGAGATCAGGAAAGTTTTGTAAGAATGGTCTGTTCACAACTGCTAGTTTTTATGTCAAAATAATATATATATATATAGGCCTATATTGTTACCATGGTTTGAAAAAGAGGGGAAAAGTGAAATTCCAAGCGTCTTTCAAACAGTTAGGAGAGTTAACACTAAATATTATGTTAGGCTTCACTAGGAGGGTCACCAAAGACAATTTTTGTAGCACCGCGTCTAACACCCAATTCGGGTTATACGCTTATTCACTAATAATACTAGTGGGTTAGATATGAGGACGGTTGAATTTAGAACAAGCGTACTCCTTTGTGTGGAGGGAGGGTGGGGAACCATTTAGGAAAACACCCTCAGTACACCTGACCGGAAGAGAATCACGTTCTACTCGTCATCGGTGGTATTGTCTACTGCGAGAGTAGCGCATTAAACCATGCAGCCAACGAAGCGAGTACCAAAGACGTTTTTTGTAAAAGCTGGGTCGGGTCTCTAAAAGGTTTGGGAAGCACTATTACGTTCGATTATTTGTCAAACGTGCACCACGTTTGGACTTTCCGCTTATTCACAATAATGGGGTAGAGAATAACTTAGTTAGAAGAGATGTTCCAACATTTGATTAGAGGGAGGATAGGAAACGACCTCATTACAACCGGCCAATATATTAATACCTGCATCTCGTGGGTGACCTGGTGGTCTAGGGGTAAGGTGTCAGACTTCTGTGCTGGCGGCCGGGGTTCAATCCTCGTTCCCGGCACAGATTTATCTGATTACCAAACCCTTCCTTCACCTCTGACAAGTCTTCTTGTGAATGTGGGGAATGCCAGGCCACCACCGTGGTTCGGATTCCACGTTAAACTGTAGGTCCTTCATTTCATCTCACAATCACCCTACCATTACACATTAGCGTAAGAGCGTATAACCCGAACGGGTAGTAAGACGCGGTGCTAATAATAATAATAATAATACCTGCATCTCCATCACCTGCGAACCAGACGACCTAGTCTGCGTACTTACCGCTGTGAGCTGTAGACTTAAATGGTCCCTTATTCCTGAGAAATGTGTGTGGAAGCTTTGTTCTGCGCTCGTGACGAGTTGGATCTGTAGAATACTTGTAGGTGTCTTGTAACTTTGTTCTACTTGTATGTGTCTTGTAACTTTGTTCTACTTGTAGGTGTCTTGTAACTTTGTTCTACTTGTAGGTGTCTTGTAACTTTGTTCTACTTGTATGTGTCTTGTAACTTTGTTCTACTTGTATGTGTCTTGTAACTTTGTTCTACTTGTAGGTGTCTTGTAACTTTGTTCTACTTGTAGGTGTCTTGTAACTTGGTTCTACTTGTAGGTGTCTTGTAACTTTGTTCTACTTGTATGTGTCTTGTAACGGGTGTAATTAGGGGAGGGGAGATGTGTAGTATTCACAGCGATAAGGTCACTCTGGGGTATCATGTTGCGTGGAATCTTGCTCGTCAACAGATATGTGACACTGACTGCACGGGACTCTAAATTCAGGGGTCTACAGACTGCGCGGAACTCTATAAATTCAGGGGGTCTACAAACTGCACTGGACTCTAAAGACAGGGGTTTACAGACTGTGTTTATGTTCACGAAAAAAAAATATTACTGTATTTATAAAAATATATATTTTACTTTAGTTAGTAAAAGTAAAAAGTAAATTGTAAAAAGGATCAGTTAGAAATTTTTTTGTGGCTTTACAAATTTTTCTGTTTTTTTTAATGAATATGTTTACTTTTATTTCAACTTCTAGCAGCTATGCCTCAAGCACAATACGGATACTACACAGCTTATTGTACAAGACATTTTAATCTAAAAACGTGCTCGTGGTAACACCAAAGATTGTACAGTATCTGCATTGTACAGCTTGCATACAATTTCAGGGAATAGAACACATCCTATGTCAGCCATTTTTATTGCACAATCTTTAGATTGTTAACAAAATATAAGCCTATCTGCCAGAAGTTAACTAATTTAATACATAATGTTTTTATTAGGCGTCAAGTTATTAATAAAAACTGTTAGATTTAAATTTGTATTATAATAAATAAAAAGAATAAACTCACTATATTTATCGTTGGTTTATTTACTATTATGTTATCACCTAAAGCAAAGAAACTATCACATTGCTCACAATATTGTATTCAATGCCGTGTGAACAATCTTTAGATAAAACCTGCAGGTAATCGATGCGACTAAGCTTGCACGACTCTTTATACAATAAGTTGTGTCGTGTGTACAAATGTGAGACAGAAAATTTTCCGTGGAAAATATTCTGTTTTGAAAAATTTTCCCTATATTTTTTCAGAAAATCTTCTATAATTTTTTGTAAAATAATTTCAACTGATTAAATGTAACTAAAGTGATCTAGATATATCCAAAATGTCAACGTTTATACTTAAGATTAGTTTCCCCTAAGGGCGTTAACACCAGAAACATCATCAACCGAGCTTCGGTGGTCGCATAGTCTAGTGCGATACTCTCGCAATAGACTAGATTGCCGATGACAGGGAGATCGGTGTTCGAACCAGGTCTGGTGCGCAGAGGGTGGTTTTTCCAAATAGTTTTCCATTCTCACGGGTGCAATTCCTCTAAATTTAACCTTCATCCGAACGGGTAGCAAAACGCGGTGCTAAAAAAAAGTTGTAAATAAATAAACAAATGTATGCGAGCCTTTGTGGATCCGTTATGTTCATAAATCATACTTCAATCTTATATCATCAATAAATTAACTAAAATAATTTTCAGGTTGGCCCGACATTTGTCTACCCATTCTCCGTGCTCGTGCTTCCTATACACCCCTCATCCGCCCCCCGTACCCCCTTCTTATAACCCACTCTTCCCTTAACACTGTATTTTGAACTATAATAGGCTCTAGGCGTCACCTCTACTATTTAACCCCTTCACCGCAAGCCGCCACTGCAGAAAAATTTCATCTCTAGTCGTATGTGCCTAGTTTAAGGGCCCAATGCTCCAACCATTCTCTGGATCACTTTTAGAGATGCACACAAATTTCGTCACAGATTTTACCTCCATCATGCAACTGCATACTGTTAGCTCTAATGCTTGATATAAAAGTATTCACTTATATTAAACCAGGTAATTTTGATTAAAGAAAGATAAACTCCAATAATGAGTGCACAGATAATGAATGCTGCCACTTGTCAATTCTTCTTGACAAAGAGTTTCAGCCTCTAGGTACTTGTGTTCACAGGAAAGTGGCCCTTCCTACCTTCTTCCTCCTCTTTGGAGCAGATAAATATTCTTTTAAACTAGAGATTGTCATCTTAGGGTCTTGTGCGGGTGGAAAAAGACGACACATTTCTCTCTGACATCGTCCCTTTAGTTTGTTTTTTTTGTCCGTCCTTTAAAAAAATGGTGAAAAGTTCCAAACTTGAACTTACCTTGGTGTTCTCTCAACCGTTGCCATGTTTTCGTAGCAGTCCTCTAGGATTTTTTTTTTTTTTTTTTTGCTGTGTATTTATCTCCCCCTCCCCTGTCATTTTCTTGTTGTCAAAGTTTGAAGGGTGTTGAAAAGTGTTTCCTTGCCCAGGTGGGTTTCCAAAGCTCTTTTCGTGCAACTCTTCTGTGTTTAATAATGTTAATAAAGAATGTTGCGTTCAACAACACACTTTTTATCAAGATTTGTTCAGAATATTTGACACGGAAAAGAAAGAAAGAATAAGGCTTATTTTTTTCTTGAATGGGTGGCATAAGCTTTTGTCATTGTTAATTCCCAAAGGACAACTTTTCAAGAGGCAATAACTTTATGAGTTTATCTTGATTGAAAAGCTTTGGGCACAACTTCTTTAGTGAGGTTTTTTTACTCACTATATCCTCCTCCCCCCGCTATTAACATTCAGATGCTATCTAGAAATAATATACTAATGTGGTAAACTACATTAACAGTTCAGTCAGTCCCTGTGAGGCGAGAGATTTAATAAACAAAATGGTATTTATCTCTTACCAAGCCATCTATGGCTTGTTTTAAAACTAGAGAAAAGCCTTCTTGTCCCTTTCAATCTTCGTGGGCAGTCGATATTTGACAATGTTCAATGTGTTATAAGAGATTTATTTAGAGAGTTGAGTTTCTGATATCTTTCCACCACATCTCCACTAAAACAACCCTCTTTTGAACAGTTTAGAAAGTATTCTTTAATTCTAAAATAACACAATGTGAGTATAATAGTCCTTGTTTACAATTAATTTGAAGTCTATTGAAATAAATGTGAATTGATTATTTCGGCTTACCTCGTCTCTATCCTTTTAGCACAATTATCAAATATGCGGTTATCCCTGACGGATATTAAGACGCGGGGTGGAGGAAAAAAAGAGGGGATAGCGTATTTGGTCATTCTTGGATTTTAAGGAATATACATATTTTTTTTTACTCATGGAACTACTTTTTTTAAAATTCAGTTGCCAAGGTCTTGTAAAGATAAACAAAGTGTTATTGATAACTGGAACGAGAAAATACCCTTTTAATGCAAACTGGTATCAATTAAACTGCGCCACTTTTTGTGTTCTCACTGATTACTTTAGCGTTTCTTCATGCTTTTATAAAGAGAAAGTATTGTAATCGTGAAAATGTTGGTCCTTTATTTTGCTTACAAGAAATTCATCCATAAGTACAGTAATTTAGCGACAAAGGACTTTTTTGAAAATAGCTTTAATGATTTTGTTTCAAGTTCGTATCTGAGGACTATTTTACATTTTAATTTTTTTTTCTAAAATAAATGAATGTATTTAATCATGATGAATTTTTAGAACATTTGAGATTTTTTGGAAAGGGCTTTTAATACTTATTTCTAAATGATAAATAAGAATATTTTTTACAAGTATAAATAATTTGAAAATAATTAACAAATAACTGACTTGAAAATTTGAAATAAAAAATTTGTTTTCTTATCAAGAGTTTTTATTTTGATTAACAATATGATACGTTTGCATTTCTGAGTAAATTTTTTATAGAGGGTAGTTTACTGGAAACTTATTTTAGAACATTTTGTTCCAAACTATAACTTAATACTATGTGGGAAAGTTTTTACGATTGAGTCGTACCATTTTTTATTATGTGGTGGAACGAATGGATCTTGCTACTTTGTGTGACACACAACACATTGTTTGACAAACTTTTGACCGGTTCCTATTGCTCTTTTTCAATGCTTATTTTAGGTTTTTTTGAATGGAAATTGCCTTATTCCATATGCCTAAAAATACACGATGGTCTATTGACCACTTTCTTATGAGGTAAACCAACCACTTCCCACGGACCATGTGTGAAGTAACATGATTGGAGTTTGATTGACAGCTAGGTCGCGAGGTTAGAGTGGTCAGGCTGTGATCTGTGTCTGTCACATGAACTATCACCTCGGAGAAATGAACAGGACCTTCGGGTGTGCCTTGGGATCAATATTGCCAACTTATATTTTATTTTCCAAGCCAGCTCTAAATTTAGTGGATCTAGCGGCTAAAAAAAGTGCTGGCTAGTGGGGATGTAGGGGACGCGAGAAAAGGTAAGTGTTTTTGAAGTTTTTGTATAAAAACTTTGTTTTGGTCAAAATAAATGAAGCATTGCTTCAAAACAAACATGGAGTTTTAATTCTCTTTACATGGTGACATCAACACTTGTTGAATATCTCTCAAGGGTGCTCTGGAATTTAATGACAACTTTTTCTTATCATTTATAAAGTTTGTCATCTAATACCGCTATGCTAATGACAAATATTCAACAACTGTTGATATCACCATGTGAAGAAAATTAAATTCGATGTTGCTATTGTAGCAATAGTTTATTTATTTAGGCCAAAAAAGTTTCTATATTGAAAATTGCAAAAACACTGGTCTTTTCTCGCGTCCCCTACATCTCCATTCTAAATTATTCTGTCGCTTTTTTCTAGCAAGGAAATAACACTTTTTTTTTTTCTTTTAGTGTTTATTGGTTTTGCTTACTAAATTTTAACCCGCCTCGGTGGCGTAGTTGGCTAACGCGCTTGTCGTGTTGAGCTCGACTGCTGAGGACGGGGAGATCGAGGTTCGAATCTCGGTCGGGTGAACTGGGGGTGGTTTTTCCCAAATGGTTTTTCACTCTCCCTCCACGCAAATGCGGGTTCACTTCCTCTAATTAAAACCTTCCCAATCCCTAATTCATTAGCGTAATTAGTACTTAAAGCGTATAACCCGAATGGGTAGTAAGACGCGGTGCTAAATATTATTATTATTTATAGCTACAAGTGTTTGGAAAATTAATTGTAACCATGTTTTTTATGCATAAGGAATTTTTACAGGTCTATATATTTTGAACATTAAACGATTTAAAGTAGACAAACGGTTATTTTATCTGCAAAGAAGCCTTCCATCTATAGTAAAAAAAAAACTAGTCATCGGTGGTCTAATGGTCTAACATGACACTTGTGTTAGACTCGATGGAGGGAAGATAGTGGTTCGAGCCCCTTTCTGGTGCACCGACTTTTTCCCTAAATGGTTTTCCACTATCTCTCCATACAAATATGAGCACACTTCCCAAAATGTCAACCTTTGTCATCCCTAATACACTATCGTAATTAATGTATGCTTACAACCCGAACGTGTAGTAAGACGCGGTGTTAAAAGAAACTAAAAAAAAAACTAGACGTGTTTAAAAGAATATTAACATACTACAATCTATCTTTATTTAGTTTAAATCTATCTCTATAAGTGAGATTATTTTGTTAATCTGAGTTGGTAACATTGCTGGTCTATGAATGATGTGTCAAGTGTCCTAATGTTGGTATGTGCCGAGGAAAGGAGCGAGCAGTCAAGTGTTTGTCCTGCTGATGGTACTCACCTGCCTCCCCCCAGCCAACAACAACACCACCACCGACAGGGCCGGTTCCTTTGCACTCGGTCCCACTTCACTGCCCTCGCGCAGACACTTTGGTTTGTTCAGACACGGCTTTTAACACCACCACCACTCACTCACTCACTCACTTCACAGACCATCTTTGGATTTACATAGGAAAAATCTTGTCTTAAAAATTTTACTAAATCTTCTTTTACGTCAAAACTTGTTTTACCATTACTTTAAAAAAAAAAAAAAAACAGCATCTAAGTACCCATTTAGGTTAAATATGTACAATAGTAAATTATGTTTATGACAGGTAGACTTTTAGAATAAATGTACCAGCATTTGGTGAAGGAATAGTGGTAAACTAAAACCCATGGCCGAATTTATGTTTTGGAAGCCTTTGGATATTATTAAAAAGAAAATATTGCCATCACAACATTAGATTTGTTTGGATCAAAGTTGTTAAGTACGGTAGGGCCCCCGTATCCGCTGATTTCAATATCCGTGGTTTCATTTATCTGCGGTTTACCGCTGCCCAACTTTATTTATTTTTTAATAAAGAAAAATATTGTTTATAAGTTTCAAATCAAGCTCCAAGCGAGAACAGACCGTACTATAAGCAACACAAACGCGCCTACTATGTGCATTACTTGACTCGTCATCATAATTATCATTGGTCGTCGCAACAATAAGAATGGAGAATATTAAGTACACTGTAGTGTACAGTACACGTTATTATTACCTTATTTAATGTTGGTAATCTCCTGCTGTGAATAATTTGTCAATTAAACTTTACTGTATTTATGTATGTTACATGAATATCACGTTATTATAATAGTTCGGTATTATCCGCAGGAAGATTTAGGAACGTATTATCCGTGGATATGGAGGCCCTGCTGTATTTGTTTTATTTTTAGTTAATATTTATAGAAACATAAAATAATGTAAAAACTTTTAAAATAGACCTATTCATAAATTTTCTGTACAAAAATGACCAAGCTAAAATATTTGTTTGCTGCACGTGTCATTAGTTATTAATATTGTCAAACATAAATTATATTCTATCATTTGTTTTAAAATATTTTGAATTTGGAACAAAAGATAAAATAAATATGTATTTTTATTGCTACATTTTGTGGAAGCCCTTAGGCGATAGACCCTGTCGCCCTCCATTAAATCCGAACCTAGAAACGCCCCATTTGACTCCAACACACATTTTCTATACACATTTGACTCCTTTAACATACATGTGTCCAAACCCATTTCACTCCTTTAACACACACACATGTCTATACCCATCTGACTCCCTTAACACACGTGTCTACACCCATTTGACTCCTTTAACACGTGTGTCTATACCCATTTGACTCCTTTAACACGTGTGTCTATACCCGTTTGACTCTTTCAACACACAATTATCTATACTTTACACACTACCCTATGCCCCTACTAACTCATGACTTGTATGAGAATAAGAGGTATTTAAACAACAGATTATATCAACAAACTACTTACAAACTCACTTAATTTTATAAATTATCTTAATTCAATGTTCAGGTTGTCATTTCAATACTGTGAAAGGAGAAGTCTCAATTACCTTTTAAGATACAGATATTGGTCGTGCCGGTAGTTGAGCTAGGGATCCTTTGCTCAGGAAGATGTATTGTGGGAACACTGTGCTCTCCTTGCTGAGAGAGATCTGGTCAGCAGCAGCCGGGTCCATGGTGCCCTTCACCCACTTGACAGTTGACGTGGGAACACTCCCTCAGTTATACAAACATTTGTCCTGACAGAGAAAAGAGCAAGCAACCATTGTGGGGGCCTCCCGCCTGCCCTGGTTGCATTGTTTGGGCTGCTCTTTTAGAAGGGCCGACCCGGGAGGGACCCCTACTAAGAGGGCATGCCCCCTCATCTTGGAGAGTGTATAATAGGCGGCCTGTAAGCCTGTCATACCATTCACTCCCTCTCTTCACGACATAATGATGTTTTCATTCTTAGGCATGGGGTTGGCATCCCTTCCCTCCCCCTCCCCTCGTTGTGCTCTCTGCACTAAATTGCGAATTTCAATATGTCTATTTTACCCGTGTCGAACTATTTATTCCATGTGCAATAAATATGATGGTACTCTGCCACAGTAGCAAACAAAGTACGCTGTTTTAAATCATTCCATTCAAGTTTATCTTTCTATTTAAGATGGTATTTGTGCGATTATTGTGGATAGTTTGCAACTTACTTCCTGGATAAATCTACGTTATTATCTTACGTGCTTAGAGACAATTTTATGCACCGATGCTGGGTCATTTTGGAAAATATAATTATGTATCTATATTGCCCAGGCTTCAAGGTGGTACAACTCATATGTATGTCATGTGATTTTAAATATAGGGTTATATTTTGGTATGAAGAAACTTTGAAAAAATACAAATATATATATATATATATATATTTGCACTCAACATTGACAAAAATTTAACATATTATGAGTATTAGTTTAAAGTTCTAAATAATGTCTATTAAAAGTGACAGCTGCAGATAACATTGCTTGACTTTTGAAAACGTAAGTAAGTATTCTAGCTCTAGTAAGTATTCTGTAAGTATTCTAGCTCTAGTATTATTTATTATTTATTATTATTATTATTATTATTATTATTATTATTATTATCATTAGCACCGCGTCTTACTACCCTTTCGGGCTCTACACACTTAAGCTAATGTGTAATGGTAGGGTGATTGTGAGATGAAATGAAGGACCTACAGTTTAACGTGGAATCCGAACCACGGCGAAGACTTGGCATTCCTCATATTCACAAGTCTAGATCTAGTAACTTTATACTTGTCAGATAAGGTGCGTCCTATGAAAAAAGGTCTATATCTATTTTATGGTTGTGATTGTATTTATTTTGGATGCATAATAATATATTTATTCTATGACTAACATGCGTATTGCATTATTATTGTATAACGTGTGTAAGGTATGGTTGTGTACGTGTTCCCATCCTCACTTGTCTAGCAACCTCCTCGCTCTGTCAGTGTTCTGTGTACGTGTTCCCATCCTCACTTGTCTAACAACCTCCTCGCTCTGTCAGTGTTCTGTGTACGTGTTCCCATCCTCACTTGTCTAACAACCTCCTCGCTCTGTCAGTGTTCTGTGTACGTGTTCCCACCCTCACTTGTCTAGCAACCTCCTCGCTCTGTCAGTGTTCTGTGTACGTGTTCCCACCCTCACTTGTCTAGCAACCTCCTCGCTCTGTCAGTGTTCTGTGTACGTGTTCCCACTCTTACTTGTCTAACAACCTCCTCACTCTCTCAGTGTTCTTTGCACGTGTTCCCATCCTCACTTGTCTAACAACCTCCTCACTCTCTCAGTGTTCTTTGCACGTGTTCCCATCCTCACTTGTCTAACAACCTCCTCACTCTCTCAGTGTTCTTTGCACGTGTTCCCATCCTCACTTGTCTAACAACCTCGCTCTGTCAGTGTTTTGTGTACGTGTTCCCATCCTCACTTGTCTAACAACCTCCTCGCTCTGCCAGTGTTCTGTGTACGTGTTCCCATCCTCACTTGTCTAACAACCTCCTCGCTCTGCCAGTGTTCTGTGTACGTGTTCCCATCCTCACTTGTCTAACAACCTCGCTCTGTCAGTGTTCTGTGTACGTGTTCCCATCCTCACTTGTCTAACAACCTCCTCGCTCTCTCAGTGTTCTGTGTACGTGTTCCCATCCTCACTTGTCTAACAACCTCCTCGCTCTGCCAGTGTTCTGTGTACGTGTTCCCATCCTCACTTGTCTAACAACCTCCTCGCTCTGTCAGTGTTCTGTGTACGTGTTCCCACCCTCACTTGTCTAACAACCTCGCTCTGTCAGTGTTCTGTGTACGTGTTCCCATCCTCACTTGTCTAACAACCTCCTCGCTCTCTCATGTTCTGTGTACGTGTTCCCATCCTCACTTGTCTAGCAACCTCCTCGCTCTGTCAGTGTTCTGTGTACGTGTTCCCATCCTCACTTGTCTAACAACCTCGCTCTGTCAGTGTTCTGTGTACGTGTTCCCATCCTCACTTGTCTAACAACCTCCTCACTCTCTCAGTGTTCTTTGCACGTGTTCCCATCCTTACTTGTCTAACAACCTCCTCCCTCTGTCAGTGTTCTGTGTACGTGTTCCCATCCTCACTTGTCTAACAACCTCCTCACTCTCTCAGTGTTCTTTGCACGTGTTCCCACTCTTACTTGTCTAACAACCTCCTCACTCTGTCAGTGTTCTGTGTACGTGTTCCCATCCTCACTTGTCTAACAACCTCCTCGCTCTGTCAGTGTTCTGTGTACGTGTTCCCATCCTCACTTGTTCTAACAACCTCCTCGCTCTGTCAGTGTTCTGTGTACGTGTTCCCACCCTCACTTGTCTAGCAATCCCCTCGCTCTGTCAGTGTTCTGTGTACGTGTTCCCATCCTCACTTGTCTAACAACCTCCTCGCTCTGTCAGTGTTCTGTGTACGTGTTCCCACCCTCACTTGTCTAGCAATCCCCTCGCTCTGTCAGTGTTCTGTGTACGTGTTCCCACCCTCACTTGTCTAACAACCTCCTCGCTCTGTCAGTGTTCTGTGTACGTGTTCCCACTCTTACTTGTCTAACAACCTCCTCGCTCTGTCAGTGTTCTGTGTACGTGTTCCCATCCTCACTTGTCTAACAACCTCCTCGCTCTGTCAGTGTTCTGTGTACGTGTTCCCACCCTCACTTGTCTAACAACCTCCTCGCTCTGTCAGTGTTCTGTGTACGTGTTCCCACCCTCACTTGTCTAACAACCTCCTCGCTCTGTCAGTGTTCTGTGTACGTGTTCCCACCCTCACTTGTCTAACAACCTCCTCGCTCTGTCAGTGTTCTGTGTACGTGTTCCCACTCTTACTTGTCTAACAACCTCCTCGCTCTGTCAGTGTTCTGTGTACGTGTTCCCACTCTTACTTGTCTAACAACCTCCTCGCTCTGTCAGTGTTCTGTGTACGTGTTCCCATCCTCACTTGTCTAACAACCTCCTCGCTCTGTCAGTGTTCTGTGTACGTGTTCCCACCCTCACTTGTCTAGCAATCCCCTCGCTCTGTCAGTGTTCTGTGTACGTGTTCCCACCCTCACTTGTCTAACAACCTCCTCGCTCTGTCAGTGTTCTGTGTACGTGTTCCCACCCTCACTTGTCTAACAACCTCCTCGCTCTGTCAGTGTTTGTGTACGTGTTCCCATCCTCACTTGTCTAACAACCTCCTCACTCTCTCAGTGTTCTTTGCACGTGTTCCCATCCTCACTTGTCTAACAACCTCCTCGCTCTGTTAGTGTTTTGTGTACGTGTTCCCATCCTCACTTGTCTAGCAACCTCTCTCGCTCTGTCTAGTGTTCTGTGGTACTGTGTTCCCATCCTCACTTGTCTAACAACCTCCTCGCTCTGTCAGTGTTCTGTGTACGTGTTCCCATCCTCACTTGTCTAGCAACCTCCTCGCTCTGTCAGTGTTCTGTGTACGTGTTCCCACTCTTACTTGTCTAACAACCTCCTCACTCCGTCAGTGTTCTGTGCACGTGTTCCCACTCTTACTTGTCTAACAACCTCCTCGCTCTGTTAGTGTTTTGTGTACGTGTTCCCATCCTCACTTGTCTAGCAACCTCCTCGCTCTGTCAGTGTTCTGTGGCCCTGTAATTGCGGCCAGAACAAAGAACCAAGCTCCCGCTGTAGACGAGGGGAAACTCTTAGCTACTGGTGGTTGTAAGGCTAATAGCACCCCCGCCCCTTCGACCATAATTAGGGCACACCGCCGTTAACAATGTCTGTCTGTCTGTCTGTCAGCGGCCCATCTTGTCGGTCAACTGGAAACAAATGCCACAGGACAGATTTTGGTCAGCAAGCCCCTTCATGTTCTGACGCTACAATAAACGTTGGAAGAGAGTTCAACCAAATATTCTATTAAAGATTATCGCATAAATATCTATTTTGTTTTCAAGATAAATACATTTCCTATTAGATAAACTTCACTTTTTCATACAGTTTAATAATGATAAAGTTTTTAATACTATTTGAATATCGTGATACTTCACCCTTCATTTTGGCGAGAACCGTATTGCTTAGTGTGAATATATCTACCGACTATCGTACTAGTTATGCTCTATTTTTGGTTTTAATTAGTTATATTAACTATCGCTAGGTGTCAGCACTGCACTGCACTGGTTTCTTGTCATTTGCTTCAATACCTCCCTTTCTGATTCTAGGCCCGCTCGTCCTATGCTCGCTTATCATTAACGTATGAACTAAGCGTCTCTAGCCTCAGGGCACAAATCAATGAATTACTCTCATGTAAAATATTCTCATTCACAGTTCGCACAGGTAGGCTGGTAGATAATTAATTTGTTTCCTCAGTGTTTGATCATATAAAGCCTGTGTGAAAAATCCCATCTCTTATTACCGCACACACATTTTGAAATAACAATCCACGTCTTGTTGTTAGCACCGCCCGGGTTGGCGTTTGCAACTCGTCTCAGTGCTCAGGTTAGTTTGCAACTGTGACTGATCACTAGGAAGCAGATTCTTAGGCGCCAAAAATGTTTAAAATAAGCGATAAAAATATGGGCTTTATGCGCCAGAATAGATACTTAAGAAATAGGCAATGTAAATTTGATTTTAACACCTTTTATTTTATTACCTTCAACCAATTCACATGGCTTCTTTTTTATCATCCCGTCTCACTCCTCGTTCGGGTTGTAGGCATATGTTGTACTAATTACGTTAATATGTTAAGAGGTTAGGAAGGTGGAATTTAGAGGAAGTGTATCTGCACTTGCGTGGAGGGAGAGTGACAAACCATTTATAAAAGTCACCTTAAGTACATCGGACATAGATTCGAATCTCGATCTTTCTATCATCGGCAGTCTATTGCGAGAGTTACGCCTTAGCCCATTCGACGACGGAGGCGGGTTACATGTGGTTTGT
Organism: Timema cristinae; assembly: GCA_039000515.1. Lineage (NCBI taxonomy): Eukaryota > Metazoa > Arthropoda > Insecta > Phasmatodea > Timematidae > Timema > Timema cristinae. Next base: position 24,834,546 of record JBCFYV010011164.1, read on the forward strand.
TAATCAATAGATAATTTTCTATGTTTTCAACAGTGCAATGGGTTATATTTTCAAATAGAGTTCTACTTCATACGAAGTTTTCTCCCATTGTCCTTCACCTAATTCACGCTCATTGGAAGTTATTGAGCAAGTGTCCCCTTTATAACCCACGGCAAACAAGTAGGATGCCACAACTTGCCTTTTCTGATAAACTGGACTCTCTTTTTCAGCAGAAAATCCATAGAGTATGAAAAAGAGAGGCCAAAGCCGAAATGGGCGTGATAATGCACTTATTCATAAACAACAGAATAGGCAACTATAGACACTATAAAGCCCGCCGCACATTGGACGCAGGGCAGGCATAGCACAGGAAGAGGTTTTTGCACATCACCGCAAATTTGAAGCGATTTATCAGGGAGCTTACACCCAGTGGTACAAGACGTGATATGGCATGTGAATTAGAGGAACTTCTAACAGATTTGGATTCCGAGTTAGAATCTTAATTGAATAATTTCATTTTACTCTACTCTCTTAGTAAAAAAAGGAAAAAAAAATTTTTATTTACTATATGCGCAGTGTCTAGTAACATCTAATTCTTCTAATGGGTTATACAAACCACTGTATATTAATTTCACTAATTACAAAAATCTAGAATATTACACTTACCGTTCGAGTAATTCATTTCATTAGCAATCTTTTCCCATAGCTCATCTCTCATCTTGGTCCTAATGTAGTCTGGATTACTTGTTTCATATAATACTGGATGGTCTTGCTAATTGAATAAGATGTACCATCACAATACACAGAAACTACGCGACAGAGGCGCAGAGGACAGAGGAAAACTGTACGTCTACTACAACCAGAGAGAGAGGCGTGAAAGTGTTCTCTCTCCACTTCACCTGCACTCTGTCCAATGTGCTGTACCCATAAGAACACGTGTATTTCATATTTCCTCTTCCTCGCCTGCCCTGCATCCAATGCGCGGTGGGCTTTACACTAACATAATGTCCCTGTAATAACATTAAATATCTCAACTGCCTATGATTTAGATCAAGGCAAATAGGCAAAATCCAGTCCCTACTGATTAATTATCGAATACCATGAAACAAGAATGTTATCTTCTTTCTCTGTTTTTCTTTTTATTTTCCTCTCTTTTCTCTTTCTATTTTCTCTCTTACTTTCTCTTTTTCTATTTTAATCTTATTTATTTCGTATTCTTTTCCTGTATATTTTTTTATTTATTTCGCGTTTTTTCTCTCTTTTCTCTTTCCTCTCACTTTTTCTCTAGTTTTCCTCACTTCTCTCTTTATTTGTTCCTCTCTATTTTTTGCCTTACGTCTCTAATTATGTTTACCTTTTTTATCTCTCTTTTTCTATTCCTCTTTCTTCCTTTTCTCTCTCTTTCTTTATACCTCTTCTTTTTCTCTCGTTCTTTTTTCTCTCTTTCTTTATATATCTTTTCTCTCTCTTGAAGGGTGAGTTTTGTTGGGTTGGGTGGTATTGCTATAATCAGATCACAGATTTTTATGACTAAAAAATGATCAAAAAAGGTTTAAAAATTCTAAAAAATCACTTCAAGCTTTGTAAAAATGACCTAAATATATGGACAAAACCTCGAATTAAATACACGCTACTAAACCAAACATGCATTTTTCAAATGTAAAATGCAATCAAAATTATTTAACAACTAAGTTCTTCTTTTGCTAAATAGGCTATAGCATTGATTTACAAAATATCTGTTCAAGAGCTGCCCCCTCCCAGCGCAACCCTCTGCGGTCTCACCAGGAATGTGTATTCTACAACTAGACAAACATATCCCTGCGACAACTGTTTTATTAAACAAATTATATGTTATTTAACGAAATTAATCAATAATGGTTACAAATAAATTGAATTTAATTTTGTCTTAATGAGCTTAATCTCAGTAGTGAAAATTATAAATAATATAACATAGAACACAACATGTAGGTGAAACAACCCTTGTTGATAAAATAAACATAGTTAAAACACATAGATTGACATAGTCTTAGGCCGGTGACAGACGGTTTGGTCGTTGCGACATAAACGCCGCGACCAGATCTCTCTAGTGTATTGCATTGTTTCATATGAGAATGGTCAGACTAGCGACACGAACACCGTGACTAGGTGTCTAGTGTATTGCATTGTTTCATATGAGAATGGTCAGACTAGCGACACAAACGCCGCGACATATTTGAAAACGTCGTTGTGAGGGTTCCTTGGGCGAAGCGACCCCTCTCATAACATGAAACAATGCAATAATATAGAGAACTGGTCGCGGGGTTATGTCGCATCGACCAAAACGTCAGACTGTCACCGGCCTTAGCAGTGCGAATTTTACAACATTATAAAAAATATTTTTTTAATATCCATTCTCAAATTGCCAATAAAATAAACAGAAATATATTACAATATATTAATAAACAAAGATTAAATTATTGAGAAATGAAGATGTTGTATAATTTAAAGATTAGGCCTAATTTTGATTAAAAAAAAGTATGTAATATATTTGAAGGTTAAATAACTAGCCTAAATTTTATATTTATATATAATTGAAATAAATAAATGTTTGAATAAATACGGATTGATTAACTTCTTGTTTCTTATCTTTAAATCTCTTCTCCTTTGGTTGATGTCTGCGTTGGCTGCGAAATATTTAAGGACGTCTAAATTCAATTACAATACATATCTTCGGGTCTTTAAACAAATCAAATCACGGCAGCAAGCTAATGCATCAAATAACCTCTATGCCAATCGAGCGTTGTAAAAATATAGAAAATAGTGAAATTATTAATGTGAACATTTTTGAAGAAGGAATAATTATTAATATAAAAAGAAAGGATGATTATGATAACACGCATATTATTTACCTTTATCTCAATGAGGTATAACTTCCTTGATTTTGGTTGGAAGAACAATAAAGAAAATACAAACATATTTCTTTGCGGCCAACATTAATAATATTTCACTTTATTATACTGGTCATTCTATAGATATTGATCATATCTATCAAAAGTGACCGCATCATAAAACATGACTTGATGCATAAATATATTAAAATTGTTTTATTAACCTTAGTAACTCACTTCTACTGTTCTTCCTACCAATATCATACTGATATAGATGTTATTTCATTCTGTGTTGTAATGAGACTGAATGCAGAACCAACTCTTTTTTTTTTTAGATTAAGATTGACGTGGTTGAATTGCTAGAATATTCATTACACAGATGAACTGTATTGAGAACGGAAGGATGGCAATCATATAGTGAGTTGTCAGTGATAGATAGATAAATTTTAAGTTTATTTATTGTGAGGAAGGGGATCATAATTTTTCAGGGATAATAATGAAAATTAAAATAAAATGGTTTGATAAAGATTTGACAATAAGGAAAGGTGTTAAGGTACTAATATTTACGACTCTTAGTCGGACAGGTCTCTGCTACTTTGGAAGGAAGGATTTAATATTTTTAATTCTGGTGTGTTGGGAAGTTTTCCTATGGTGTTTTATAAGAGTTTGAGTTTTGAAAGTCGATTATTCATTAAAGATATGTTGTTTTTTTCTTTAGAGTGGCAATTTGGATTAACATATTTTCAGCTGTGTTATTTGTAACCATTTTTGATTAATTTATCTAAATAACATATAATTATTTCTCCTTACTAAAGATTAGTTTTTAAAAAGTAAATAAATTAGGTTTGAAAATATGTTATGCATTTATAAAACTATCGATAGTACTAATTAAAAAATATATTTATTCAATAGGAATGCCTTACAACTACTACTCAAAAATGAGGCATACCTATAAAATATTTATTACCTTCTAAAATGACAAAAATGACCAAAAAAACCTATAGAATATACATTTTTACAACAAGGAATCACTAACAGAGTTCATATGCTTATGAGAATTGTCTGCGATGAACCAATAAAAAGGGGATTTACCATCAAAATCCGGGCTTTGTCTTAGATAGGTTTTGAAAATAAACCCTAATTTTTTATGGCAAGCCCACTCTCTACCACCAACAATGATTGAAAGTCACTAAAATTTGACATTATATAAATGTCTTATTTGATTTATTATTTAAAAATATATCAAAAGCTTCCAATAATTTTCTCTTATGAGATTACGATCATTTCTCTTTACATACAATATTAATTAAATTATTATTATTATTATTACCGCGTCTTACTACCCGTTCGGGTTATACGCACTTACGCTAATGTGTAATGGTAGGGTGATTGTGAGATGAAATGAAGGACCTACAGTTTAACGTGGAATCCGAACCACGGTGGTGGCCTGGCATTCCCCACATTCATATTAATTAAAAGGACTAATAAAGTAAACACAAATTGCATAATTTTTATTTACGCCATTGTGGCAACATTTGTTTACAGTTTTCAAATATCAGGTTTATTATTGAAATCACACTGTAGTCTAGCGAGACAAAATAAAATATTACAAATCTATATATTCCTTCCAGCTCCCTTGCTGACATCTTCTTCCTGGCTGGTCGACCAAAACTTAACTCAACATGATTTAGCTTCTAAGAATATTCAAATAAATATATTCTACAGTTTTTTGAAACACTAGACCAATAAGCTTCATAATGTTTGAACTGTTTGGATTTAAGGGTGCGATTAAAGAAGATTAGTACTTTAGTGGACTTACATAAAAGCCGATGAACAAGGCTTTGTAATTTAGGACTTTTGTCGATAGCAGATTAAATCAGCTCTCATGGCGGAACTCGACCTTACTTGATAGTTTAACCTCAACAAGAGTTTGAGGCACAACTCAATTACGGGACATTGGTCAACGACTGTCCCAAGCAAGTCTTTTCGGTTTAGTAAGATCTATCTGAAAATACAAAATGTTATGTAAAAATAACATATTCATTCATAAAATAAACGAACATTTTGGTACATATTTTTCTGTTTGAATTTTGGGCTCACCTAGGTCTTACGGGGCTATATTATAAATTCGCCTCTGTGTGAGGTACGAATCACACTTAATAATGGTCACAAGAGCCAATGACACAGACACTTTGAATGATGTTCCTTGTTTCGACGAGGTCTGAATCCGTAAGAGCGCTTGGTGGCATTTGTGGCCCTCATCTTCCAGCCCGGTTAAGCTCCCTATTATGTTGGTGTGATTGTTGGAATGTGAGATACTCCTGACTGGTAGTGTAAACAATGTACCACCGGTACCGGTACCGGCTCACTGGCACATGGACCTCATCTTGAACGAAGGCATGCATGGTTTTTCAAGTGGCAAACAAACTTGTCTTGTAACATGGTCCATGTTCCCACGTCAAGACACGATGTGATCGCCCTTACGACATCAAGTGGCGGTCTCCGTGTGTTATATAGCTGCAGTGGAGCTGTTCTTATCTCTACATCACCTAGGTTTACTTGTCAGGAGCTTACACTCCCTGTATTACAATAGCTCTACATCGCCTAGGTTTACTTGTCAGGAGCTACACTCCCTGTATTACAATAGTTCTACATCACCTAGGTTTACTTGTCAGGAGCTACACTCCCTGTATTACAATAGCTCTACATCACCTAGGTTTACTTGACATAAGCTACACTCCCTGTATTACAATAGCTCTACATCACCTAGGTTTACTTGTCAGGAGCTACACTCCCTGTATTACAATAGTTCTACATCACCTAGGTTTACTTGTCAGGAGCTACACTCCCTGTATTACAATAGCTCCACATCACCTAGGTTTACTTGTCAGGAGCTACACTCCCTGTATTACAATAGCTCTACATCACCTAGGTTTACTTGTCAGGAGCTACACTCCCTGTATTACAATAGCTCTACATCACCTAGGTTTACTTGTCAGGAGCTACACTCCCTGTATTACAATAGCTCTACATCACCTAGGTTTACTTGTCAGGAGCTACACTCCCTGTATTACAATAGCTCCATATAACCTAAGTTTACTATTAAATATTCGATATAATACAAGTTGTATAAGTTACCCTTATAATATTATGTTTATAAAATTAGGGTTTTACTTTCGATGGCGTGATTACTATTCATGAGTAGACATTATACTCACTTGAATATACTATTTTCATCTATACTGCAATATTTATTTACCTGTCTGATGGAATAACGGGTTTGATCCCCAGCATAGAGATGTTGGAGATCTTGTTCTATTTGTTTAAATACGGGTAGAGGTTGTTTTAACTGCCAATTTATGAGTATAGTTTTATTATTGCTGTTATTCCCAAGAAACCGCGTTCCCATTGATAATATGTAGACGCAAACAACATTATCGTTTTTAATTGCTTCAATCGTCAAAGCAGTACATTCATTTATCCATACAGGAATTTAACAATTGGTTCATAGATATTAACAATACAGTGTCCCCGAGTTTTAGAAACCCAAATCTCTACGACTTGCATGCAGTTCGACTAAATTATCTTCACTTCATGTGCATATGATCGCTGGTAGATTATGTGTTCTACCCCACTTTTTCTTATATCAAATTATAATACTCTAACCCGCTTCAGTGACTGCATGTGTTTAGGCGCTACTTTCGAACTTGACTAGACTGTTGGTGACGGGGAGACCGAGATTCGAATCTCAGTCGGGTGTACTGAGGATTTTTTTTCCAAAATATATATTTTTTTACTCTCCCCATGCAGATGGGAGTACACTCTCTCTAAATATAACTTATCTCATCCTTAAAACTATAATTTAAATTATTACATACACTTATAACCGGAACAGGTAGTAAGACGCAGTGCTAAAGAAAAAGTTTTAGAATTTTAAATAAGTAGAACAAACTGCCTGCATTCATCTAAAAGCTGTTGTTGATCATGCTATTAAAAACAATCTTGATGTTTTGTTTCAGCTTGGATGAATAATTTTAACCAAACTAATGTAGGCCTACGGTTTGATTTAATAAAACTATACAGTGACAGTTTTCTTTATGCCTCGTTTACTGAACTTGTTGTGGCTTTTAATTAAGATAATTACTTTTCACTTGGCGTAGTTAAAATACGACTAAAAGTTTGACCTGGGCGAATATTGCCTACAGTATCCCGAACTTGGTAATCCTGTAACCGGGTTATTTCCGCTATGATAGTCCCTAAATAAACACAATCCCCCTTGTTCTTCATCTTTTGATCGTCACAACTTACCTTTCCGAGTGATTACTCGCGACCCTAACAAAGTCTCAGGTAGAAGTAGAACTAGTCTTGTTCAGTGGACCATTGTCAGCTCCTTCCTTAGTCTAACCCCTCCCTCCGTCCCCCTTCACCAAGAACTTGGTCAGGAGAGCGGTCTAGAAAATACAAACATTGTTTTTGGTAACATTCCGCCATGTTGCTAATATTATTATTATATCGGTATTAATAATACTTATCAAAGTTGACAGCTGTATACAAGTCTCAAATCTGAAAATAGGATAGGTAACGTTTGTAACTATCCTTCTTAACGTGTATCTAATATCAGGTTACCTATCCTCCTCATTTTTATAAGTTTTCCCTTAAATAAATCCTTAAAAATAGACATGTGGTGTTAAGTATTAATTGAGTAGTTACCCACTCCGGTGGCTTAGTTGGTTAACGTGCTAGTTTCGTGTTGAGCAGACTTCCGAGGACGGGGAGATTGAGGTTCGAATCTCAGTCGGGTGTGAACTTTGGGTGGTTTTTTTTCCTAAATGATTTTCCACTCTCCCTCCACTCAAATGTGAGTTCACTTCCTCTAAATTCAACCTTACCATTTCCTAATCCATTAGCGTAATTATTACTTAAGCGTATAACTCACGGGTAGAAAGACGCACTGTTAAATAAATAATAGTGTAGTTTATTTCTAATCTAAGCATCTAGACCCCTATATTGTGTTAAACGAATAGGTTTGCTTACAGATGTAGCCTTCGTATATCCTGTAAGCTGGTCGGAAGCCCGTTGTTTGAAAATTGGAGATTTGTGTTGCCACAAAAACGGAAATATAAACATTACATTTTTGTTTACATTCTTTGTTCGTTTGGTTAATAATGAAGACCCCTAAATATAAACTATACAGTACTTCTCTATAAGGAAGCATTATTGGAAGTTTTTTTTATAACATTTTAGGTGCATTAAAAAAAATCATCTCTACAATGGCAAGTTTGATTGACTATGTATGAATCAATGTTGTTTATCGAATGTGGGCTTCTTATAAAAACCAGGGTTTTTCCACTATGGTATGGATTATAAGATAGGACCATTGTGTATTTCGTACACACGGTTACCTAGGCCTATCGCAAGCGACATATGTTGAAAGCGACCACAAAAACTTTCATCGTGTTCAGAGCGATCAAACATCCAAGTGAATGAGCAAGGTATGTGTCAACAAAACAAAGGAATTAAAACAATAACCTACCTAACCTAACCTAATTAACCTCTGACTAATCTATCCTAACCTAACCTAATTAACCTCTGACTAATCTATCCTAACCTTACCTGACTAATCTATTCTTACATAACCTCACTTCACCTAACCAACTTAAATCTAAGGAATTAGATGAACCTGCAAGAAAACGGTGCAAGGCCTACATACACAGGATTAAAAAAAATTGATAACATGTTCCGGTACCTCGAAAAGACGAAGTACTTGAAAATATGTCTTAACGCATTAAGCTACGTGAATAAATTAGATTTGAATTTGGTACTTATGTATCATGAACATTATACATCGTATTTATTGTATATAAGAATAAAACTAATTATTGAACAGGAACATTTACCATTGCATGTTTATAAAATCCTATCCACGGCGATTCTCTGGATCTCAACTCGCCAGTAAAACGGTAGCCGACTAATTGTCTTCTTATAAGGTCTTATAGTAATTTAGGGTATGAATACAGCTTGTGCTACAATCGAGAATACTGGATATCACACAATGCAGACAGTGATGCCACACTTGTTTGAAACCAACAGATCTAGTCTCGATTTTTAAACAGTTTTTTCTTTTAAGTGCGGCCGCCTCGGTCAGCGAGAAAGTATCAATCGCTGTCAATGGTCTGTGGTGTTTTCTGGAACTATTTATCTGATCTTTCTGAGCTTATACTCCCTTTCACCCTTTACCTACAACCACCCTTTCTCATGTCATTAAGGCCCTGCCTACCCTCTCTGGCGGTGTGTTGAGTTTTCAACTCTCAAAATAGATGGCGTTGCTAACGTTATACAAACTGATGGATTCCAGCCATCAGGTTGGCAGCATTACTGGTTTGTTTAAACAACTGGGAGGCTGGCTGACCAGTAATCAGTAAAGGCTGCAAGCAAACTATTCCTAGAACTGGATAAGAAGTGTAGGCGACCAAGTTGGACTAAACGTGGGGAGATAAAACGTCAACATACGATCATACTCTCGAGCAGAAAAACTAGCTTATCCATACCAGCCAGCTATACGCTTCTCTCTGGGGGCTCAAATCCCTGCTGAGGGTATTTAGGAGAAATCTTATTCAATCGTTTCCTTCTACTCTCCCACGCAAATGGGGGTACATTTCATTCATTAATTCTACCTGTTTAGATATAAACTAATTACGCCAGTGGGTTAGGGATGAATACGTTTCAATCTAGATGAAGTGTACTCGCATTCGCGTGGAGAGAGAGTGGTAACATATTTAGGAAATATCACCCGATCATGATTGAGCCACAATCTCCCAGTCATCGGCAGACTAGTCTATTGCGTGAGTGATGCCTTAGACCATGTGGCCACCAAAGTGGGATATTACTACCAATCCTCATGTCTAGAAATAACTAAACGATTAAAATAACATGACTTACCAAATCTTTAAAAATTACGTAAGCTAGAGAGATGGGAGGGAGCTTACGTGAGGGAGCTTACGTGAGGAGGGAGGATCTAAAATCATGTAAATAAGCCTTAAGTAATTTAAGGATGGCTCCCTTGCAATAAAAACTATGGGTCATATTATTGAGCAGAGTAGAAACGAACTCAGGTCATTGCTTTATAAATCACCTTTTTAAAAAAGTCTTGAACTATTTTTTTTTTCAAATAAATACCTGGGCAGGGTAGTGATAAATAATACTGTATACTTATTTATCAGAGAAAAAATTATTTAAGGTAAAATCAGAGATAATTTATTTTTGAAGATTTTGCCACTAACTATAATAACCTCTACGAGAGAGTATCTAGTTTACGATTTTGTCGTACCATTTATTTGAGTTTGTTAGTAATCAGGTGGGAATGCCAGGCCTCCACCGTGGTTCGGATCCCACGTTAAACTGTAGGTCCTCCATTTCATCTCACAATCACCCCACCATTACACATTAGCGTAAGTGCGTATAACCCGAACGGGTAGTAAGACGCGGTGCTAATAATAATAATAATAATAGTAATCAGGTCAAATAAAAAATAACTAAAATTTAATGTGCTAAGTTTGGCCACTGTGCTTTGATTAATTTTTAAACTTTAAAGGCTAAAGAGGCAATAAAATATTTAAAAAGCAGTTTCATATCGAAGACTAGAACAATTTTGAATATAAATATATCTGTTATTTTTATTACTGATATCACCGCGTCATACTACCTGTTCATGCTATACGCATTTATGATAATCTAATTGGGTAGTAATCAGAAAGGAAGCATTTGAGAGGTTATCTACCAGCATTTTTATTTTGGGAAATAGGGAAACAATTTAGGAAAAACTACCCTCAGTAGATCCGACCAGGATTTGAACCCCAAGCGCTCCGCTATCAGCAGGCCAATTTAACACTGGAGTGACGCCTTAGACCTCTCGGCCACTGAAGTGGGTATCTGTTATTTAATACGGTGTTTACAGTTTTCAAACATCTATAGGATTTACACAATTTTCCAGAAATAAATGCTTTTGGGAATAATTTTTCATCCTATTGGTAGATTGGTAATAAATATCTCCATGGTGTCAGCCTGCAAGCAGGCTATACCAATCGAGAGCCTGCCTTATTTTGACGAAGATAGTGCCAACATTTTCGGGTTGAGGGTGTCATGTGTACAGCACAACGAACCCTCCAGCCTTCTATCTCAGTTTTCTCGACTGAAGCGCTACTTATTCATTCAAGTAGCTCCTCATTTGTCCTCACGAGGTTGATTTTGGTTCCGTTTCAGACCCACTGCTTCGCAGACAGAATTGTATGTACTGGGGTTGAACCCGGGACTTGGAGACCTGAAGTCAGTAAATCTGACCACTATACCACAGAAGCTGTTGGGTATCAGCTACTTACTTACTTTGTGGCATTGGGAACACAAAAGTTCATTAACCTTAATGGTTTTAAATATATTTTACTTATCATCGACTCCATGTCGTAGTCAAGAATGCTAAAGCGCTATGACTGAGAAATGATTGCGTAAATTAATCAGCTCTGGTAATTTTGCTAGTTCGATTTCCTGTAAGGTTGAAATTACTTAGTACGAGCGTGATACGAACTCGGCCAAGGCACAAGAGATTTTGAACATAATATAAGTGCGTTACAGAGTGTTAGTAACATTTGCTTTCATCTAAGAGCTTTTTTTAGAAAAAGTACTTGAAACATTTGAATAATCACTACATTGTTAAATAGAAATATTTATTCGTATCTTAATTTTGATATTATTTCTACAATAAATAAAATAGTATCGCTACTCATCCGTCGTACTTAAATTAGTAAATACATATAGCCTAAACACCAGTAATATGATACGATTAAACAAAACTTGCCCTTTACGACAAGCAGTTAAATAATCAATTATATATTTGAGTTTCTTTGTGTGCCCTTTCTTCCATCGACCCATGCTTCACAAACTTGTTATTCACAAGGATATAAAATAATATTGTGTAAATACTTTTCCACCTCAAAATTTATATAATCCATTGGATCTTGTTCGAAAGCAAAAATAGTCACATTTTATTAATTATATAAAAATATCATCGTGCTTACTTATTGTTTGGGATTCGATACATTTCTTCTGAAAATAGCGCTCAAACTGCGAGAATACAACAGATTCAAATTAAAAGTAATCACATTTAACAAGCTAATAAAATAAAATTAACATATTCACACTCTGAGTACCAAAAACTTTGTTCATTAATTTTTTTTAAATAACTTATTCCAAAGTTAAATCCTAGACCGTAAAATAAATATAGTAAATAAAAACATACTGAGAACGTCGCCAAATTACATTTAGACCAAAGTTTATTTAAAATAACTTTGTTTTATATGAGCAGTAATGTTTACTTTTATTTATTATAATAGTTGATTAAAAATTCAATGTACACATATACTCTGAACTTATTATTACAACGTGTAGTGCTCAAGAATGAAAAAACTCGTGAAAGAATGTAGGATAAGTGTGAAGCATTTTACATGTTTTACTGCCTCAGATTAATAAGGGTTAATTTCATAAAACTTTGTGTATGTAGAAGCATGTGGTTTTTTCTTTGAAAATAATGTATCACTAGAGTAATACTCTCATTGAAGTAAGTAGGGACCAACTATATTTATTCACACAGCAGTTAAGACTTTGTGAGTATTTTAGTTACCGAATATATTAGGATGTTTATATTTAAATACGCAAATTTTCATAATACGACATTGGCCCTTCTTATCCCAAAGCACATGGTATTAATGTTTCTTTGACTCAAGAAGGTCACAGAGATTATCTTAACCCTCCACTGTCGCCTGAATTCAGATACAGCAGGTTAGCCAACGCTTGCAAAACGATACTAGGTTGTAAATGGGTAATGATCATACTAACGGCACCTATTATCAACTAAGATAACTATTTGTAGAAGGAAAAGTTGTATTTAAAACTATGTATTCTTACTAGAGTGTCGACTTGCGAGTCGTTAGAGCTCAATATCATCGTGATTATTGAAGCCAACCCAAATTTAAAAATACGTTACAAAGAAAAAGAAATTATTCATTAAATAATATATTATAAGCAAACACTCTAGCTTAATTGTACAAAGAAAATAAATAAATCTATTAATAATTTTTGTCTTCCCATTTAAAATGCATTGAAATGGAAACATTTTAATGAAAATATTTCAATAACGATTTTTAGCATGGTTTGAAAATTCCATAAGAATTATGAAAGATGCCCAGATATGTTACTATAATAAATAAAAAACAACAATGTTGAATTATTATATTTTTTTAACTTTTTTTTATAACCGTGCATTTATGGGTAGGCTCAGCCTTAAGAAGAGGAAAAAAAACTACAAAACTTCTTATCTCAGGATAAAAAGGAAAGTTCCCTGCTAGTTCTCAAATATCTTAAAATATTTCGTTGTGAGCCTACCAAATAATTACAGTATTGGATAGAGAAAGACTAAATCTAGAGCCCTTTTTCATAAAGCCAAGTCTCATAGCGCCTTAAAAATGCTTAAAAAGTCGTTGAAAATAAACTAATGTCACATTTTCACACATTTATTTCTATAATAAAACACAAAGCATAGGGTGTAAAAAAAAGCCCTGTTGGAATCTTTCAACTTCATTCTGGCATTAACCCGGCAATTTCCCAACTTATTATCACACTATTACAATAAATGGTACGGAACTCTGCACGGACTTTCTCTCTCTATTGTTTAAAAATGGAGATATTTACTCAAAACTCGTAATATAATAGCGAACGCGAGAACAAATTGCGCTATACATAAGTAAAACTTTTTGACTCACGGTTTTAAATTTTATAAGTTTATTTTTTTATATTAACGTCTTCATTTGTATATTTGGACTAATAAAAAATATCGATATTGGTTCGCCAAGGGTCAAAACTTCGTATTCTAATTTTGACTTCCGGTTAAAATTTTCGGCATTTTACTAAGGGAGCACATCTTATGGTTATCGCATTGCTACAAACCTTTTCTTTTTATAAATTTTGACCAACAAAATAAGTAATTATTGACTATTGAGTCTAAAATGAGAGAGATAGATAATTGCTGTACCAGGGGTATATTCAGGAGGGGGCCGTTGGGAGGGGGGTGAGGGGAGGGCGCACCCCCTCAAGAAATTAAACCGATTAAATAAATGTTAAATTCACTACTAGTTTTATTATCACGTAATATTATCTCACTAACCAGATTTCATTTTTGAAATTGTTAATGGTAATATTATTAAATGATTAATATGCGGTAATTATTATAAGCACTTAAGACAATCACATTAAATATTAAAATGATGAAAATAGGCATAAATTAAACTACCCAAATTTAAGTTGCATGCTTATCACCTTGTTTAGGTTTAAAATTATTTTATCATTTTTATTATTACTATTTCATTAATTAATAATAAATATCTTTAAAATAATTTATTTTTAAATAACATTCTTTCAACAAAATCTTTATCACACACATAACGTGTTTGTGTTAGTATGGCTTAGTGGTAAAATTTCGATTTAGAATGAGAAATAATGAGCTATACTATAGAGTGAGTTAAAGTTCGATTGTTTGAAATCTGAATAATTCCATATATTTTATATTATTGATTGAATAGCTAAAAATTATTCATATAATAATTGTTATAATGTTTAAACTTATTTCCCTCTTAATAATCACTATTTGTTGATATTCTTATTATTTGATTTTAATAAATTTCAATACTAATCGCAAATTTCGAGTTATATCATTCATTAAAGGATTATTCTCAAGTTTAGCGCTACACAGATTTACTCTAAATTTTGAAGTAATTTTATGACAAAATTTCTTGAGGTGCCTCCCACCCCGCTCCCCGACCCGATTCCGAGGGAGAACCCACGCCCCCTCCCCCTTTTTATGAAAATTCTAGATTCGTCCCTGTGCTGTACAAACATTTCCCCTAAGAGGTTTAAGGAAAAACATCAACTTCTTGAGAGACTTACTTATTTGATTACTCTATGGCATTATATAATTATTGCGTTTAAACTTGAGTAGTATCTATTCATAACTAGAGCTCACAACATTATATTAATATACTTGCCAATATCTCCGAAATTATTGGTTTTATAAAAATATGTTTCAAATACAATATTTGTATTATAAATAAATCTACATAGTTGCAATGATAAGTAATTTCATTTCTCAAATAGTTTCAGAGCTATGACGAAAAAAATTTAGAGAATTTACCCATCAGACCGGAGCCCTTAAAGTAATTTTGCCGAAATATTGAAAGTAGCCATTTTGATTTTGTTAGGAATATTTATAAATGTTTTGAAATGAAATTTAATCAAAATCGTTGGAGCCAATTTTGAGAATATCGATTTTTTTCTCTTTTTGCCCTTCAGTAAACTACCCTTAATTTTTGGGTTGGATATCCAATTCCAAAAATCCCTTGGGGCAACCCTATGAAAACCCTAGATACCAAGTTTTAGCCCGATATGGTAAAATAACTTAGGCTCTAGTTGGAGGGACAGACAGACAGAAGTAAATTCAAAAAACACTTTTTTGGATTCGGGGGGAGGAGGGGGGGGGCGGCTATGAAACGTCTAGATTCATCAAAATCTTGAGTTCAATTTTTTTGACGATCACAATACTTTATTTACCGGTAAGATAGTGAGAAAGTAAAAAGAAAAGAGTAGACTCCCTATATAAAACAAAAGACTAACCCTAAATTTATTAACAAAATATGAAGCCTTTTACTAGCGAAAAATGTGCTAAGGTTAGCTTTTAAATATATAGCTACTAACATACGTTGGTGCTATCAACATTGAACACTATATTTGGAGCACAAAATGAACAATTTTTTGGGAATAGTTCCATTTCGAAGAAAGAGTTAAAAATTGATTACACCATCCTTACATGCCCGAATTCTACAAATGATAAAATTCTCAAATATCAGATTTATAAATGTTTTATTTCCTTTGAGTCACTATAATCAAAAGAAGGATAGGGTGGTATGGCATGATTGTTCATCATAAGCTACGTGGTCTACACAGAATCGTGGATAGGACCTGTGTTTAAAATGAAATGATGGCAACCTCGTAAGCAATCTAGCAAAGAAAAGACGTAAACACCATAATACGAAGAAAACAAAAACAAAGTAGAAATACTTGGCCCGGAAATAAACCTTAGCCTTCCGAGTCACGGGGTAGTAGATGATTACGGTCTCTTTTGGATTAAGGCTGTATTTCTCGCCCTAGACAGCCTCGAAAAACTGTTGGGGGAGGGGGGGGTGCATTTCCTCAGTGGTTTACCACTCACCCGCTACGAACATGCTGATACACTTCCTCTAAACCAAACCTTCCAACCCGAGCGGTTAGTGAAAAGCGCGGTGACAAAACATATATTTTGCGCTCAACATTGATAAGATTTTATTATTAGGGCTATTTTATAGGTATTGATAATATCATTTAAAAGTTACAGCTGCAGATCACACGACCTGACGTATGAATACAAGAAAGTAGATCTAGTAACATTTCTAGCTGTCAGATGTGTCTATTCGTAAAGAAAGGTTATAGCTCTCACAGGCACCTGCAAACACCTAACTCACATTTATTTACCCCCCTCATCCATAGGTGTGTGCATTAAAACAGTCAATGTTCTACCAACCTACCTACCCAGGCTATATTCCGTTCACGATAGGTTTTTACCTGGATGACAGTTCGAAATTCATATGTTAAGGTTTTGGGTTGCCAAAACTTGTAAAAGATCACAGTTTTGTTATAAATGTAAAGATCTTAAATTATCTGTTATATATTACATTTAAAATAACGTAAACTTAAGTTTTCTAATACAATTTTATTTTTTTAAATAATTTCTTTTTATCCAACTCGAAACAATATTTTAAACATAATTAAAAGTACTTATTTTTCGTTTTGGAACGTTACTGATTTTGTGTAATAAAGTGCACACATCAATATCTTTTAATACAGGCATCGTATTTACTTGGAAAAGAGAAAATTGTTGTAATTTTTTTACATACAATAAATTATTTTATGATTGTTTTATCGTATTTTGAAATATTTAACTGAATAAAATATTTTCATCAACTGCGTGTCTGCGTCATTGTAAAAAACATGTTTACCGTTATGTTCAATCATATGGTTTAGATTCGTCAGACGCCATTTTGAAGCTATGTTCGTTAGGAGTTTTTGTGAAAGTGGTGTTAAATTTTTTTTTTAAGGGGAAGAAAACTATAAATAAACTTTGTGTCCGTCCTCAAATAAATATATAAATAATATTGGCCTAAATTACTGTGGTTAACTATCAGATTAATATATTACCATCTGTTTTCATTACAGTCATCCAAAGTGATAGATGTCAGCTGTTGGCGTTGGGATATATCAGGGATTACTTCTCGTAACATTTCGAGCTGTCATCCAGGTAAACTTAGCTCGTGAATTACTTATATTTACCCACATTCTAGTGCTTTACAAAATCTAGCATTCTACTCGTCATAAGAATTTATAGCACTAGTCATCATGGGCTACCCTCGTTTACGGATGTGACTTACATGTTTTGTCAAGTGCTCTTAATATATTACCTTTTGATATGGAGGTCTAGATTCGAGTCGGGTGACCTGGTGGTCTAGGGGTAAGGTGTCAGACTTCTGTGCTGGCGGCTGGGGTTCAATCCTCGGTCCCGGCACAGATTTATCTGATTACCAAACCCTTCCTTCACCTCTGACAAGACATCTTATGAATGTGGGGAAAGCCAGGCCTCCACCGTGGTTCGGATTCCACGTTAAACTGTAGGTACTTCATTTCATCTCACAATCACCCTACCATTACACATTAGCGTAAGTGCGTATAGCCCGAATGGGTAGTAAGACGCGGTGCTAATAATAATAGATTCGAGTCTTGGCTGGGCGCACTGAAAATGTTTTTCCAAGTGTGATATAACACAGTGATTTTTCTATCCCTCTTCACGCTTATGTGGGGGTATTTTCTCTAAATATTTTTTGGCCCAATAGGTTAAGCATTAATTATACCAGATTAAAGCTTATGGACTAGAAAAATATCCATACGGATATGCACAGTAGCCTCATGGTTCTTTGGTGCTGACTGACAGCTTACAGCTGACGGCTTTGAAAAGTTACTAGACCAAATTATGTATCCCTACGCCAAGCCAAATGATCTGCAAAAACATGTGTTTAGCAGCTGTCATTTTTGACAGTCAAAATTTAGGTATATACTTGAATGTTGACCGTCAGAAGTCAGTTGTGAGCTGTCAGTCAGCACCAAAGAAGCCATGGGGCTACTGAAGTCACCGGAAACGAACTAGCCTTCAAGCTAGTTTAGTATACTGAGATTTGTTGTTTTAAATGATTTCCCCCACTTTTATCCCGCAAACGCAGTTACATTTCATTTAAATTCTTACCTTCCTCTACTCAACTAGTGTAGCAAGCTGAGGAGCGTAGCTATATGCGGATCGCCCGGACGGTGTGCCAAGAGATAGAGAGAGAGAGAGAGAGAGAGTGTCAAGACTGGGTATTCAACAGAACTGAGTTTGAAAGTCTACGTGTATTAGTTGTAGGCCTACTGCTAAGCAAGATGTGAGACGGTATATTTCTCGTATTGAAAAATGTACAATTTTTTTTTCTGGAAAACAATTCCAACTATCTAAATGAATTTAAGAGAAAGAAATGATAGCAATTCCAGTTCTCGTCTTACACTCACGTATTGACTACAGCGCTTGGCGGTTGAATGTGTCACTATGTTGAGGTCTGCTGTTAACCAGATATGTTAATACTTCATTATTATAATCAAAGTACAGTAGGGCTTCGATAATCTGGAATAATTGGGGATCGACCCAATCCGGATTTTTGAAAATACAGTATCTATTAAAAAAAATAGATGGTATACATACTTAAGAAAATTCAGTGTTAAGGTATAAACATTTTCACTTTAATTTACATATCCCAAATTATGAAAGAATATAATAATACATAAATCTATAAATGGGGGTGATGCATAGACGCTAAGCTTCGTTTCCCGCTCTATTGGAATCTCGAATATTAATACCACTGTGGCTATTTGTATGGATAGTATTTTCATTCGCGATCCGGACTATCGAAGATCCTGATTTTTGACTTACGAATTATCGACTCTCTATTATATTTACGAATAAATACCATTCACTTTAAATTTAACTATCTGATTATCTTACAGATAATAGTCACTATAATATTTTTTTTATTTTACCCTAAATAAGCCCATACCAACAAGATGATTAAAATAATCTTAAGGTTGGCCTGTATTTACTAACAACCACTGTACACTCGTTTTCAATCCATTATTTATGGCTAGGCTCTACAGTCTACACTCAATATCATCACTGAGGTAACTGCTGCTCTTTTGGATAAAAGCTTTATCTTTGCTCTCTCTTAACTGTTGCCAAATCTGCGCGCTTTCAGTTATGTTGGAAGGTGGTGTCAACATCGATGAACCAGCGTTGCTAAACTTGTATTATATTTGAGGGAATATTGACCACACGAAAACAATAGAATGACAACGCTGTTATTCAATAGTAGCCATGCAGTTCCCTCAGAGATGCAATCCAGTAAAGGTACTCTCATCCTCTATACCAACGACCCCCTCACCTACTGAGAAGGTCCCTATACCAACTACCCCCTCACCTACTGAGAAGGTCGCAGGCTACCATTGCGCATGCTCTCTAGATGTGGGAGCTGTTTATAAGGCCCGTGAGTCTCTCCTGTCCTTGCGAAACTCATTTGCAGGATTGGAAAGGCTGACGACACTAGCCAAAGTTTGTTCCCGTTCAAATGAATGTAAATATTTAGATTATTTATTTTTTACTGTATTATGTGGCGTTAAAAATACTCTTCCATTACATTTACATGTTCCTGGCTACAGGAATAGAGCCCAGAACCTCTGGTAGCCCAGAGTAGTGTCCCTCAAACTTTTTAAGTTCACGGTACACTTAGCAAGTTTTGTTTTGTTTGGGTACGTGCCGTGGAAGCAGAAAATATAGATTACTCACCCAGTCCAATGGGTCTACGGTAAATCAGGATTAGGAAAGTATAGTCTAGTTTTCTCCCCCCTGAGACTTTACTCACCCAGTCCAATGGCTCTACGGTAACGGCAGGATTAGGAAAGTATAGTCTAGTTTTCTCCCCCCTGAGACTTGAGGTGGAATGGAAGGGGATGCGACGAAAAGCCAGTGTGTTTTTTTTATAGTTTTTATGACAAAATAAATCAAATATTGCTTCAGTACAAACATATAATTTAATTTTCTTCACATGGTGACCTCAAAAGTTCTTGAATATTTGTAAAGAAGTGTCTTGGAATTTAATGACAACTTTTTCTCTTCATTTAAAATGTTTGTTAGATAATTGAAACCATGCTCATGACATATATTTAACAACTGTTGATATCACCAAGTGAAAAAACTTAATCTCTATGTTTGTACTGGAGCAATATTTTATTTATTTTGGCCAACAAGTTTGTTTGCCATAAAAACTTCAAAAACACTGGCCTTTTCTCTCGTCCTCTTCCATTCCAGCTTAAAACGTTCCAAGAGTGAAGTCCTTTTTTCTGTGCCGTTTCTTTAACATTTGGAAACATTTTGTTCAAACCATTAGTAATTTGAGTAAACCATAACTATATAACTTCACGCAAAGTCTTTAGATTATGTCGGATGTGTTAAAATTATTAGTAAGTACGAGTAGGCTAAAGTAAGAAATGGGATGATGCACGGCTGTCGCTAACTTAAACTTCACTCGTATTCTTATTGAACAGCAATACATGGTACTCTGTGCTGTGGCCACACGACACACTAAATTCTCCGCCGTGGCACACTGTTTGCGGAGCAATAGCTTATCGTGCCTTAGTTCTACCAGATTCGTTGTGTCCTTTATAACGCAACACTAATTCATCAGGAGACGAACATTGGTACGCGAATCCAGAGGTCCAGAGTACGATACTCGTGCCCAGGTGTAATGTGTGAGAAAGTTGAAACCATGTTTTCCCCTCTGATGTTGGCATGATGGCGGGCCTCATATGTGGGAGGAGCTGAAGTGTCGGATCTTTCTAGAGGACCTGTCCCGCGCCACTGCGAGGATGATGAAAACCACGTGTTGGCTTGTGGAGCACTGCTCCCACTGTCTGGATAGCAAGGAGATCTACATTCTCCCCACACATTGGAGCTAGAACCAACTCTTGTCTACATTCGAGGTGCTTGTCAGTTGGTCAGATGGCAAGGAGATCTACATTCTCCCCACACATTGGAGCTAGAACCAACTCTTGTCTACATTCGAGGTGCTTGTCAGTTGGTCAGATGGCAAGGAGATCTACATTCTCCCCACACATTGGAGTTAGAACCAACTCTTGTCTACATTCGAGGTGCTTGTCAGTTGGTCAGATAGCAAGCAGATCTACATTCTCCCCACACATTGGAGTTAGAACCAACTCTTGTCTACATTCGAGGTGCTTGCCAGTTGGTCAGATAGCAAGGAGCTCTACATTCTCCCCACACATTGGAGTTAGAACCAACTCTTGTCTACATTCGAGGTGCTTGTCAGTTGGTCAGATAGCAAGGAGATCTACATTCTCCCCACACATTGGAGTTAGAACCAACTCTTGTCTACATTCGAGGTGCTTGCCAGTTGGTCAGATAGCAAGGAGCTCTACATTCTCCCCACACATTGGAGCTAGAACCAACTCTTATCTACATTCGAGGTGCTTGTCACTTGGTCAGATAGCAAGGAGCTCTACATTCTCCCCACACATTGGAGCTAGAACCAACTCTTATCTACATTCGAGGTGCTTGTCACTTGGTCAGATGGCAAGGAGCTCTACATTCTCCCCACACATTGGAGCTAGAACCAACTCTTGTCTACATTCGAGGTGCTTGCCAGTTGGTCAGATAGCAAGGAGCTCTACATTCTCCCCACACATTGGAGCTAGAACCAACTCTTGTCTACATTCGAGGTGCTTGCCAGTTGGTCAGATAGCAAGGAGCTCTACATTCTCCCCACACATTGGAGCTAGAACCAACTCTTATCTACATTCGAGGTGCTTGTCACTTGGTCAGATAGCAAGGAGCTCTACATTCTCCCCACACATTGGAGCTAGAACCAACTCTTATCTACATTCGAGGTGCTTGTCACTTGGTCAGATGGCAAGGAGCTCTACATTCTCCCCACACATTGGAGCTAGAACCAACTCTTGTCTACATTCGAGGTGCTTGCCAGTTGGTCAGATAGCAAGGAGCTCTACATTCTCCCCACACATTGGAGTTAGAACCAACTCTTGTCATTCGAGGTGCTTGCCAGTTGGTCAGATAGCAAGGAGCTCTACATTCTCCCCACACATTGGAGCTAGAACCAACTCTTGTGTACATTCGAGGTGCTTGCCAGTTGGTCAGATAGCAAGGAGCTCTACATTCTTCCCACACATTGGAGTTAGAACCAACTCTTGTCTACATTCGAGGTGCTTGTCACTTGGTCAGATAGCAAGGAGCTCTACATTCCCCACACACATTGGAGTTTAGAACCAACTCTTGTCATTCGAGGTGCTTGCCAGTTGGTCAGATAGCAAGGAGCTCTACATTCTCCCCACACATTGGAGCTAGAACCAACTCTTGTCTACATTCGAGGTGCTTGCCAGTTGGTCAGATAGCAAGGAGCTCTACATTCTCCCCACACATTGGAGTTAGAACCAACTCTTGTCATTCGAGGTGCTTGCCAGTTGGTCAGATAGCAAGGAGCTCTACATTCTCCCCACACATTGGAGCTAGAACCAACTCTTGTCTACATTCGAGGTGCTTGCCAGTTGGTCAGATAGCAAGGAGCTCTACATTCTTCCCACACATTGGAGTTAGAACCAACTCTTGTCTACATTCGAGGTGCTTGTCACTTGGTCAGATAGCAAGGAGCTCTACATTCTCCCCACACATTGGAGCTAGAACCAACTCTTGTCTACATTCGAGGTGCTTGCCAGTTGGTCAGATAGCAAGGAGCTCCACATTCTCCCCACACATTGGAGCTAGAACCAACTCTTGTCTACATTCGAGGTGCTTGTCACTTGGTCAGATAGCAAGGAGCTCTACATTCCCCCCACACATTGGAGTTAGAACCAACTCTTGTGTACATTCGAGGTGCTTGCCAGTTGGTCAAGAAAGATAAAAGTAAATGTCTACAGGTTCTCTACAGTTCCACATGCTTGCAGTTAGTAAGTTTGTCAGGTCTGACGAACCCGAAGATGTTGAGAGAGAGGTGGTCCTGTGTTTGTGCTTGTTGTGGGGAGGAAGGTCCTGGAAGATAGTCCTGGGTGTGTCCACCGAGCAAAGTAAGCATTTACAGGAAATAGCGCAGCTGCCATTTTGAAGTGTTTGTTCAGGCGGGAGTATGGCGGCGGAGAATGTCGGGGGAGGGGGGGATTCTTCCCCTCTTCTGGGCCGGGGGTTGGAGGCGGGTCCCTCGATTTTAACTATAACGATTATTAGAGCAGTGGTTTCCAACCTGGGGGTCGTTACATGTTTCGGGTGGGGTCGCAATGCCTGTTGAGGTTTAAGCTTGATATATATTTTTTCAAACGATCTTAATGATTATAGAAAGTTGCGAAATTCAAATAAAAACGTAAGTTGGAAGAAAGCAACGCTATACAATTAAGTATAATGAAAGGTGATGCTTGGGGGATGAATGATTATAATTACGGACACGAGCCTTATCTCGATTAAAGTCGAATGGGTTGAAAAAATGACACCTAGGCACGGGAATCAAACCAAGGACCTTTGTCTTAACGCGTCAATGCTATCAATGATAGCTCTTATTAGCTGATGATTAGAGGGTGTCTCTTATGACAATATTCAATAAATGTTGACATTTTTTAAACTGCAGAAATATTGGCCCTAACTCGCGTTACCTTAAATCCTTTCTCAATGGCTTGGCTTAGTAAACCCAACAACCAGACCCCATGTTAATGAACTGCTCTGTGAAAGTTAACTCAATTTTACAGTGATACAATTTAGTCCTTCAGTGGTGATATTGATTGAGGCTTGTTGGTTGATCTCTACGAGAAATACATTTTCCCTCTTATTAAATGGAACGAATGTAGGCTAATCAGTTTTCCCAAGTTTGAAAGTTTCCACTTCAGCATAGTTTCTTCCAAGGATGTTAACACCAGGAACATCGAGTTAATTACAATAACACAATAACAGTGATTCCATTATTATCATACTCGACTTATCGACTACAGCGCTTTGTGGTCAAATGTGTCCCTAGCGAAGGGTGCTCGGTCGACCAAATATGTTAATACTTCAATATTATAATCAAAGCATCACCTTCCTCCAGACTTCCTAAAATATTAATTTCTATCTATAGTAGTATCGTATTAAGAAGATACCGTTACAAAGGTTACCAAGATTTCTTTCTTACGTAAATTTTATTTTCATGCTCACGTTTAATATCATAGCCATATATAACAATTTAATATAAGGGTTAGTGATGGGGAAGCTGTACTAAAAAAAATGCTCGTTAATATTAGAATAATTGTTAAATTAAATTTCCTTCATACATTTAAGCATATACTCCAGTTTACGATTATATAATAGTTGAGGCGAGTTGCTAGCGTGGCTACTGTAGCGACCTCTATGTTGAATTGTTATTTATACAACACATTAGTACATTTTAAAATTCATTTAACCTACTCTTTACACAAACCTGCTATTTTTGAGGCTTCAACCTTTTGAGTGTTTTATCTTATTTTTGCCATTACATACAGTTTTGATTAGAACACTAGTTGAACAACACATATTCCAAATTTCAGATATAACATTTTACAGGCTTCCCAGACACCAAAGTATGGCTGAGGGATGAAATTGGGGCCACCTACCTTGTAGTTTGTAAATTCGCTGATACTACCTTTTAAATGCTTTTCAACTATAACTACCCGCATCGCTGGTCGAGTGGTTTGAGGTGTCACTCTCACGATCGACTGGTTTGCCGGTGTTGGGGAGATTTGGGCTCGATTCCCGGCCGGGTTTACTGAGGGTAGTTTTTCTTAAATGTTTTACCACTTTACTTTCCAAAATAATGTGGGTACGTTTCCTCTAAACTATAGCTGGTCCACCTTACTAGTGTAAATATGAACGGTCACCAAAAAATATATATCCCTAGTAGACCATTATTTGTACCTCCTTTCTAGGTTGTGGAGGTTAAAAGAGTTGAGTCGTGTCACGACACTGTCCAAACAAAACACTTGCAGTCCCTGCATTTATCTGGCGGTGGTCGTTGTACCCAACTACATAACAAGCACAGCTCGTTTCTAGTGGTTTAGACAAGGAACAGTTCTCACTTTCAAACAAACCCGGGCGATAAATAAGCTCCGGTTGTTGGCTGTTTTTTTAAAAGTGTTGTCTTGTCTTCTTCGAGCAGGTACAAACGAATCCCCCTCTCTCTTCTGGTCTGCGGTGGTCCACTCTTTAACTCACCTCTGCTCGCCTTCTAATTCTTTACGGCGACCAAGCAAGAGACATTTACAACATATCAGACACTATCGGTCGTTCATCACAGTCCATCGCCTTTTATCACATTTATATGTTTCTTGAACTGTGTTTGCATTAATAAAATAAGTAATACCATGAATTAAACAGCCCCTATATTTATATTATATATATGTAGGTCTATATATTTTAATAAAATGATGAGTTTGTCTGTAATGAGATGTGCGTGATATCTGCTGCACTCAGAGGTTTGACATTTAAAAAATTAGTAAGCCTCCGTGCACAAAGTGTATACCTCAAATACGGAATTTTAAAATTTCGAATATATGTATCTATTATATTAATACATATTAAATTCAATAAAAACCTGGCTGTACGCTAAAAGGCCACGGGTAAACTAACTTTAAAGTTACCTTCCACGTCCAATAATTTCTCCTGGATAACTTTATGTACTTTAACTATAAATATATACCCGCCTCGGTGGCGTAGTTGGCTAACGCGCTTGTCGTGTTGAGCTCGACTGCTGAGGATGGGGAGATCGAGGTTCGAATCTCGGTCGGGTGAACTGGGGGTGGTTTTTCCTAAATGGTTTTACACTCTACCTCCACGCAAATGCGGGTTTACTTCCTCTAATTTAACCTTCTTAATTCCTAATCCATTATCGTAGTTAGTACTTAAAGCGTATAACCCGAACGGGTAGTAAGACGCGGTGCTAAATATTATTATTATTAACTATAAATATAGTTTATACATATGAAGAGTATATTATATACTCTACATATGTATGATGTTCTGATAGTGGGCGTGTGTGAGAGTGAGAAAGAGGTGTGTGAATTGTGTGTGTGTGTGTGTGTGTGTGAGAGAGATAAATACATAAATACTTTTAATTACAATATAGTTCTAAAAGGAGCCGGTTTTTATTAGGTATTCGTATTGTAAAGATGCTTTTTGCACAAATAGGCTACATTATTTACACATTTTAATCAGAGTTAAAACTCTACATGAAGAAGGCTTCACATTGTTTATCTGAACGTGTATGTCTAAACATAATATATGAGAAGATGCTGACCCAAAATAAACTAGTGACCGTACTTAATAAGTACCCACTACATAATTACAGAATGAACAAGATCCACATCATGAAGGCGATATTAATACTTGTTTAATACCGTTTTGTTCTCTACACATGGATTAGAGCTGGGAATGATCGTAAGCTGACATCAGCCCTTTAGGTTTCAACTTCCAATAAGAACACAAGGTGGAGGGATTGCCTGAGAGGCTAGAACTGAGTGTCGGAACACGCCGTGGAACTGTTAGAGAGGCTACAACTGAGTGTCGGAACACGCCGTGGAACTGTTAGAGAGGCTACAACTGAGTGTCGGAACACGCCGTGGAACTGTTAGAGAGGCTACAACTGAGTGTCGGAACACGCCGTGGAACTGTTAGAGAGGCTACAACTGAGTGTCGGAACACCGCCGTGGAACTGTTTGAGAGGCTACAACTGAGGGTCGGAACACGCCGTGGAACTGTTTGAGAGGCTACAACTGAGTGTCGGAACACGCCGTGGAACTGTTTGAGAGGCTACAACTGAGTGTCGGAACACGCCGTGGAACTGTTTGAGAGACTACAACTGAGTGTCGGAACACGCCGTGGAACTGTTTGAGAGGCTACAACTGAGTGTCGGAACACGCCGTGGAACTGTTTGAGAGGCTACAACTGAGTGTCGGAACACGCCATGGAATTGGACAGATTTATCATCAGGGCCCGGACTCTGATGACCTAAAATTGATAAAAAAAATAACCTGAAAGTTCTACAAAATTACTCTAAATTTTCAAAAAAGCCCCTACTCTATGTGGACAAAAACTCGTAATAAATGCACACTAGACTCTTGCTTTTACTAAATAGGCTATAACATTGATTTACAAAATATCTGTTAATAGCTACCCCCTCCCAATGCAACCCTCTCCAACCTATTTCGGTGTCTCACCAGGGGATGTATTCTAAAGTACTTTCAAAGCTATCTCGTATGGCTTTCCCATTTAACTTTGCTTAGAAAACCATACGAGATGCTTAAAAATGCACTCAAGAATACAGACCCAGGAATGTGTATTTTACAACCAGACAAACATCATGTTCTCCCTCTGACAACTTTGTGATTTAACAAATTATATTTTGATTATTTATGAATCTATAAAATATCGATGGTATTTAAACAAATACTTATTAAAAATTAATGCCTAAATATGTCTCAAAAACGACTAAAAATTACTCAAAATAATAAAATATGACGTATAAATCCGAACTGACAAAAAAAATCTCTAAGTCAGGGGATCTGTATACATGAGCATTTTCTGTGATATATATAAAAAAGATGACAAATGTCACTAAAATACGGACCCTGTTTATCAGCATTAAAC
Organism: Timema cristinae; assembly: GCA_039000515.1. Classification (NCBI taxonomy): domain Eukaryota; kingdom Metazoa; phylum Arthropoda; class Insecta; order Phasmatodea; family Timematidae; genus Timema; species Timema cristinae. The sequence goes on from JBCFYV010011164.1 coordinate 24,862,320, forward strand.
TAAAACTGGCAAAAAAAATTTTTTTTACATCTATTTAATTAAGAGTTCACTTATTAGCCTATTGAGTTAAATGAATAAAGTCTAGGTAACACTAGTTAGAGATGTCTTATAATTGAAGTGTTTTCTTATAAGACATAGCAAATGCTTAATTTGAAGTGAATAAGCGTGTGCTAAATCTTATAAGTATTCACTACAATTGTTTAAGCAGTGTCTAGAAAACAAAATGTAATTTTTAAGCGTTCGTTTGTTGTAGTTAGTGAACACTAGTAGGTTTTGTCAGTAAACACTTTGGCATCGTATGTCGCCTGTACATTAATATTACTAGCATATCCCTTTCTGTTAATATACCAATCTCCCTACTGTGATGGCTTCTTAAACTCAATATGAATGCAGTCTATGGCGCCTATCACAGTTGGAATCTTGTATTTACTCAACCGTGTTTCTCGAGCTTCGTTCATTTATTAATTATTATCAGGAAATGAATCCAGTCACTGGATTTTTCTGAAACTTTTTCCAGCACAGTATCAAAAGTTTTACAAACTGTACTTTGGTGTACTCCAAAATCTTCAGCAACTCCACTCTGAAAACCGGTGTCACTCAAACAACGTAGGAAAATTTCCATCTTCTTTAAATTGCTCAAAGCACCTCCTCTTCCTTAATCAGAATCAGATAGAAATGTTACTACAAAAAAAAAAAGATGGATTCCTCTTTCAATCGCAATAACTGTTTGCATTTTCTGTGAAGCAGTGGGTCTGTAACGGGGCCAAACTCAGCCTCGTAAGGACAGTTGAGGAGCTGCTTGGATAAATAAGTTGTAACTCTGGTCTAGAAAACTTAGATTAACGGGCGTAGGGCTCGTTGTTGTGACCACATGACACCTTCTATCCACAAATGTTGGCACTATCATCGCCAACATGCGGTGGCTGATCGGTATAGTTCGCTTGTGGGCTGACGCCATGTAGTAATAGAAAGTACTTGAAGCAGGAACTATAATAACATTGTATCGAAAACGCAGAGGAGGTTATTGCAAGTACTTCACCATGGTAACAGTGTGGGGACGATATAAATGGTAATATGAATTATTTAGGCATTGGACACAATCCTAATGAATAACGCATATTTATTGATATATAGAAATTAAATTTTAAAGCAGTTCTGTTGCATAATGTAGACACATATTTATTAGTTCTTCTAATTCAGTCGTTTCCAACCATTTTCAGAATGCGACCCCAATTTTTTGCCTCTGAGATTGTCGTGACCTCTTGCTTTTGGATCCTAGATTGTTAATTGATATAAAATGAACGTATAACTCTTATAAAAGGTACCACTCAATTTTAAAAAAACCATTAAAACAGATAATAAAATTATAAATTAGATGGGTGTGTGTAGCCTAGAAAAATCATAAGAAACTAAACATCACCCACACAGTTAGGGGGATTTTTGAGCCTGCATTGATGCACAATTTGTTAAACCTTGACTATGGTGGAGAAATAACCAAACTAAGACTCGTCTCTACGTTAAGCCACTTCCCATATTTGGTTTTAGTGGCAGCCACAACATAAAATCCGGTATCGCAGAGATAAGATGTGGAAAACTGCAAGAAAATTGCCGCCGATTTTGCACTAAATGTTAGGTACTCACTTTCAGCCAGAACTGTATGAGCTCACATATCTTAAAATTATGTTCTGTGTTCCATTGTGTGTTATTCGGACAGGTATAGTAGTTTTTCTTGTTTACTTAGTGGCAGCCTTTTTCGTGCTTTCAAAAAAAAAAAAGATTTCGCACCCACTTATTTTGTCTAATCTCATCAACGAATTATTTAAAATAATGTTGAATCTTATTTTTAGAAATTTGAGGTGGCCGATGATTAAAACATATATTAAATCAGGCCGCACATGTTCATATTCTTTAATAGTTTCGTTCAGTCGTGATAACATGTCAAGAAAACCTTCTTCAACTTTAGCCAGCCATAGATTCGTTCCTTCCCCCTCCCTCCACCCCTCACCTGCCAAAAAAAAACTGTCACCATGTCACTTGAAGTATACCATGCTACCACCGAAGCGGGAAATTGTTCTTATTGATTTCATTTTTACTCCTGGGATAGTCACTATCTTTAAGGTAAAGACTAATTTCATCCTTTAGTTCAAACACACTTGCAAGCACTTTTCTGCTTGACAAACCAGCGTGCGTTGGAGCTATATTATATGAGAGCACTATGTTCAACCCCTAAAGCAGCAAACAAGCGTGACTCACTAGGTCTTGTTTAATATAGTTCACTATTTTAATGATTAAATTAAAGACAACACTTATTTCTGTACTCACGTTTTTGAGGCAATAGACTCCTTGTGGATCATGCAGTGAGTCCAGATGGCGTTGAGAGCCTCCCCTTTCACGGGGGTTGCGAACACTCTTTTCTCCAGACATATCAGTACCACCATTAGTGCACACACTAACACAATTTCCTCACTTCATCTCACTTACTGTCAAAAATCATCTAGAATCTTGAAAAGTCCCTCAGCATTGGCTCTTTCCGGAATTGACCTGCAGATTTGTTATTTATGTACTGAACATAAGCTATAAGGTGAGCATCCTTCACTGAATCTGCGACTTCATCGACCTGTAATGCAGATTTTAACAATATAAAAGTTTCGGACAGCTGTTCTTTTAGGTCTTACGCCATGTCGAATACCCACCTTCCCACTGTATTATCGGCCAGAGGAATCATTTAGACTGGATCTGCAGATACGAGACCAAACATTATTTCAGTGATTTCGTTAACTGCAGGCAAAACAAGTATTTCTCCAAAGAATAAAAAAAATCATACATTTAGCGATCATATACGAAACTTTTTATAATGCCGGAAGTCCCTTGGTAGAAAAACTTGTCATTTTTAGCATTGACTTGGTCTGTTTATTCCTGCATGCTGGCTGTGTTTTGATTCCAGGTGTCGCTTCAGCTTGTTTGGTTGCATACACTCTAAAGATAAAACAGACGAACACAAGGGTCTATCCTTGCCATATTTTTCAACACTAATGAGCCCGAACGACTAAAAATCTTCAATATGCTTTCTTACTTTTATTTTCTTATCAGGTTCTCTCCCCTGCTGAAAATAGCAAAACTCCTTTTTAGGAATTTATCCATGTCACTATCTACCTCATGCACCTTTTTGAACAAATGAGGGAAACTCATGTAACCACACAGTAACGAAAACTACAATACGACAATGTCGAAAGCTCTGCAGATTAGCACACACTGCTCTCGATCGGATGTTGACCACTACTCATCCAAGGAAGCTTCTGCAGCAATCGGCTCTTATACGAAAGCAAACGAGAGCTAAGAGAAGAGAATGAAGAACTTGGCGGATATTCTACATGTGAACAAAGCGAGGGCTTGCAATGCCACTAACCCAAATATGAGGCTGCTTCAGTTAACTTTGTCGGTATGCAATCGGGAGTAAGATAATCAAAATAGATTTGAACTATTTTAGCCTATTATTTTTCGATTTGAATTTTGAACTTTACTATAATCATAAACATCTCGTGAAATAGTAAATACAGTAAAAGGCTTTCTCTTTTCTCTCTCTCTCTCTCTCTCTATATATATATATATATATATATTCCTCATAAACTTTGCTCCACCCCTTCGGATTATCGCCATGACCCCCAGGTTGGAAATCACTGCTCTAATTCATGCCGTTGACTTGAAAGGAAAGTATTTTATAATATTCTTAGTGCATTTAGGTACCAAGACTACTCTTGGCATGTCTGTGGTGAATACTTATAGGTCTACAGAAAGGTCTCACAGAATATTGTTCTTTTCAATGTTTGTGGGACAGTCAGGGCAACAGAAAAACATTATATTATGCAACAAGGGGTAAATAGTAGAGAATCTACCCGTAAGTAGTAATTTAAGTATATGTTCCACTGGTTGAAACAATAACTGTTCTTCTTCCACCTTTACATATAAAGCTTGGTTTAGTGAAGATAGGTGAATCCACTTCCTATTTTATCTATCTTGCAGGTGTTTTATTTCAATGCTAAATAGAAAGAAGGAATTTTCATTGGGCTCCAAATAAGAAAATTTCTGATTAAGCAAGTTGTGAGTGGATTTTTTGAAAATAGGAAAGACGACTATAAATCTATGGTGACAATGTTACTACAATGTAACTACAAAGTTTTAAAGATATGAGGTTTCAAATGTCTTTGAAAGTTTATTTTCTACCTTATGATGTGTTTATTTTTCCCCTGTTAATTTGGAAGCTGTAAGTGATGAGCAAGGAGAAAGATTTCATCACAACATATCCACGATGGAAAATCCTTATCGATGTCGCTGAGTTAACCTCCATGATGGGAGATTACCGTTGGATTATTAACAGGGAATGCAAGATGGACCATATAAAATATATATTTGGCAATTATTTTTATGTATTGAATGTACATATTACCTAGAATGATAAATAAATTGATAAAATTGTCATATTTTAATATGAAAAAAAGTTCCCGATGATGATTGCATATTATATTTGTAATTGTATGGGACTAACAATAATTGTTACAGTAATTGATTAGAAAATAAATTTGAGTGTATATTTAGATGTAGACTTGATACACAAAATTGAGTTGCATTTTTGGAATCAGTATATAAATTTCATCTAGAATCAAATACAAGTCCCGGTGATATGGAAAAAAAATATTTAGAGTAATGATTACACTTACTAATGTAATCTGACAGTTTTTAAAACGCGTCCCAAGTCAAGTTTTAATTCAATTAAATATTACCCGCTTGGTTGATCGCTTGATCTAAGGCAGTGGTATTCAACCTGGGGTCCACGAAATAGTCTCAGGGGGTACGTAAAATTTAATATTTATATCTCATTTAAAACTTATTATTTAATACATTATTTTAGATGTGGCTTATTGTATTTTTTTAGATGTAGATTATCTAACTTGCATTATGCACCAACATTTTTGAGAGAACGCAGTTGTATTATTATATTATTATTAGTACCGCGTCTTACTACCCGTTCGGGTTGTACGCACTTACGCTAATGTGTAATGGTAGGGTGATTGTGAGATGAAATGGAGGACCTACAGTTTAACGTGGGATCTGAACCACGGTGGAGGCCTGACATTCCTCACATTCACAAGTTGTAATTAATGCACGTCTTGTCAGAGGTGAAGGAAGGGTTCGGTAATCATATAGCCTATAAATCTGTGCTGGGATAGAGGATTGAACTCCGGACCCCCAACACAGAAGTCCGACCACCGCGCTAAAGCGTGACTCTCGTAATATACTATACCGCGTATGACAGGGTGATCAGGGTTCAAATCCCGGTCGGGTATACTAAGGCTGGTTTTTCTATAAATATTTTCCTATTCTCTCTCCACGCAAATTCAGCCACGCTTCCCTTAAATTCAGCCTTTCTCATCCCTAACACATTAGCGTAATTAGTCCATAAGCGTACAACCCGAACGACTAGTGATGCAAAGTGAAAGTGAAGGCCATTTGCTGAATCACACCCTTAGTATGGAGGGAAGGGGTAGTTTGGTGCACTATTCTTACCCCGCCACCTCATTGAATCATTACTACCCACAATCATTGAACAAGGAAGTAAATATCATTGTTTCATATTTTAATGAGCAGGTTATTCCCGAGCTAATAAAGTGTTCGCTCATGCCATTGGGAGAGGGAGGGGGGGCTCGACTAAACGAATTGTCCGCTAAGCACAAGCTCAATTGATTGGTTAAGTGCGATTATTCGCAGTCTCGAGAGATATCTCCAGCTTGTAACAAGAGTTGTCTTCTCCCAGGAGATGGCCAATATATTCATACGAGGTGACGTGTGATGGGCTGAGTAGCTGTGAGCAACAAGGGGACAACACTAGGAATATTCTATGTCGTGTTCCTCGTCGACAAATTAATAAAACTGAACAGTAAATATTGTTTTATATCTATTTACTATACAATCAGACAGCGAATAAAATCTTTAGGACCTCCAGGGTGCGAGTATTGCTGGGATATGTAGAGTCCATACGTAATTATATATGTAGTTCATATATATATATATATATATATGTAGTTCATATATATATATATATATATATATTATATATGTAGTTCATATATATATATATATGAATGTATTTAGTTAATATATAATATAAAGTTCATATATATATATTGTATATTTATATAAAGTGTTTATAATATATAAGCCTAATCTACATACATAAAAGGTCACACACACGTGTGTATATATACATAATCTACACACACACACACACACACACACACACACACACACACACACACACACACACACACACACTCGTTATTGCTTAAAAATTTAAAAAACGGAATTACTCAAAATTTTGTAGGCCCCTAGTATTTATTTAACACATTTTTTGTTGTTAGTTAACTGTCTAAAAAAAGTTACTTTCCATTTGTTTCAATACCTTCTTTTTATACGTATGGATATGTAGAGTCCATACGTAATTATATATGTAGTTCATATATATATATATATATATGTAGTTCATATATATATATATGAATGTATTTAGTTAATATATAATATAAAGTTCATATATATATATATATTGTATATTTATATAAAGTGTTTATAATATATAAGCCTAATCTACATACATAAAAGGTCACACACACGTGTGTATATATACATAATCTACACACACACACACACACACTCGTTATTGCTTAAAAATTTAAAAAACGGAATTACTCAAAATTTTGTAGGCCCCTATTATTTATTTAACACATTTTTTGTTGTTAGTTAACTGTCTAAAAAAAGTTACTTTCCATTTGTTTCAATACCTTCTTTTAATACGTATGGCTGTAATCTTATTGCGTATCAATATATAAGCTTGGCTTCAAACACCGCGTGTATCTTAAACATTCCAACAAACTCCGGCAGTTTATTCCCGAGGTTAAAAATGGAAGGATCGATAAAAGCAGCCCATAGTCCGTCTCAAATATCTAAATATCGAAGTGAAAACGATATTATTCGAGTTATTATACAAATTGCTTGCGCTAATAAAACTAATTTTTCTATACGAATTATTTAAACCATGATAATTAATAAACTAGATTTATTGTACCTGTTACCTACCCCCATCATGTAAAAAATGGGGGTTGCCACCCTTATTTTTGCAATAAAATATGTCAGAGTAAGTATTACCAATTTTTGACTTCAGATTACGAAACATAGTCAAAACTAACGCACAAAAACAGTATCTTGGAGAAACTGTTTAGCTCTCCCCATTTTATAGATAAGAACACAATATGTTTGATTTCAAAGACAAGTGTTAACGCCTGCTAGGTAGGCAGCCAGTATCTTTGTTTCATACATTGGTGTACGTCATGGGCTTCCCCCATTTTTTACATGATGGGGGTGAGTAACAGGTACAATAAATCTAGTTTATTAATTATCATAGTTTAAATAATTCGTATACAAAAATTAGTTTTATTAGCGCAAGCTATTTGTATAATATCTCGCATAATATCGTTTTCACCTCGATCTTTAGATATTTGATATTTGAGATGGACTCTGGGTTGCTTTTATCGATCCTTCCAGTTTTAACCTCGGGAATAAACTGCCGGAACTTGTTGGAATGTTTTAGATAGACCTACATGCTGTCTAGCTTATCCATTCGACACTTATTCAGTAAACTTGAGTCTAGATTGCATGTTGTATTTCACTTGTTTCCAATTTTTATTAAAATTATTTTGCGAGCTTAAAAAAGGGGAAAGGGTGCCCTCGTGACCCCCCTTCCACCTTAACCCCCTCTGTCTACCCTGGGCGTGACACTGAAAAGGTCGAATTAAGTGTTGGGTTGAAGATAATGGTTTGTTATTAATCACAGATTTGCACCTAAACTTACAAAATAAATGTTCATATGAGCGCTTACATGTCCATTAGATAGATTATAGTCGTGTCGCCTTAATAAAACCTTTTCCTACAGTTTAATATGTTACTCAATCTATTTTCATGACTTCAAGCGCCGATCTTTCTTGTAA
>JBCFYV010011164.1:24889732-24928419 GCA_039000515.1 Timema cristinae
ACCGAGATAGACTCTACTACTCGTTTCGTGACCAGAAGGTAAATTATATTATTCGGTGGCTTCCACTATCTTAAAACCTGGAGGGGTGGTCATGCCGAACTCTTGAAGGGTATGACTACGTTTTCCGTGTACATAAGTCCTAATAACAAGACTGCAATCTACACGGATCACGTTCATATGCAAGATATTCACAGTATAGGTCGATATGTGAGTTTTCATACCAGGAAGAAGGTTGACCTCGAAACCTATAATAGATACAAACGTGTCAGGTCGATTAAAGTTGATATCTCTGTCGCAGGGGATGTAGATCTTGAAGGTGTTTGGATCATTGCTGCTACAGGTTGATCTAGTGGAGATGATACCTTACTCTAGATCTAATAAGGGGGACAAGTATCTTCTTACAATAATCGACGTGTATTTCAAACGTGCTTGTGCTGTACCCGTCGAGATGAAGACTGAGGATAAAGTTACCACCGCCATGGCGCACGCTCTCCAACATGTGTTCACTAACGGTTTACCTCCCTTATGTCATATTCAGAAGGATAATGCAGGGTTCCTACGGTCTGGAAAGTCAGGGTAAGTTGGAAATAAATGATATGAAACTCCGCACTGACTTTATCGCACTATTGTTTAAAAATGGAGATATTTACTCAAAACACGTAAGATATGTGAAACAAAATAATTTATACAAGCAAACCCAAGCATAAATTGTACTATACTTACGTAAAACCATTTTGAGTTCCGGTTTTAAATTTTATTTTTAAAGAATGTCCTCATTTGTATGTTTGGACCAATAAGAATGATCAATATTGAGTCCACAAGGATCAACATTTCGTATTAAAATTTCGACTTCCGGTTAAAATTTTAATATTTTATTAGGTGTTGCTCATCTTCAGGTCATCATATTGCTATTCAATTCCTCATTTATAAATTTTGACCAATAAAAAAATGCAAATATTGACTATTGAGTCTAAAATGAAGGAGATAGACCATTGTTGTACAAACATTTCTCCTAAAAGGAGAAAAAAAAACTTGAGATACTTACTCATAATTAATAACTCTATGGTGGTACAGAATTATTGCGTTAAAAATTAAGTAGCATCTATTTACAACTAAAGCTCACAAAATTGTATGAATATATTTGCCAATATCCCAGAAACTGTTGGTTTTATAAAAAATATTTTTCAAATATTTTTTAAAAATTTTTAGTGGCACTACAGTTTTGCATGATAAGTTATTTAGTATCTCAAAGAGCTGCGGAGATATGGAAATGTTTGTTTCTGTAAAGTGCCTTTAAATTCATTTTCATAGGAAAATAAAAATAGCCATTTTGTTTATAATCTTAAACGACACCTAGATATGAATTTTAATAAAAATCGTTAAAACCGATTTTGAGAGAGTCGATTTCCCCCCATTTTCGCTATTTATTAATCTACTCCTAATTTTAGGGTTAAACATACACACAGACAGTCTGCATTGCAAAGACACTTTTTAGGTTTCAGGGTGTAATGAGACGTCGACATCCATCAACATTAATGGTTAGATTTTTTTTTTACGGTCGCAATACTTTACTTTTAGTGTTAGAAAAGTTAAAATATCAATATAATTGCGTATAGCTTGAACGTTATTGATTTGATAAAAATATGTTTCAAATAAAAGCTTTGTATTATAAATGGACCTACATATTTGCGATGATAAGTAATTTCATATCTCAAATAGTTTAGGAGATATGATAAGATAAATAATAATTTACGCATCAGCCTGGAACAATTAGTCATTTTGCCGAAATATTGAGACTAGCCATTTTGTTTGGAATTATTATAGATGTTCAAAAATGAAATTTAATCAAAATCGTTAGAGCCGATTTTGAGTAAATCTTTTTTTTTTTGCCCTTCAGTAAACTACCCTTAATTTTAGGGCTGGATATCCAATTCCGAAAACCCCTTGGGGCAACCCTATGAAAACTCCAGATACCAAGTTCTAGCCTTATCGGTAAAATAGTTTAGGCTCTAGTTTGAGATACAAACAGTCAGGCAGACGGGAATTCAAAAACAACTTTTTTGGATTGGGGGGATCATAAAACGTCAACATTCATCAAAATCTTGAGCTCGATTTTTTTGACGATTACAATACTTTCTCTATCTGTAAGATAGCGAGAAAGTAAAAATAAGTTAGGGAATGTCAGGGAAATGACAATTCATGTCACACTTATGGTCCGTCAGAAATTGTAAAGTCACAGAAAGAAGGTGTTGCCAAAAGTTAAAGTAGTGTAGTGCTTTGAAGAAACCCTAACACTTTTGTTATGAAAGAAGGCGAAAGTCATTTGAGCTTTGCAAGTTGTTGACAAACGATTCGTACAATGATTTGAGTCCAATATTTCAGTTGATGTTTCCCGGGTGTTACATTTCCAGTGCATTTACCTTTGGTGGAAACAAGGCTGCATATTTCATTGTGAATGGCTTGGCTCCATTCTTTTGGAACAATTTACTGCACTGCCTAAAATCATGTAGCAACTTTGTAATTGGTTTTGATAAAGCGTTAAGTAAAGTTATTCAAAGAGGACAAATGAACATTGTAATTAGATTTTGGGACAAGGAAAATCATAAAGTCGTCAGTCATTACTTAAACAGTGTGTTTTTCGATAGGAGCACCGCTGAAGAATTACTGAGGCATTTCTTGGATGGTATCTCTCCTCTTCCACTCTCTAAGTTAATACAAGTGCCAATAGATGGCCCAAATGTTAATTTAAAGTTTATAACACTTCTTCAAGAACACACAAAATCTTTCACAGACAAAAAAGTATGTAATTTGCTAAATCTGGGAACATGTGGGCTTCATTTTGTTAATGATTCCTTGAGAACAGGGGTGGAGTCTGTCCATTGGGATATGACTAGCTTATTTCATCACATGTACTACCTGTTCACTGAATCTCCAGCTCGTCGAGCATTATTTACCCAGTTGACAGCGTGTAAAACTTTTCCTTGGAAGTTCTGTGGTCTGTATTAGTTAGAGAATGCAAACTGTTTTCAAATTATCGCGACAATTCTGAGCATATATTTGCAATCAGGGTAACCTGAAATGTGAACATCTGAAAGAAAAAATGCCATATCTAACATTCGCGAATTATCGTGATTTCCACAAACGCAGGGCTCTCTGGCTCATTAGTTTTGCTAATCCAACCCTGGTTTCTGCCGAGCAGACATGATGTGTTCTACTACTCGGTGTTGTTTATACAATCGGTATAGTCAAAACAAGAAATTTCATGGAATAGACCTATTATCTATAATTTTGCAATGATCATTTTGGTCCTATTAATAAAATTAACGTGTAAAGTTAGACTAAAAAAACTAAATTAATTCTTAATGCACATTATCGGGGTATAAAAATAACATTATTTTTACTATGATTAAAAATGATGTAATTCTACCACTTTTAAACCTCTTGTACATTACAAATCATTCTTCCTTAAAATATTATAAATATTTCATTGTATACATCTCATATGAATGCCTGATTATACTAGATTTCAGCCCCTTATATTAATTACTTTATTTTAACAACGGTACGGGAAAATAATAAAATAACACGTTTGTACCCTTATAGCTCATGAACTTAATGATTTAAAATAATAGAATCACTATTTATAGCTTATAATCATACACTTGTTAAAATTGTACAATAAAGTGTTGACTGTCGAATGACCTTAACGAGCGATGTTGCTTTGTTGCAGGTATGTTTCTGTTGATACCCCTTACACATCGAACCGCAGTAAATGATGTCAAGTATGGACGGTAAGTGAAACAAGTTGCATGACCTACTGTCACTACAAGGAACCCTTTGAAATATGACACTAAAATCTGGACACTAGCAGCTAGTAAACACTTATACAGGGATTTTGATAAAGACTTATTTCGTACTAGAATTCTTCTGTATATCAGGACTTTGGTAGGATAAAAAGTATTCTAGAACGGACTTCCTACTACGGTTTTGGGAGGAGTTTTATCCTATCAAAATACTATTATATTGTACAATTCTGGTTAGAAATAAGGGCTTCCTACCAAAATCATAGAATAAATCTACTTATAGCTTCTCTCAGAGAAGTGTCGCCTCTTGACCGCTAGATTAAATGGCTATAGCAATTTTTCTTTTTAAAAATTAGTTGATTTATCTATTGGTGATAGATTTTCCAAAATATTACTTGTTCCGTTTTCAGAACAAACCACCCCAACCAATACAAGATATTGCTTAGTTCGATTACGGTAATAAAATTGTCTAAAAATAGTCACTAACCGCATTTATGTAAACTATGGAAGGAATAATTCCTTATACACATGAGTGGCGTTTACGTACTTAATTTAGATGAGAGAATTTTCAAATAATGATCGAAACTATTACGAAATAACCAGAGAAGTGACTACAACCAAATTCATTCATGCAATCTTTATGTTAATTCTTGTTTTGATAGTGGTAGTTAGGGTTACCAACAAAGAAAAACTTAGAAAGGGTTCGAGAATGTATTATCAGGGTGTCCAGCGACCTGAAAAACAGGGAAGTGTCAGGGAAAAGTCAGGGAATTTTATTAAATTCCTGGCATTTTAACATTTTGTCTATAATAAGCCTCATATTTTGATTCACAATAGTCAAAATAACACTTTTATTCCAGTTAATACCTACCTGGAATCACTTTCACGCCATTGTCCTTGTTGAGCAGACTAATATCACTTCTCAAGGTCAACAAGGGAGTTTTGCGTCTTTCCACCCTTCTCTCACGTTGCCAAAGTTGAATAATGGCTATTCAAATGCGCGAAAATTTGTTTAGGCCTATATTTTAAGCAGAAAGAACTAAGAATGACTCTGTCTCACAACTATTTTAAATCGTTCTTGCTTAAGTCAATCTTTTAATGGCTTAATACCATTTGACTGAAATCTATTTTTAACTTAAAATAGTCAATTTCCCCGGAAGCGGAAATTGTTTAGTCCCTTTATTGAGTTAGACAATTTCAGAATGTGTATCTAGAAAAAAAAATTAATCTGTGATCTTAAAAAATGATTTTCGTAATATACTTAGTATTGATACTGAAAAAAAGTAAATTGGATCTGAAAAAGTCAGGGAATTTAAAAATATGGTTTGGCTGGACACCCTGATTATATAAATTAAAAGTTTAATGTTTATTTTAAAACAAACCGGTGTATTATTTTAAATTATACTAGTTAACATAATTTTTAGCATCAGCAATATTTTTTCTGTTTTTTGTCAATTTTTTGTGTGTATAACTCTGAACTGGCAATAAAAATGGCTCATCACTTCACACTTTTTGTAATTATAGTTTTTTTTTGTACTCATATCATATCTGTCATGATTATTATACCCTACAGCATAGTTGTTACATGCAAACATAATAAATAAAATATGACTTATCAGATATATGAACAAATATTTCCACATTTTCTCATAGATGGCAGTAGTGTCTCTGAAAGTATCGTTGTACTGTGTGTATGCTCACACAATAGCTTTCAGTTACGCTATAGTGTGAGCAGTTTATCAGTGTTTATTTGGAGAGGGTTTTTATCTATTGTTTTTTCTGCCATCGGAATATAATGCCAAGCAAAGGAAGCGTCTTAATCACCTTGGCAATTTCTCTTAGGTGTGGCTGAGGATTTAGGCCTATATGCATGCAAAAATAGCAAAATATGTATTAAAATATTCACTTAATTTAAAATATGCAAACCAAACGGGAAAAATATACAGACAATTATGTATTAAAAGCTGAAGAAATATGCAAGGAATACGATAAAATATGCACAGTAATAATACAAGGACCGATCGTGGTCAAAATGATATTTACCACAACAGCTTACCGATTGTGGTTCGGATTACAGTCGACAACTAGATATTTCTCAACTTTTTAAGGAAATGAATTGCTTCCAGCTATCGCATAAAATGTTATTTTAGCCTACATAGAGACCAACATTTTTCGGAAAATGTTGGCTAGTGGTAGATTGGAGGGCACCTAGAGCTTATTACATGTATTCATACAGATCGATTAAGGTATTTGAAGTATTTAATTTTTGTTCCGAGTTATTAATATACTACATAATAAACGTCCTATTATAACACAGAATGTACCCGGATTAATCTCTTTTGTCTCCTGAAAACGCTTGCGAACACTAATTTGTGACAAAAACACAGGCATTGTTTGAGTCAGTGGCGTGTCTAGGAGAGTTGGCATGGTCAGGCACGTCGCGCCATCCACTCCAATTTACAAGGTAAGGTTATAATGAAAATAGTCTTGTCACGTTATGCAAATATTGATAAAGAATCCAAACGGTGCAATCTCAGTGCCAAAGGCGGTGCAACACCTAATCACCAAGTGCTGTATTCAATACGTGAGTACGAGTAGTAAGACTCGATGCTCGCGCTCAGTCGATAAAAAATACCGGTCCTCTTTAGTACATTGGAGAACTGTCTCATACACAGCTCACATTCTTTGTAAAAAGTTCACAAAAAGGGTTGGTTTTTTTTGTTCGCCTGAACTTGCGACGCGACGCGAGTAGCCAAGTCAAGTTCTATTTCGGCGATATCGAGGGAGAAAGTTCAGAAAGTTCTGAATTCGTTCCAAAAAGTGCAGACGACACGAACCAAAGCTTTTGTCTTTCTCAGGTTCCAAACTTGTGGGGAACTGTCGCTTCCTTCGAGCTAATAAACTTTCCCGACCTCCATCTCTGAGGAGAAATGGCTATAACCGAGTCTGCCTTTAATTATACTATTGTTATTTAGTTTTAGCACTGGATTTTGCTACCCGTTCGGATTGTATGCATATGTACTAGTTACACTAATAATACAATAATAATACTTAGCACCGCGTCCTACTTCCCGTTCTGGCTATGCGCTAATGGATTAGGAATTGGGAAGGTTGAATTTAGAGGAAGTGAACCCGCATTTACGTGGAGGAAGAGGGGAAAACCCTTTAGGAAAAATCACCCCAGTTTACCCGACTGAGATTCGAACCTAGATTTCCCCGTCCTCAGCATTCTAGTTCAACACGAAACCAGCGCGTTAGCTAACTACGCCACCGAGGCGGGTCAGTTACACTACTGTGTTAGGGATGAAGAAGGTTGAATTTAAAGGCGTTCATCTGTATTTGAGTGGAGGTAGAGTGGAAAACAACTCTCGGTACACCTGACAGGGATTCGAACCTTTTACAAGAGTGATGTCTTGGATCATGTGACCACCGAAGTGGTTAGTACTATTAGGGTGGGGATGATAAAAATAGAATTTAGGGAGAATCTACCCGCATTTGTGTGAAGAGTGTGGGAAACCATTTAGGAATACCTACGCTCACTCCAACTGGCCAGGATTCGCTCCCCGATTTTATTGTCTGTTATAAACCAGATTAGATGAGCTTGACGTTTGGCCCACGTTATTTGTTTACTCCATTTTATGCATCAGGCAAATCTTTCTAGCGCTGAGTTTTAAAAAATCATATAGAGACTTCAGTAATGGCTTACTGTCTTATAATGTAGATTAGTTTAAAATATATTTTATTTCTTTGTTTTTAATTCTTGTATTTTATATTTTATTTCAGTAGTTTATTCGTGTTCTGTTGGCAGCAGGTGTAAAGTTTACTCTGCCCGGATTCTACTATGATTTTAGCCTGACATAAGGGTGTCGATATGCCCATAATCAATACTAATAAATAAAAATGTATTCTGCGTGCCTAACGATGCGCTTGATATTCTTATAAATAGCACTTGCCGACAGGCCGATTAGCGGCTCGAAAAGTGCATGAGATTAATATGTTATATATATTAGAGAGTAGAGTTTGAGAAATCTTATTTTGAGGGGGAAAACTGTCGGTGCTTTAGTTTTTTCTAAACCCCTCTTCTACTGTCACTGCCAAACCTGGTTCTTCTGCCTGAAACTTAATAAAGTATTGATTCTTTTAACATAACTTATTCATACAATATTTGCGAAATTGTAATAGGCTATTTAAATTTGCACTTTCAATAGAAGAATGGTTCATGAACCTAACTAACCTAAATATTCTCAAACATTGTTTTTTTCTTCTATCTATGTCATCTATATATAAATAGAGATAGAGTCTCCTCTTGTTAGTGGACACGTGTATTTAATAGGTGTGTGTACACGTGTAATATATTATATAGTGAGTCAGTGGTGAGTTCTCCATTGAAGCCTGCAATAGCTCCTGCTAAAACCACCATTATTACCTCCGCCAACCCCTGTACTCGAGATAATCCCATTTACCAGCATGGATGGGATGTTTGGGGGTGGGGAGGGGAGGGCACCCTCGCTAATGGATTGGCAGCGCTCGGTAAACAATGGAGACTTTTCCTCCTCTCTCTCATTCGGTCCTTGTTTGTCCCTCTCTTGATACACTATCCCCTCGTCTGCCTCTCTTACAACACTATCCCCCTCGTCTGCCTCTCTTACAACACTATCCCCTCGTCTGCCTCTCTTACAACACTATCCCCCTCGTCTGCCTCTCTTACAACACTATCCCCCTCGTCTGCCTCTCTTACAACACTATCCCCCTCGTCTGCCTCTCTTACAACACTATCCCCTCGTCTGCCTCTCTTACAACACTATCCCCTCGTCTGCCTCTCTTACAACACTATCCCCCTCGTCTGCCTCTCTTACAACACTATCCCCCTCGTCTGCCTCTCTTACAACA
Organism: Timema cristinae; assembly: GCA_039000515.1. Classification (NCBI taxonomy): domain Eukaryota; kingdom Metazoa; phylum Arthropoda; class Insecta; order Phasmatodea; family Timematidae; genus Timema; species Timema cristinae. The sequence goes on from JBCFYV010011164.1 coordinate 24,898,426, forward strand.
CTATCCCCCTCGTCTGCCTCTCTTACAACACTATCCCCTCGTCTGCCTCTCTTACAACATTATCCACCTCGTCTGCCTCTCTTACAACACTATCCCCCTCGTTTGCCTCTTATAACACTATCCCCTCGTCTGCCTCTCTTACAACACTATCCCCCTCGTCTGCCTCTCTTACAACACTATCCCCCTCGTCTGCCTCTCTTACAACACCATCACCCTCGTCTGCCTCTCTTACAACACTATCCCCCTCGTCTGCCTCTCTTACAACACTATCCCCTCGTCTGCCTCTCTTACAACACTATCCCCCTCGTCTGCCTCTCTTACAACACTATCCCCTCGTCTGCATCTCTTACAACATGATCCCCCTCGTCTGCCTCTCTTACAACACTATCCCCCTCGTCTGCCTCTCTTACAACTCTATCCACCTCGTTTGCCTCTCTTACAACACTATCCCCTCGTCTGCATCTCTTACAACATTGTCCCCTCATCTGCCTCTCTTACCCCTCGTCTGACTCTCTTAAAACATGATCCCCCTCGTCTGCCTCTCTTACAACACTATCCACCTCGTCTGCCTCTCTCACAACACTATCCCCTCGTTTGCCTCTCTTACAACACTATCCCCTCGTCTGCCTCTCTTACAACACTATCCCCCTCGGCTGCCTCTCTCACAACACTACCCCTCGTCTGCCTCTCTTACAACACTATCCCCCTCGTTTGCCTCTTATAACACTATCCCCTCGTCTGCATCTCTTACAACATTATCCCCTCATCTGCCTCTCTTACAACACTATCCCTCTCGTCTGCATCTCTTACAACATTATCCCCTCATCTGCCTCTCTTACCCCTCGTCTGCCTCTCTTACAACATGATCCCCCTCGTCTGCCTCTTTTACAACATGATCCCCCCTCGTCTACCTCTTTTACAACACCATCCCCCTCGTCTGCCTCTCTTACAACACCATCCCCCTTGTCTGCCTTTCTTACAACACTATCCCCCTCGTCTGATCTTTTACAACATGATCCCCCTCGTATACCTCTCTTACAACGCTATCCCCCTCGTCTACCTCTCTTACAACATGATCTCCCTCGTCTTCTTTTCTTGCAACACTATCCCCCTCGTGTGCCTCTCTTACAACATGATCCCCCTCGTATGCCTCTTTTACAACATTATCCCCCTCGTCTGTCTCTCTTACAACACTTCCCCTCGTCTGCCCTTCTTACAACACTATCCCCTTGCATCGCATCGAGATAAAGTGTGGGTAACTGGTCACTTACGATTAATCTCCTGTTCTTCGTCAAACCAGAAACCTCTTTTTGATCATAGCAAGAATGTTGCCTGATGAGGGCCTCGTTGTGGACTAACTACACTTAGAAGCTCGTGGAAGGTCGCTGAAACATTTGGGTTCACATTGATTTAAAAATAGCAAAGAAAAAAGGTGGATCAATATTCCAAGTGATTTCAGAAACTATGTTAATTGAAACATATAGAATTATCAGGGAAAGTTTTAAAGAGTTTCAACAACTCGTAGGTCTAACTGCAAAGAACTTGTTCACAAAGTTTGCACTATCTGTTTGTTCTTTCTTTGTAATTATCAATGGGATTTTGTCACCAAAAAAAGAAAACGTGCATAAAAAAAGTGAAAAGATATTAATTTTAAGCTTGCACAAATGAAAATAAATCACGGCATAGGCAAGTCCACAAGTGCACTCTGCAACGACTCACGGGCAACTGAACACCTAGCGACCAACCAGTTTGGTTTCCGGCTATTGTAGGCTATTCCACAAGCTCATGCTGCAACGACTCACGGGCAACTGAACACCTAGCGACCAACCAGTTTGGTTTCCAGCTATTGTAGACTATTCCACAAGCTCATGCTGCAACGACTCACGGGCAACTGAACACCTAGCGACCAACCAGTTTGGTTTCCAGCTATTGTAGACTATTCCACAAGCTCATGCTGCAACGACTCACGGGCAACTGAACACCTAGCGACCAACCAGTTTGGTTTCCAGCTATTGTAGACTATTCCACAAGCTCATACTGCAACGACTCACGGGCAACTGAACACCTAGCGACCAACCAGTTTGGTTTCCAGCTATTGTAGACTATTCCACAAGCTCATGCTGCAACGACTCACGGGCAACTGAACACCTAGCGACCAACCAGTTTGGTTTCCAGCTATTGTAGACTATTCCACAAGCTCATGCTGCAACGACTCACGGGCAACTGAACACCTAGCGACCAACCACTTTGGTTTCCGGCTATTGTAGACTATTCCACAAGCTCATTATGCAACGACTCATGGGCAACTGAACACCTAGCGACCAACCACTTTGGTTTCCGGCTATTGTAGACTATTCCACAAGCTCATGATGCAACGACTCACGGGCAACTGAACACCTAGCGACCAACCACTTTGGTTTCCGGCTATTGTAGGTTATTCCACAAGCTCACACTGCAACGACTCACGGGCAACTGAACACCTAGCGACCAACCACTTTGGTTTCCGGCTATTGTAGACTATTCCACAAGCTCATGCTGCAACGACTCACGGGCAACTGAACACCTAGCGACCATCCAGTTTGGTTTCCAGCTATTGTAGACTATTCCACAAGCTCACACTGCAACGACTCACGGGCAACTGAACACCTAGCGACCAACCAGTTCGGTTTCCAGCTATTGTAGACTATTCCACAAGCTCATGCTGCAACGACTCACGGGCAACTGAACACCTAGCGACCAACCAGTTTGGTTTCCAGCTATTGTAGACTATTCCACAAGCTCATGCTGCAACGACTCACGGGCAACTGAACACCTAGCGACCAACCAGTTTGGTTTCCGGCTATTGTAGACTATTCCACAAGCTCATGCTGCAACGACTCACGGGCAACTGAACACCTAGCGACCAACCACTTTGGTTTCCGGCTATTGTAGACTATTCCACAAGCTCATGATGCAACGACTCACGGGCAACTGAACACCTAGCGACCAACCACTTTGGTTTCCGGCTATTGTAGGCTATTCCACAAGCTCACACTGCAACGACTCACGGGCAACTGAACACCTAGCGACCAACCACTTTGGTTTCCGGCTATTGTAGGTTATTCCACAAGCTCACACTGCAACGACTCACGGGCAACTGAACACCTAGCGACCATCCAGTTTGGTTTCCGGCTATTGTAGGCTATTCCATAAGCTCATGCTGCAACGACTCACGGGCAACTGAACACCTAGCGACCAACCAGTTTGGTTTCCGGCTATTGTAGACTATTCCACAAGCTCATGCTGCAACGACTCACGGGCAACTGAACACCTAGCGACCAACCACTTTGGTTTCCGGCTATTGTAGGTTATTCCACAAGCTCACACTGCAACGACTCACGGGCAACTGAACACCTAGCGACCATCCAGTTCGGTTTCCAGCTATTGTAGACTATTCCACAAGCTCATGCTGCAACGACTCACGGGCAACTGAACACCTAGCGACCAACCACTTTGGTTTCCGGATATTGTAGGTTATTCCACAAGCTCATGCTGCAACGACTCACGGGCAACTGAACACCTAGCGACCAACCACTTTGGTTTCCGGCTATTGTAGGTTATTCCACAAGCTCACACTGCAACGACTCACGGGCAACTGAACACCTAGCGACTATCCAGTTTGGTTTCCGGCTATTGTAGGTTATTCCACAAGCTCATGCTGGAAATAAAATCACATGCTTGAATCTTCTTAGGTGTCGGGGAATACTAATATCGTGAAAACTTGCAATCAATCAACTAAACCGTAAAACGCATCGTGAATTGGGATGATGTATCGTAAGTGGGACCATCCATCGCCAAGCTGTATTAATTTAATAACAATATCTGCTGCATTTTTAGTAAATTTTATTTATACATATAATTTAGGCCACCAAATATAAATTGCAGTGTTAAACGCCTAGCTGACGATATTATTTTATATTTGATTATCAATAACTTAAGTTCTTACTTGTATTAGTCTAAAACAAGAAACTTGACACGTTCCTTTAAACACCAGATCACAACTATTGTATAACAGTTAAAACTTATTATATTTAAGTTTTTAAATAATGTTGTGGCAGACGAGCATAATAGACAATGCATCGCTTACCGCGTGTCATGCATAGTAATTCATTATACATCGTCCACCGCTATATATCGCTCGCTCCGATGCATTGTCATACATGATATACCGTTGTAGACGATATACAGTCAATATATCGCCAAATACAAAATTGTAATATCGATATATCGACCAACCCTTCCTAGGACTGCTAGATTGCGAGTAATGTTGTGATAAAAAATATTTTGATTATAGTTTGCGTTAAATGTTCTTATTAATAAAGTAAACGAAACCTCGTCACTGCAGTTTTTTCTGTCATTTTTGTAAATGTTCTGTCCGTACCACCCCTCGAATGGATAAATCAATCAATCAATCAATCAATCAATCCTCATACTTGACAATATTCGCTGTATCAAAGGTGAAAACGAGTTGGGACATTGACGAAACGTGAGATACGTGTTGCGTTTTTGTCTTCGTGAAACATTTTTTTCTATCTAAACGACAAACTTTAGAATGGTTGCCAACTGTCGACCAGACACGTTGTCGCTGTTGTCATGGTTACCGACTGAGCTATATGATCGATGGCTGCCGGCGTGTCCCTTCACTGAGCCACACCTCTCACTACGTTTCAACTCTTCACTCAGGATGAACGGCTATCAATTCACACTTATATGTTATAGGGATTTGTTGAAACCGATAAAAATTAATTCGTTAGTTGGGAAAATGCGAAACAAGCTGTGGTCCAAAAAAATAATTAATCACCGCGTCGAGTTATACGCATGTGTACTAATTATACTAATGTTCAAAGGATGGGAAGGTTGAATTTAAATAAAGTGTACTGGCATTTGCGTGGAGCAAGAGTGAAAAAACTATTTGGGAAAAACTCCTGGCTGAGATTCTAACCCCAACCTTTCCGTTATCGCCAGTCCAGGCTATTGCGAGAGTGACGCCGTAGACAATTCGATCACCGAAACTCTCAGGTTGATATCAACAGTTGTGAATAGCTGTCATGAGCAGAGTGGTGTTAGATTAAAAACTTGATAGGCCTATATGAAGAGAAAAAGTAGACCTGCCTCTGTGGCGTAGTTAGATAACGCGCTAGTTTTGTGTTGAGCTAAACTGCCGATGACGGGGAGATTGATGCTCGAATCTCGCTCGGGTGAACTGGGGTTGTTTTTCCTAAATGGTTTTCCACTCTACCTCCACTCAAATGCGTGTTAACGTCCTCTAAATGTAACCTTACCAATTCCTAATCAATTAGCGTAACTAGTATTTAAGCGTATAAACCGAACGGGTAGTAAGAGGTGGTGCTAAATAAATAAATGAATAAATAAAAAAGAGAAACAGTTGTCATTAAATTCCGGGACACCCTTGACAGATATTTAAAAACTGTTGATATCACCATCTATTAATCTCTATGGTTGTACTGAGAAATATATTATTTATTTTGGCCAAAGAAATATTTTTCTATAAAACTGCAAAAACACTGATTTTTTTTCACCTCCCCTACATCCCCAATAAAAATAATTGAGTGGTTATCAGGAAGTTAGACTTTGGAGAAGATGTTATAACTATTTGCGTGGAGGGAGAGTTAAAAATCAATTGTATAAAAACCAACTAAGTACTCCCGAAAGGGATTCTAATCCTAATTCCCTAAGTATAGTTTTTTATTGCAAGAGTTGACGCCTTAAACCGAAGCGGGTGGTTGGTATGTATTGTTGATGGGTTTATAAATCGGGTGTTACATAACCAGAAAAATAATAATTTAAGGTTCTATAATAGTCTACCAGAAACTAGGTGGGTTTATAACGTTCCTGTATATAACTGTCTGGCAGTAGGAGAACAAACAAGGTATCAGGAAAATACAAATTACATTATAATCTATGCTGTGATCCCCCCTCCCCCCTCCCTATTAATCTACATCATTCTACTCTCGAAGATCCATTCTACACTCCTATAGCAGTTACCTTTTGTTTCCCGGGCATTTAGCACTTAAGAGCGTACATCACATGCCAATCAACTCTTTGATACAGTTTGCTGGAATCGTGAATTTACATGAACACTATTGCATGTGGATCATCTCTGAATAAACATTAAAATATATAAAGAGTTAATTGATGTTCCTAATACTGAACATTGTTGAAATATTAAATGTTATTTGGATAAAAAAATTAATTGAAAAGATCGTTTCTGACCATTTTAGAATGGGCTCACAGATAAGCACTGTGCACAAATCTTCATTCTGTCATAACAGAGGCATACTGTAGTTATTAACAAGAAGTTTTGTCGCTTTGTCCCCCATTTTCACCGCGGAAAATTTCGAGTGATCGTTCAAATATGAATGCACTGCATACATTTCTGGCATCGCGCAGGTATTGTCTTTTCCCTTATACTCCCATATCTCGCGCGAGCAGGGAGCTCTTAATAAATGATCAGCAGAAATGTGTGGATTTGGACTCTTCACAGTGGAAAATGTTAACTTTCATAGGTGTATGGTAATAGAAAATAGCTCTGTGTTAGTTCCAATAAACATCACACCCGTCTTTTTTATTTTTACAATATTTAACCTAAGTGTAAAATCTGATTGGCAATATATCAGCCAGCGCCCTTAAAATGGAACGTAGTGCATTTGCTGCCACTACAAACGTCAATTGCTACCACACAATCGCAAAACATTTTATTAGTTTTTGGAGGGGGTGGGGTCGATACTCGTTTTCTGAAATTAAAAGCTCATAGTTATAAAAATTACTGATAGGAACTTCCACGCACAATATTTATTTTGTTACATGAAAAGGTTTTTATACATATTTGATGTATTAGGACAGTGGTGTCAACCTCGATTGTCCCTAAGGGCCACATTGAACATTGAAAATAAGGAGGGCGCCGTATTTCAGAAAGTTCAATATTGACACCATCTTAAGTGGGACAGTTTTAATTTAAAATCCTTATAACAAAAATAAAATTAAGATTAAATAAAATATTAAGACATCCTATATTTTTACAAAAAAAATGTGAAGCTTTATATTTGCATTAAATGTGTGAGTGGCTTTAGATCTCTTGTTTGAAGTCACATTCAAAATAGATGACGCGTATTTTTAAATGTGATCGCTCGCGTGGTTTTTTCCTTCTCATGAGTGGAAACACACCTGTTTGCTGACAAATACTGCACACATTTGATGCACAAATTCAACTATTTTCGGAGATAGGTCTTCGGTGAGTAACGAGTAAAATTTTGTACACAAACCTCACTTGCTAGATTTTACCAAATAATGACCAATTTACAAATTTCATAGTCTCAACGGTCGTTTTTCTACAACTTTAATAGAATACCGAATTGGACCACATTGATGGTCCACCAAAGAAAGGGTCCACACAAAATCAAGAATCTGGCCACATGTGGGCCCGCAAGTTTGATATTCCTCTCTTAGGACTTTGTCAGTAAAACGCCAAGGTGGTTGAGATAGGCTGCGTTAAAATAACATGCAAGATTACCAACAACATTTGTCCTATAACTATGAATTGTAAGTTTCAGAAATCAACAGCAGTTTTACCATTAAACATAAACACACTTATTAACGTTAAAATTAAAATCAATAGTGGTAGAAAGAAGCAGCCTTAAAAGTAAATCACATTAGAATAAACCTCTAAAAAAAAAAGAAAAAAAAAGCATGCTGTGTTATTGTTATATAATTACTCCTAATGTTGATCCAATCGTTAGAGCCATTTTCATACAAAATAATCAAACTTTCAAAAAACCACATTTTCCTCGAGGTGGTAACTCAGGGGCGGTTCCTTTGCTATTTTAGGAAAACAATATCACTAATACCTCGTGTAGCATGACGGGTTACTGTGTTTATCACTAATACCTCGTGTAGCATGACGGGTTACTGTGTTTATCACTAATACCTCGTGTAGCATGACGGGTTACTGTGTTTATCACTAATACCTCGTGTAGCATGACGGGTTACTGTGTTTATCACTAATACCTCGTGTAGCATGACGGGTTACTGTGTTTATCACTAATACCTCGTGTAGCATGACGGGTTACTGTGTTTATCATCAGCTTAATAAGTTCTTGGTATTCAAATCGAAACTACCATATAGTAGAAATATTTAGTTTGCGCCTGTCGAGTTGTGGGTATGCAGCCTTACGTGTCATACCGGGCAGAAAAGTGATCTAGCCTGCAGGAACTTCACACTCAATGTTGAGCAAATTCGGGCTGGGACTTGATTGGAAGGAAGCCAGGGGAAATATTGCTGTATTTAATACGGGTATGGCAATTATTTAGAAGCTTCTTTTAACATTGTTAATAAGCTAACTGTATGTGTTTGAGAAAGGCTAGATCTATGTTTCTAAAGATTCAATTTGAACTCAGAACTGTCACATTTCGCGGGAAACATTGGTGAAAATCAGCTAATTTCACATTACATGTCTGTTTTAAAGTTATAAGCTCTGAAACGTAACACTTAAGGGGGCCGCCTTAGTAAGCGAGAATTGCCGCCCAGACATTCAGCTCTAACGCAATATTTAATTATACGATGCGTTATTTCAAAATATGGTTCACGCCAAAATAGAGTTGGAAAGATTCCAACGGGGGCTCTTTTTGCTTAAAATACCTCTATTTTGAGTTTTATTAATATAAAACAAGGTGTCATTTATTTTCAAAGATATTTTAAGCATATTTATTAAGCTATGAGACTAGAATTGGTGCAAAAGGACTTTGCCTTTATATATAAAAATATTTTTTTTTGTATAGGCTCTCAACAACAAAATTTAAGATATTTGAGAACTAGTAGCGAGCTATGCTCATTCCCTTAATATATGAAGTTTTGTAGTTAAGTGAAGGTCGAAAGGGAATAAAAGTTTAGACGGATTAAAGAAGTAGTTCCAGAAAACGCCGTGTGGCCCGACGGTGATTGATACTTTTTCACTGACCGAGGCGGCCACCTTAAGGATTTTAATCCTTAGAGATACGTTGATACCGTTCAGGTACATATTTTGTAATAATAAACCCCTTATTGACTAATGCAAAATGTATCTGCGTTCTGACCGTAGAACTATTTAATAGAAAATAGGCTAGTGTGATTGGCTCGTGTGTGAGTCTATTTTTTTAGTTTTTAGATTTGTTTGAAGTATTAACCTGTACTTTATGAAACCGACTGTTTGTATCAAGACAATAATCACAAACCAACTTAAATCTAGAAAAGGCACAACATCCAGCCACCTGCCATTAAATCATCACTGTGTGAATACAATTCCACAGTTTACCAATATTTGTATCGGCCATGCCAGTAATTGAACCCGGGATCATTAGTTTAGTAGGCAGACATAACTGCCGACTGAACTAAGATCTTGGTTGGTGTGTCTTCTGATGTCATTATGAGCCACAGGTGAGTTATAAAGTTCCCTTGTAATTGCTTTATAGTACATTGTGATTGCCATATGAAGGAAGAAATCGAACATTTACCAAAACTACTAGATCTACTTTTATAAATTCTCACGTCAATTATGTAGCAGTTACATTTGACAAATAACAACATCAATCCCGATTAAAAATAACGATAATAATAGAATTTAATGTTTTAATTTTGATAGAAAAATATATTTATTATTATTAGATCCTATGCTATAAACACACCAACATGGTTACTGGTTATATTATATCTGTGTTAGTGTAGGTGTGAATAACATGTAATTGTCATAGCTCCCTCCATATGATGTTTGTCTAGTAGTTTGTCTGTGTTGTGTAGGTGTAAACACCATGTTATTGTCATAGCTCCCTCCATATGATGTTTGTCTAGTAGTTTGTCTGTGTTGTGTAGGTGTGAATAACATGTAATTGTCATAGCTCCCTCCATATGATGTTTGTCTAGTAGTTTGTCTGTGTTGTGTAGGTGTGAATAACATGTTATTGTCATAGTTCCCTCCATATGATGTTTGTCTAGTAGCTTGTCTGTGTTGTGTAGGTATAAACACCATGTTATTGTCATAGCTCCCTCCATATGATGTTTGTCTAGTAGTTTGTCTGTGTTAGTGTAGGTGTGAATAACATGTCATTGTCATAGCTCCCTCAATATGATGTTTGTTTAATAGTTTGTCTGTGTTAGTGTAGGTGTGAATAACATGTCATTGTCATAGTTCCCTCCATATGATGTTTGTCTAGTAGCTTGTCTGTGTTAGTGTAGGTGTAAACACCATGTTATTGTCATAGCTCCCTCCATATGATGTTTGTCTAGTAGTTTGTCTGTGTTGTGTAGGTGTGAATAACATGTAATTGTCATAGCTCCCTCCATATGAAGTTTGTCCAGTAGTTTGTCTGTGTTAGTGTAGGTGTGAATAACATGTAATTGTCATAGCTCCCTCCAAATGATGTTTGTCTAGTAGTTTGTCTGTGTTAGTGTAGGTGTGAATAACATGTAATTGTCATAGCTCCCTCCATATGATGTTTGTCTAGTAGTTTGTCTGTGTTAGTGTAGGTGTGAATAACATGTAATTGTCATAGCTCCCTCCATATGATGTTTGTCTAGTAGTTTGTCTGTGTTGTGTAGGTGTAAACACCATGTTATTGTCATTGTTCCCTCCAAATGATGTTTGTCTAGTAGTTTGTCTGTGTTAGTGTAGGTGTGAATAACATGTAATTGTCATAGCTCCCTCCATATGATGTTTGTCTAGTAGTTTGTCTGTGTTAGTGTAGGTGTGAATAACATGTAATTGTCATAGCTCCCTCCATATGATGTTTGTCTAGTAGTTTGTCTGTGTTGTGTAGGTGTAAACACCATGTTATTGTCATAGTTCCCTCCAAATGATGTTTGTCTAGTAGTTTGTCTGTGTTAGTGTAGGTATAAACACCATGTTATTGTCATAGTTCCCTCCATATGATGTTTGTCTAGTAGCTTGTCTGTGTTGTGTAGGTATAAACACCATGTTATTGTCATAGCTCCCTCCATATGATGTTTGTCTAGTAGCTTGTCTGTGTTGTGTAGGTATAAACACCATGTTATTGTCATAGCTCCCTCCATATGATGTTTGTCTAGTAGTTTGTCTGTGTTGTGTAGGTATAAACACCATGTTATTGTCATAGCTCCCTCCATATGATGTTTGTCCAGTAGCTTGTCTGTGTTAGTGTAGGTATAAACACCATGTTATTGTCATAGTTCCCTCCATATGATGTTTGTCTAGTAGTTTGTCTGTGTTGTGTAGGTGTAAACACCATGTTATTGTCATAGTTCCCTCCATATGATGTTTGTCTAGTAGTTTGTCTGTGTTGTGTAGGTATAAACACCATGTTATTGTCATAGCTCCCTCCATATGATGTTTGTCCAGTAGCTTGTCTGTGTTAGTGTAGGTATAAACACCATGTTATTGTCATAGTTCCCTCCATATGATGTTTGTCTAGTAGCTTGTCTGTGTTGTGTAGGTATAAACACCATGTTATTGTCATAGCTCCCTCCATATGATGTTTGTCTAGTACGTTGTCTGTGTTGTGTAGGTATAAACACCATGTTATTGTCATAGTTCCCTCCATATGATGTTTGTCCAGTAGTTTGTCTGTGTTAGTGTAGGTATAAACACCATGTTATTGTCATAGTTCCCTCCATATGATGTTTGTCTAGTAGCTTGTCTGTGTTGTGTAGGTATAAACACCATGTTATTGTCATAGCTCCCTCCATATGATGTTTGTCTAGTAGTTTGTCTGTGTTAGTGTAGGTGTGAATAACATGTAATTGTCATAGCTCCCTCCATATGATGTTTGTCTAGTAGCTTGTCTGTGTTGTGCAGGTATAAACACCATGTTATTGTCATAGTTCCCTCCATATGATGTTTGTCCAGTAGCTTGTCTGTGTTAGTGTAGGTATAAACACCATGTTATTGTCATAGTTCCCTCCATATGATGTTTGTCTAGTAGCTTGTCTGTGTTAGTGTAGGTATAAACACCATGTTATTGTCATAGTTCCCTCCATATGATGTTTGTCTAGTAGCTTGTCTGTGTTGTGTAGGTATAAACACCATGTTATTGTCATAGCTCCTCCATATGATGTTTGTCTAGTAGTTTGTCTGTGTTAGTGTAGGTGTGAATAACATGTAATTGTCATAGCTCCCTCCATATGATGTTTGTCTAGTAGTTTGTCTGTGTTGTGTAGGTATAAACACCATGTTATTGTCATAATTCCCTCCATATGATGTTTGTCCAGTAGTTTGTCTGTGTTAGTGTAGGTATAAACACCATGTTATTGTCATAGTTCCCTCCATATGATGTTTGTCTAGTAGCTTGTCTGTGTTGTGTAGGTATTAACACCATGTTATTGTCATAGCTCCCTCCATATGATGTTTGTCTAGTAGTTTGTCTGTGTTAGTGTAGGTTTGAATAACATGTAATTGTCATAGCTCCCTCCATATGATGTTTGTCTAGTACTTTGTCTGTGTTGTGTAGGTATAAACACCATGTTATTGTCATAGTTCCCTCCATATGATGTTTGTCCAGTAGCTTGTCTGTGTTAGTGTAGGTATAAACACCATGTTATTGTCATAGTTCCCTCCATATGATGTTTGTCTAGTAGTTTGTCTGTGTTGTGTAGGTATAAACACCATGTTATTGTCATAGTTCCCTCCATATGATGTTTGTCTAGTAGTTTGTCTGTGTTAGTGTAGGTTTGAATAACATGTAATTGTCATAGCTCCCTCCATATGATGTTTGTCTAGTACTTTGTCTGTGTTGTGTAGGTATAAACACCATGTTATTGTCATAGTTCCCTCCATATGATGTTTGTCCAGTAGCTTGTCTGTGTTAGTGTAGGTATAAACACCATGTTATTGTCATAGTTCCCTCCATATGATGTTTGTCTAGTAGTTTGTCTGTGTTGTGTAGGTATAAACACCATGTTATTGTCATAGTTCCCTCCATATGATGTTTGTCTAGTAGCTTGTCTGTGTTGTGTAGGTATAAACACCATGTTATTGTCATAGCTCCCTCCATATGATGTTTGTCTAGTAGTTTGTCTGTGTTAGTGTAGGTGTGAATAACATGTAATTGTCATAGCTCCCTCCATATGATGTTTGTCTAGTACTTTGTCTGTGTTGTGTAGGTATAAACACCATGTTATTGTCATAGTTCCCTCCATATGATGTTTGTCTAGTAGTTTGTCTGTGTTGTGTAGGTATAAACACCATGTTATTGTCATAGTTCCCTCCATATGATGTTTGTCTAGTAGCTTGTCTGTGTTGTGTAGGTATAAACACCATGTTATTGTCATAGCTCCCTCCATATGATGTTTGTCTAGTAGTTTGTCTGTGTTAGTGTAGGTGTGAATAACATGTAATTTTCATAGCTCCCTCCATATGATGTTTGTCTAGTACTTTGTCTGTGTTGTGTAGGTATAAACACCATGTTATTGTCATAGTTCCCTCCATATGATGTTTGTCCAGTAGTTTGTCTGTGTTAGTGTAGGTATAAACACCATGTTATTGTCATAGTTCCCTCCATATGATGTTTGTCCAGTAGTTTGTCTGTGTTGTGTAGGTATAAACACCATGTTATTGTCATAGTTCCCTCCATATGATGTTTGTCTAGTAGCTTGTCTGTGTTGTGTAGGTATAAACACCATGTTATTGTCATAGTTCCCTCCATATGATGTTTGGGACAGTGTCAGCTATGGTAGCACACTATGGAATGTTGAAGCGAGAGCCCGGGACCACATGGCCATTGTGCCTCGAGGGATTCCCCATCCCTTGCCAGGTCACCCTCCCTCCCCCGACCCTGATAATACTCTGGACTGTGTTACAAGAACACGTGTTCTACACGATTGTTACCAGACTAGCAAGTAGCAACGGGTGTATTTAACGAGGGACGATGACGGGGGCATATTCAAGAAAATGTACCAGAGGAAACGATCACTTGTGATAAAACGTGCTAATTTTTAGGTGTCTCATACTCTCATATCGCCACAAAGTCTATGTAACCACACTCATATCGCCACAAAGTCTGTGTTGCCACACTCATCTCGCCACAAAGTATGTGTTGACACACTCATCTCGCCACAAAGTCTGTGTTGCCACACTCATCTCGCCACAAAGTCTGTGTTGTCACACTCATCTCGCCACAAAGTCTGTGTTGCCACACTCATCTCGCCACAAAGTCTGTGTTGTCACACTTATCTCGCCACAAAGTATGTGCTCTCACACTAATCTCGTCACAAAGTATGTGTTGTCACACTCATCTTTCCACAGAGTCTGTGTTGTCACACTTATCTCGCCACAAAGTATGTGCTCTCACACTAATCTCGCCACAAAGTCTGTGTTGCCACACTCATCTTTCCACAGAGTCTGTGTTGTCACACTTATCTCGCCACAAAGTATGTGTTGCCACACTCATCTTTCCACAGAGTCTGTGTTGTCACACTTATCTCGCCACAAATTCTATGTAGCCACACTAATCTCGCCATAAGTTATATGTAGCCACACTCAGCTCATCTTTCCACATTTTCATGGGAACATATTTGGTAATTTTCTATTTGTAGGATTAAAAAGTTACTTAAATTGACTCAATTTATTTTTATCGATACAAAACAAAAACTTAAAAGAACGCTCCTCGAGAGTGAAAAAGTATTATAATAGACACTGAAATGGTATTTTTTTGGTCACTTAGCATACATGGTAACAAATGGTGCCTTACATTTCGTTTGGTTTTAAAGTTATTGAAATAATTATGTTCTTGTTAATTAAATTAATCCAATTAAATACCTTTTGTCTAATAAAAACTAATATGAAAATAATAGTCAATTGAAACTACATATAATGAATGACCCTTTTGTCGCCAGAGCGGGAAAAAAAATTATATTTAGAGTCACGATCATTAAAGTTTGGAAAACACTGGTCCAAACCAAAATTGCTGCAATTACTATAGAATAAAATATAGTTTCAATTTTTCAGTCCGACTTTGTATTTATTCTCTTAAGGTGGGATGGGAGAAATTGTGAGCTAAGAGCAGTAATCTTTCAGTTATAGCGATTTTTTTTAGGTAAAATAAATAAAATAAAACCACAGTAGAGACAAAAATATTATAATTTTCTTCACCCTTAACAGTTTGTTGAAATCTCTTAAGGGTGTCCTAGAATTTAATGACTTTTCCTTTTAATTTAAAAAGTGTTTAAATGTTCATTTGTTCATTACAAATATTCAACAACTTGTGTTTTAAACCCGCTTTGGTGGCCGCATGGTCTAAGGCTCTAAACTTGCAGTAAACTAAACTGTCAATGATTGAGAGATCGTGGTTCGAATCTAGGTCTGGTGTACTGGAGGTGATTTAAAAAAAAGTTTTCCATTCTTCTTTCACGCAAATACGAGTATACTTCCTCTAAATATAGCCTCCCTCATCCCTAAAACCAATAGTAAGATGTGGTACTTAAAAAATTTGCAGAAAATTAAATTATATGGAGAAATGTTTGATTTAGTTTGCCTAAAAAAATTGTTTGATATAAAAACTGCAAAAACAGTGACTTTTCTCACTACCTTTCTCATCCCACCTCAACACTAATTTTTACAAATCTTTCTCTCCGTTTGATGTACTCGAAGAGCTGTCCACCTTGTTAAAACTATAGCTTTTATATGAATACAACTAATTGGCAAAAATGTCAGGTGCGTGTGTTAAGGGTAGGGACAAAGGGCACTGCAGCAGTGAAGGGAAGGATGTAGATAAGGACCGGGTGAAGGATGTAGAGACGCAGCTATTAATCTCTCAGACAGATACAGATGGTCTAGCATCTTACTCGACTGTGTGAAGTTGACACGATTCCTTCCGCTTAGATTACCAGGACCTTCTAATACCTAGGAAGCTGTTTCTTTGACTGATGAGCATCTGGCCTTTTTTTCGGTCAAGCTTCTATTTCAGAAAAAATGCAATTTTCTCAGTCAATTTTAAATATATCTTATTTGGTTTTTATAGTATGTATATATCATACATTCTGTTAGCAATATATATGTGTGGCCTTTTTTTTAATGGCGTGGTGGCTATTCGCAGAGAAAACAAAACACTTAATAACTCAAGGAATTTTGTCATATCAGGAAAAGTAGGGAATTGTTGAGGAATTTAACTGAAAAAAAAATTAGAATATGTAAATTCTTGGCTAAGAAAACACTTGCTAATTTGGCACCTAAACACTAAAACAAAAGGGAGGGATTTTGTTTTGCGCTTGTTTATTAAATTGCCCAGATATTACATTCCAGCGTGTGATGATTGTACAGTTTTTTTTATAACACCTCATACATTAATGTTTGAAAAATACCTTAAATAAATGTTCATGTTTGGCTGCTGTTATCATTGGGTTAAATATATGATCAATGTAAAAGTGAAAAATTGTCAATTCACCAATAATGTTTTATTTAACTTGCACTTTCTGAACAGACTGATTTTATCAGCACACGAGAATTTATATGAGCGAGAGTGAAAGGTATTTTTTCATATAGCTTCCAGTGTTCTCTTACATGTCACAATCGACATGGGACCGACTGTTTTACTTCCCCTCCTAAGGAAGTTGGGCTAAGATTTTTTATTTCTCAAGAAAATCCCGTCGATCCCGGCTGGGTTTGAACCTATTATTATCGGGTACTGAAGTGAGCGCTTTACCCCAAGACCACCGAGATCCACCAGGAACAAAGGAAAGTTGACCAGGAAAAGTTGGGGGAATTTTATAATAGCAGCTTTTTAGCCACCCTGTATTGGATGAACGTGTAATACTGTCGATAGCAATCGATTAATCTTCAAATCTGTTTCAGACGGTTGAGTGTATCTTCATTTCCTTGCTGACTAGGACCAGAGTATGATCGCTTTTAGACCAGAGTTTCTCAAAGTGGGGTCCGCAAGGTTCGTCCAGGGAAACCGTGACATATATTTTTTTAGATCTAATAACATTGTATATAAAAGGGCAAAAATCACTGGTGTATACTAAACAAAACGGAGATGCCCGATGCAAAATTTAATTCTGAAAGTGGGGTTGGCCACGCCTCTTGGGCCCATCTTTGAGAGGAGAATTTGGAAATTCACTTCTATATTAGTTATCCCATCAGCCAGCACAAAGAACTTTCTGAAAAACCACTAAAACATTTGATGCTGTTTCCAACAATTTATTTGTGCTAGCAAGCATGTTCTACTCTTTTTAGTATGAAAAATATGAAGCAAAATTGTCTTATAGTGTTGAATTAAACTTATTTATATTCCTCACTTAAATTATCAGTGATTATAAGTGTACAAATATAATACATATATATTATTTATATTCTTATTGTAATTTTTTTTACATAAACTAAAAAATATATATTGAGTCTAAAAGGGTACATTTACTTTATTTTAATCTAAATTGTATTTATTTTTACATAAACAAATTATTATGATTAATTTATCCAAATAATATACTATAAATTTATGACCGTAATTTCTTAAATTATTTATTCTACATCGAGTGGTCCATGAATCAGCTGTTCCCTGGTTAGAAGGTCCGTGAATCAGCTGTTCCCTGGTTAGAAGGTCTGTGAATCAGCTGTTTCTGGTTAGAGGGTCCGCGAATCAGCTGTTCCCTGGTTAGAGGGTTCGCAAATCAGCTGTACCCTGGTTAGAAGGTCCTTGAATCAGCTGTTCCCTGGTTATAAGGTCTGCGAATCAGCTGTTCCCTGGTTAGAAGGTCTGCGAATCAGCTGTTCCCTGGTTAGAAGGTCTGCGAATCAGCTGTTCCCTGGTTAGAAGGTCTGTGAATCAGCTGTTCCCTAGTTAGATGGTCAACGAATCGGCTATTTGCTGGTTGGAAGATCCGCGGGACTGACAATTTGAGGACCACTAGCTTAGAGCATTTCAAATTTAGTCTAGCCAACGTTTACTAAAGGCTATTGTACGAGTATTTATGTTGCAGCTGTCAAAAGTGAACGCTATATAGCACTTGGCTTGGCGCATTAGTTCATGAATATAGATCTTGTAACATTTTGAAATGTTAAACAAGGTACTTTATGACCATTTGAATGTAGGGCCAACCTTTCTTTTCGCACGTTCACAATTTTGTCATTATTACATGACATATATTAGAATCATTTATTTGTGTCTTGACATGCACAATGTAGGCCTACACCCCCCTGGTAGGTATGTTATTGTGGAAGTAGGCTATTTACCACTCAATCAGAGATCTTGATAGTATTTATTTGGAAATAAATATATTAGTGTTAAGAAAATATAAATTTAATATTTAGTCTTTGGTGGGCGTATGTTCTAAGACGCTACTATTGCAGTAGACTAAACTGCGTATGACGGGTGGATTGATGAGGCACTAATCTCGGTCGGATGTACTGAATATTTGTTTTTCCAAAATTGTTTTCCACTCTCACTTCACGCAAATGCGGCTACATTTCTAAATATAGCCTTCCTAATTCTAAACCCACTATCGTATAGCCACTAGCTTATAACCTTAACGGTTAGTAATCCGTGGTGCTAAAAAAAGTATTTGGTGTTAGATAGGTATAGTACTCAATTAAATGTCGATAAAAATAATAAATGTTACGACACGAGTATATAAAACCCGCCTCGGTGGCGTAGTTGGCTAACGCGCTTGTCGTGTTGAGCTCGACTGCTGAGGACGGGGAGATCGAGGTTCGAATCTCGGTCGGGTGAACTGGGGGTGGTTTTTCCTAAATGGTTTTCCACTCTCCCTCCACGCAAATGCGGGTTCACTTCCTCTAATTCAACCTTCCCAATTTCTAATCCATTAGCGTAATTAGTACTTAAAGCGTATAACCCGAACGGGTATAGTAAGACGCGGTGCTAAATATTATTATTATTATTATTATTATTATTATTATTATTATATAAACTTTCTCATATATAATATTATAGCTTGGAACAACATTTTGGAAAATTTGGTTTTCAGTAAAATTTCCCCAAGAAGGTATTCCTCAGCAAAACAAAATAGGACTTATATTATTTTGTTATTCAAAATACAGTAAACACTGTTCATATATACGTTTTAAATAAAATTGTTCTAAAATCCTTAACAACTTTCAAATTTTCACTGATCAATTGTCGACCTCGGTAGTCTTGGGGTGCTCGCCTCAATACCCAATATCCCTTGGTTCAAACCAAGGCGACGCCGATGGATTTTTCTGAAGCAATAAAAATCAGTAGCACAACTTCCTTCGGTTGGGGGGAAGGGGGGGGGGAGGAGAAGAAGTAAAGCCGTCGGGTCTATGTCGATTGTGGCAAGTAAAAGAAACCAGGTAGGTATGGGAAAATACCTTTCCCGGCAAAATTGGTAGGTCCTTTCGTTCTAGCTCATATACATTCCCGTGAGCTGATATAGTAAACAGTCGGTTCAGCAAGTGCACGTTAAATACCTCAAATAATAAATTAGTTATTTGTAATTTACTCTCAAATTATTTCCAATTTAAAAAAATAAAAACATTCTTATTTATCATAAAATATAGTTCTCACACACATTTTGAGCCAAATCTGAAAGACCATTTTCGATAAATTTCAAATTTTGTAAAATCTTTTATAAGTAAACTACCCTTAAATTGATTTATTTTAGAAAAATAAACAAACATTACTATTTATCATGTGTGTTAAATAGTTAGTTCACAGATACCGATTTTAAACAAAATCGTTAGAACTATTTAAAAAGTTCAAACTTTTCAAAAAGCATCTATCAATGAACTACTTATAACATTAAATTTTTAAGGAAAAAAAAAATCATACAATTATGTATAGGCTATTCTAAAAACTTCCAGATACAAATTTTTAACCAAATCATTAAAACATTTTTTTAAGTATTTTAAATATTTTTAATAACCTAGTCATCAGTAAACGACCCTTAAATAAATTTGCTACCAAAATCAAATATACTTGTAATTTCAAACACACCTTTTAGATACTCATTTAAAATAAAATTGTTCCCACTCTCTATAAATCAGTAGAGATTGTTTGAGTAGAATACATTTGTAGCAAAATTAATGGTATGAACATAAAAAGAATACCTACTAAACTTATTACTGGCTTAATTTTACAAAACAATTAGTAAAATTTGTAACATCTACTCAAAACAGTGATAATCAAACAAAGGAATCCTACTCAAAACACCAACCACGTTAAGGTGAGGATGCAGGGAACGCGAGAAAAGGTTATAGTTTTTGTAGTTTTTATATAAAAACTTTTTTGGTCAAAAAAAATAAAACATTGCTTCAGTACAAAGATATAGTTTAATTTTCTTCACATGATGTCGCAAGTTTTAGTCTGGGGCGTCGCGGCTATAAGAAAAAACAAAAACATGTAATGTATATTCTCATTTTTAAATGTTAGTTAAAAAGTGAAACTGAAATCATAAAATAGAGGGTAAGAAAGATATTTCGCCATTATGAACAAACCGTATGCATGAGATAATGCATAGCAAATATTTGTCTACTCTATTTCTTTATATTCAGTTCAGTTCAGTTTTGTTCTAATTTTGTATTTTTACATCTAAAATAATACAAGCTAGTAATGTAAATGACGATTTTTTTTTAACGCCACCAAATATAATTTGGGCATTTTAAAAAAACATTGAGTTCAGGAGCTTCACGTGGAAAATATGACATGTAAAGGGCGGTGCGGTCTGAAAAATGTTGGGAACCCCTGCGCTATGCTTTTTATAGTTCACGTTCGTTTGGTTTGTCCTAACGGGTCCATTGGAGGTGATTTTTCCTAAACCGTTCTTTTTCCTTTTTTTTTATCAAAGCAAATAAAGGTAAATTTCTTCTCAATTAAACCTATCCCACAAGGGTAATTAAATGTAGATAGCCTGAATTAATTAAAAATAATAATTTAAAAACTATGATATGACCGCGTGCTCAAGCCATGCAAAAGGTTGTAAACCACTGTATTAAATGCCATATTTCTCGACACTATGTCACTCTGTCATCATCTCGTTGCGGTTTACTAAACCTCAACTTAATATTTGGGGTTTAGTGTTCAATCACTGACAAGGCCGCCACTAGATCAGTTTTCAAAGCTGACTTCACGGTGGCTCGCAGCGTCTTGATGTGGAGCCAACTGGTTCCCGGCCCGCCTCGACTGAGAGAGAAGTGCCAATCATAACCTAGTGTCTGCTTGCAGCGGTATGAACTTGAAACACGTTTTTCGCTGATGATCAGGACCTTACCTATAAGTAGATGGATCGGCTTTCGTGGCAATTTGACCTTTGACCCAGATCTGGAGAGAGTGTATATTGTGATGATTATATCATTTAGCAATAATGTGTGGGATCTCGCAACTGGGTTATTTTGGAATGTGTGATGTCGTATACCTATGGGCCTTGGGTTGTTTTGTAGGGTGTAATTGTGCTGGTTTATTCTTGTCCAAACTTGTTGGTTCCTGTCCTATTAGTTTTTTTATGTGTGCGCGTTGGTTTTTTATGTGTTCCCATTGGGTTTTTTATGTGTGCCATTGGATCGTATATCTGGGTAGGATTGGGACTGGCGTTGAAGTTAATTCATGGGAGTTATTTATTTATTGGTAGGAGGAACGTGCAGTCCATGGCGTCGGGCAATCCTCCCACGACGTCCCATAAAATGTCGGCATCGCTAGTGAGTGTGCAGAACGAACCTCTCCCGATGGTCGTTTAGCGTAGAGTGTGACCAGCCGGCAATAGCTAACTGCCGCAAGACCTTTTCACTTTAACCCTCACTCCGCCATAACCCTCTTCGTGAGCTCAGTGGGTCAAATCCCTCGGAGGTAAGACACATTGGGAAGGGAAACTTTGATCTCACAACCGACATGGAGGATAGCATTGAATGCTTAGCGAGTGTCGTTATCCCTAAACTTGTTATAAATGTTGAAAGCAGATAGTAATGACCCTATTGAAGAATCATTAACCCGCCCCATCCCTTAACTTAATAGTGTCACAGGAAAGTCCTCTGGACACATCGAGAACGACATTTGAAGGCCGTAGCTCATGTGGTTTCTAACACTCATTCAGGGGCCGATTTTTCGCAAAAATTCTAGTTATTCATCTTTTTGTGTTTCAGCGTTCGCCATGTACGGTAAAATGGATTCAAATCTTGATATATTTGCCCGAATTAGTTGAAATTAAAATGTCGGTCTGAAGATAAAGAATAATAAAATTAGTTATTGTTAATCATTTAACAGGGATGTACCATCATTTGCGCTGGGTTGAAATGTCAAAAGATGTATAGTGGAAATCTTCCTACAAGATGTGAATTAAAACAATAGGTAGTTTAAGAATCAAATAGCCAAAACTATTATTTATGCTTTTAGTGAAGATGACTCCATCTAGATCTCATATTTTGAAAATTAAAAAATAACACCTAGACACGGAAATCGTATCTGGGCTCTATGGTTTAGTACGCAAATGCTCTAACCACCGAGCTATCCAGGAATCGTCCACTGCTCATATTTTAAGGCAGAGTCTTGTGGGGGAATTAGGGCCAGTACGAGTCGTCTCTAATGTATGTTAGAAGGGTCATAACTTCGGGATTTGAAGCCCCTACATCGATCATCGGCAGAGCTTGGCTGGTCTACCAGATTTTCCGTTTGGTATAATTAGACCAGGTAAAATGTGTACCCGAATTTCTATGGGGTGTGATCATCAATCACAATACGCCAGAACGGGAATTAAACCCATGAACTTCCCGTAATAACTATGAGTTACACATACCCCTTTTGGGTAAATTACTATATATTAACTAAGATGATGTGGTAGAGATGATTAAGAAAATGTTATAGCTTTTTACGTGGGAGAGAGGATTAAGGTAAAAATGTTCGAGCGTATACGTAGAGTAAGTGAGAGGGAAACCATTTAGTGAGAACTAGTGACAGTACACATCAGTGGGGATTCGAACCCCTGACATCCCCTGCCATAACTAGATGAGTTACACAGAAAATCATTTAGGGATAACTAGTCACAATATACCTCAGCGGAGATTCGAACACACGACTTCCCTCATCAGAGCTAGATGAGCTACACGCATCCTTTCTGGTTAAGCGTATATATATTTATATTTTTACTAAGATAGTGTGGTAAGAGGGATTAAGGAAATTTTCCAGCAATTTACTAAAGGAAGAGGGATCGTTTTAAAGTTCTCATCGGTGCATGAAGGTGGAAATATACGTTTTAATTCCAATTACATAGCGAAAACTAAATATCTAAGTAAAATTGATTGCCTATGATGAGTAAACTTTTAACTAAAAATCGAGTAAGTGATTGTTATATAGATCTTTTCCCAATAAAAAGTTAATAAAACACATTTTAGTGCAATAATATGCAACCATCGCTGCAACGAGCAACTAGTTATATATATATATATCTATATATATATTACTATTTTTCTCAGAGAGCCAATGACTAAACAAAGTTCTTTCCCATCGAGGATTGTGAAGGTACTTATTTTTATAAATAGACTCATGAATGTATTTCAAATTGTAAAAGCGAGCCCGATTGTCCGCTGCAACCTGCCCATGGCTACAGACAAATTTGTGTCTGCTTGTAAAAGAGTGTGAAGAGAGGATTGAGACTGGTATTTGTCTGTTAATAGAGTTTTGATTTAATCTCTATCGAGTGTCTCGAATCATTGGTCAAGCGGTCAAAGAGGTCACCGGTAACCGGTCAATTTTTGTGAAAGGTGTATTACTTTATTGTTTTTAAGTAGGCTATATATTTTACTATTAACTAATGTTATTTCGGGGGCGTAGTTAGCTACCGTATAGTTTTGTGTTGAACTAGACTGCCTAGGACGGAGTGGTTGGAGGCTCGTATCCTGGTCTGGTGTACTGATACCTGTTTTCTCACTCATCCTCTAGACAAATTTGGCTACATTTCTTCTCGGGGAAGCTTGAGATTCAAATCTCGGGCGAATGAACTGGGGGTGGTTTGCCTTTCAAGAGGAAAGAAATATACTCGTAATGATAAAAAACGTTTAAAACCAACACCTTCGATGTTACTAAATTATGCACAGTAAGTCTACATGATAGTTAATTATTGTCTAGGATTGAAAATCCTCCTCCGATTTGATATTGTGATAATACTTTCTCTTCACAGACACAAAGTATTTTATAAGGGGTAATAATATGAGCTAATTTGGTAGAAATGAGGAATTTAATGTACCCATATTTGAGTGAAAAGGAGAGTGGTAAAAAGTCAATGGAAACTGCTCACGATCGCCAAAAATATGACCACATTTTTTTACTCCTTGAACCGTTCTACGTCACTGGATGTCCGATATATTGCGAGGATATAAGTGAATACTAATTAGAAAAGATCCGAACCCCCTCCTAACGAAAACTTCTAAAAGTTACAAGAAAATACTATGTGGTAGAGATCAAGTGTACATAATTTTCGTGGAGGTAGAATGGAAATTCACACCACCACATTGTCAGGCGCGCAATGCACAACAGCTAGTATGTTTATGACGGTAAGTACACACGACAGGGATTCGAAACCCAATATTAGCTCCGCGTCATGATGTTTTATCGGGCGATCGGATTTCTAATTCCATTAAGGTGTTTCCCAGTATCTCTCTCTCCCCGCATATGTGGGATTCCTTTATTGTCTTTACCCCCCTAGAGTAATTTTCATTGTTTTAAAATAAAAGTAATTATGTTGTTACCAAACCAATGTCAAAAATTAATCATTTGAGCTGGAGATCCCTAACTGACCAAAGAGGGTGGCAGCCATTGAATCAGGATTTGAACCCCTGCAGTTTAGTATATTGTGAGAGTGCTGTCTTAGACCTGTGGCTCGCAATTTATTATTTTTGAGTAATCTATAGTGAGACTATCTTTATTGTATTCAATATGAAATAATTAGTGTAAAAAACGTATAATAGGAAAGAAATTATGAGAAATTACAAAATTTAAGTGAAATTGCAAAATTTTACTCTGATATGTCAACATAAATTAATTGAATAGAAAGTTTGTTAATCATACAAATACGATTTAAGATATGAATCACAATTAAAATAACACATTAAAAATGTGAGTCAAGGTCACAATATGAAAACAAGTAAAATTATGACAAGAAAACACAACAAATTAAACATAATCAACATAAATTAAACCATATGGGTCAATTAGTATTGATTGACTAGAGGAGTAAAGTTTTAATATAATTTCAAAGAATCATTAGGAAAAATTAAAATTTTAAGGAAGTTGACAAAATGTTAAAGTATATGATATTGAATTGAATTTTATTTTTCATATCTGAATTCCCTTGCTCCTTTATAGGCGTCGTTGAGACGGCCTAAGAATACAACATGTCTCGGCACATCTACGGCGCCATCATCAGGACATTTGACTATGCCTGTGTGAGTAGTTCCAGTGAATACCAGAAACGTGTTGAGCTAGACCAGTGGTTCCCAACCTGGGGGCGATCGCCCCCAAGTGGGAGATTTGGGTTATCATGGGGGCAATAAATAAGTGGGGGGCAATTTGGGGGTGATGAGTATTCAAAGGGAGAAAAATTAAAATAGTACTGTACAGTAGAAGTTGCCGGTAGCACGAGTCACTGGCTATTCTCAGCCGGCGAGTTCACTGCACTCACCCCTCTTCACAGTCCCCCACCTGTTGTTGTTCAGCGCGCCCGACTGGTGACTCAACCCCCTCCCCCTCCTGCCAACACAACACACTTGTCATTGACCTACATTCGTCTTCAGTCTTCACTAGCCTTTGTGTGCCTCACCATAAGTTTTTGTGCGTGTCTTTTCTGTTTTTGTGTGTTTGTTTTGAAGTGTTGAAGTTGATGCACAATGGATTCAAAAAAGAAGTGGTGTCGTCAATACTCAGCTGAGTATTTAAAATTCGGTTTTATCACGTCACCGCAAAATGTGCAGTTTACACATTGTCTTTTGTGCGATAAAACATTTACTAGTAATGAAGCCATGAAGCCTTCGCGAATGAAAGATCATTTATCGAGAGTACACATTGATAAAGTGAGTAAAGAACTTAGTTATTTTCAACACCTCAAAGCTAAAGCTATTAAACGGCCTAATGTGAGTGAATTATTTAAAAAACAAGAAACCGATCTTGAGAAAGGTCTTCTTGCTTCTTACGAGGTGTCTTTATTGATCGCTAAATGTGGTAAACCTCACACAATTGGCGAAACTCTTGTTTTACCGGCTATCAAAAAAATTGTTGAAATCATGCTAGGCGAGGGCCCTAGTAATATGATAAGTCAATTGGTTCCTTTGAGCAACAATACTGTTTCCAGGCGAATTGACGAAATGGCCACAGACGTTGAATCCAAACTCACCAATTTGTTGAAAAAAAGTAAATTTGCATTGCAGATTGATGAATCAACTGTGATTGATAACAAAGCAATTTTATTAGCTTATGTGAGGTTTATCAATGAACAAAAGGAAATTACCGAGGAAATGCTGTTTGCTAGAACTTTGATCACTGATACGGAGGGATCGTCGATTTTTAAAGTGGTACAAGATTATTTTGAGAAAGAGATTCCCCTAACAAACGTGAGCGCTTGCGCAACAGACGATGCTCCTGCCATGTCAGGTCGTTATGCTGGGTTTATAGCCCACCTTAAGAAAGAAGTGCCAGAGGTAATCACTATTCACTGTGTCATTCATCGTCAACTCTTAGCCGCGAAAAAATTGAGTGGTGTCCTGCATGAAACCCTAAAACTGGTCATTACTGGTGTCAACAATATTAAAGATAATTCCCTCAATGACCGCCTGTTCCGACAACTTTGCGATGAAAATGATGAGGAATTCGAACGCTTGCTTTTACATACGGCCGTGAGGTGGCTTTCCAAAGGAAACTGTTTGCGCCGTTTCTTCGAATTATTTGACACAGTTACTGAGTTTCTCGACACGTCTGATCCTGTTTTAAGTGAGAATTTGAAGCAACGCAAGTTGGAACTTGCGTACCTTACAGATATTTTTGAAAAAATGAACGAAGTCAATATAAGGCTTAAATGAAACAAGATGAACCTTATCAAGGCCAAAGGAATTATTTCATCATTCATCGCCAAGTTTGATATTCACAAGGTAAATATTGGCCGTAAAGAGCTGATTCAGTTTCCGACCCTTAAAAAGTGTTCAGTGTCAGCTAACGGGACTCCTGAACTCCCAGAAGACAAAATCCTAATTCTTACTGATCACCTTGACCAGTTAAAAACTGACAAGGAATTAAGATTTGAAGATTTTACCAAGTTACAAATTCCTGATTGGATTCTAGATCCATTCTCGTTTGAAGCTGTGGATAAGCTTGATAACTCTTTGCAGACAGAGTTTCTAGATCTGAAGTATGACTGTGAGGCGAAAATCATTTTCAAGCAGAGCGGTTACGAGTTAGGCTGGGTGAAGATTATGAACACTTATCCACAACTGTGGGGATAAACTGAACCACTTCTCATCTCGCTCCCGTCAACATATTTATTTGAAAAAGGATTTAGTTCTGTTGTCCAGCTCCTCACAAAACAAAGAAATAAGTTGGTCATTTGCCTCAAAGGAGACTTGCGCCTGAACTTGACGAACATAAAGCCGGATATTCAAGCTTTAACTGAAATCCACCAAGCACAAGGCAGCCATTGAAAAGGTAAAATAAAACAATAACAAATTTTCAAACTTTCATTTATTTTTTCAAATTTTAACTGTCATCTTTCTTAATTTTTCCAGATTCCAATTTAAAAATGAAAACATGTACTCATGTTTTTTAAATGTACATCAATGATCTTAGTTAATTATTTCACTTCTTTGTTATTTAAAAAAATCTCTAAATATCTACGTTTTTTTTCTATTTTATTCAAGAGTGACCGGATAAAACTGCTTTGGTTGTTTTTATATACGGTAGTAAAATTGTTTATAATAATAAAACTGCTTTATTATTTACACCTTCAAATTAAAATTAGGCATACAATGAAAATGAAAAGGGGGTGATAGGTGTTAGTCAATCTCCAGAAAGGGGAGATGGGCCACAAAAGGTTGGGAACCACTGAGCTAGACTATCGAGGACTGAGAGATCGAGGTTCGAATCTCGCTTGGACGAACTGGGGTAATTTTTCACTCTCCCTTTACGTAAATGCGGGTTCACTTCCTCTAAATTCAAACTTCCCGATTCCTAATCCATTATCGCAATTAGTACTTAAGCGAGTAACCCGAACGGGTAGTAAGAGAAAATGTGTCAAATCCATGTGATCTATAAATAGTATGTGTGTCATATCACCAGGTTTGAGTTTCCATTTCAGAAACAGGTTTTGATAATAGTTATGGGAAGTTCAGTGTTTGGTCCCAAAACAAGTTATTTTTGGGTAAATTTTCATAAAGCGTTTTCCACTTCCAACTCTGGAAAATTGAGATACATTCCCTTAGAAAATCTAATTTATTCAGCCTTACCTCTTTCATGTGATAAATATTATACATATATAACGCTGGGAGGCTGTGAGTCTTATAAACGGACATTATAAGTTTGAATAAATATTCAGGGTAAGCGAAACAAAGTCACGCCATAGTATTCAATTTAAAATAAATATTTTAGATTCCTTCATTAGCGCCGAGCGTATTTGTGGAGGTTTCTAATAGAATTTCCATTCTCCCTCCATGCAAATGTGCATACACTTCGTCTAATTTATGTTGAGGTTTAAGTGACTAATTTTTTTTTGTGTAAATGTTATTTATTATGTCAGGAAAATATAGTTTCGAAGAACGAAAGTGATTAAGAAATGAATACAGGTGACTATAAGCTTGGCTTATCATAATAATTTATATAGCGTTGTGCAAGATAACGTAAGTCGCGTGTTGAAGAGTAATAGGTTACTTTTTAATTGAGTTGTAATCTACCGTCACAATTTATAAATAAAAATAAACGTTTGCCTGACTCTCTGTGTGTGTGTGTGTGTGTGTGTGTGTGTGTGTGTGTGTGTGTGAAATTGCCACGTTACCTTAAACCAAATTTAATTGATTTATAAACGCCATCCTAACAGTGAAACTATTTTCAATAATATGCTTGAAGGTTTTTCCCGAACCAAATGCTGGTACACATTCTACCTGGTCCAATTTTATCAAACGGAAAATCTGGTCTATCAGCTTTAACTGATTTTTTATTCACATAATTTTTCACTCTCGCAAATGCGGCGTGCACTCAGCCATTTCAAGAGTCTTTGATTGGATGACCGTTCTAACATACATTAGCGGTGGTAAAGATATCGGGTTCGAATTCTTGTGGGCACGCTGTCTAAATGTCAGGCTTGTTTAATTCTGGTGGGGGGGATATTGGAATCAAATCCCTGCCGGGTAAGCTGTTGGTCCTTGTCCCCCCAGGGAAAATGCTGGAAACACTTTCTTTAAACACCTTACACATTATCTTAGTTAATATATAGACGCTTAGCCAGAATGGGTGCGTGTAACTCATCTAGTTATGATGGGGAGGTCGTGGGTTTGAATCTCCACTGAGGTTTACTGTCACTAGTTCTCACTAAATGGTTTCCTGTGTAACTTATCTAGTTATGGCGGGGGATGTTGGGTTTCGAATCCCCATGAGGTCTACTGTCACTAGTTATAACCTAAATGATTTTCTGTGTAACTTATCTGTTAGGCGGGGATGTTGGGGGGTTTTGAATCCCCACTGAGGTGTACTGTCACTAGTTATCACTAAATTGTATCCTCTCTCAAATACACGTAAATGCGGAACAATTCTACATACTCCTCCCTAACACGGCAAAATGCTCCCAAATATTTTCTTAGTAAAATCCCTACCCCTTTTTATTGTAATATATTATTAATGTGCTTAGCCGAAAGGTGCGTGTAGCTCATCTATATATCTGGGGAGGTCATGGGTTTTGAATCACCACTGGGTTTTGTACTGTCACTATTTCTTACTAAATGGTTTTCCTGTGTAACTCATAATTAGTTTACAGGGAGGTGGTGGTTTTTTTTTTGGCCTAATTAT
>JBCFYV010011164.1:24928519-25033484 GCA_039000515.1 Timema cristinae
TACCTCAAATAATAATTAGTTATTTGTAATTTACTCTCAAATTATTTCCAATTTAAAAAAATAAAAACATTCTTATTTATCATAAAATATAGTTCTCACACACATTTTGAGCCAAATCTGAAAGACCATTTTCGATAAATTTCAAATTTTGTAAAATCTTTTATAAGTAAACTACCTTAAATTATTTATTTTAGAAAAATAAACAAACATTACTATTTATCATGTGTGTTAAATAGTTAGTTCACAGATACCGATTTTAAACAAAATCGTTAGAACTATTTAAAAAGTTCAAACTTTTCAAAAAGCATCTATCAATGAACTACTTATAACATTAAATTTTTAAGGAAAAAAAAAATCATACAATTATGTATAGGCTATTCTAAAAACTTCCAGATACAAATTTTTAACCAAATCATTAAAACATTTTTTTAAAGTATTTTAATATTTTTAATAACCTAGTCATCAGTAAACGACCCTTAAATAAATTTGCTACCAAAATCATATATACTTGTAATTTCAAACACACCTTTTAGATACTCATTTAAAATAAAATTGTTCCCACTCTCTATAAATCAGTAGAGATTGTTTGAGTAGAATACATTTGTAGCAAAATTAATGGTATGAACATAAAAAGAATACCTACTAAACTTATTACTGGCTTAATTTTACAAAACAATTAGTAAAATTTGTAACATCTACTCAAAACAGTGATAATCAAACAAAGGAATCCTATTCAAAACACCAACCACGTTAAGGTGAGGATGCAGGGAACGCGAGAAAAGGTTATAGTTTTTGTATTTTTATATAAAAACTTTTTTGGTCAAAAAAAATAAAACATTGCTTCAGTACAAAGATATAGTTTAATTTTCTTCACATGATGTCGCAAGTTTTAGTCTGGGGCGTCGCGGCCATAAGAAAAAACAAAAACATGTAATGTATATTCTCATTTTTAAAGTTAGTGAAAAAATGAAACTGAAATCATAAAATAGAGGGTAAGAAAGATATTTCGCCAATATGAACAAACCGTATGCATGAGATAATGCATAGCAAATATTTATCTACTCTATTTCTTTATATTCAGTTCAGTTCAGTTTTGTTCTAATTTTGTATTTTTACATCTAAAATAATACAAGCTAGTAATGTAAATGACGATTTTTTTTTTAACGCTACCAAATATAATTTGGGCATTTTAAAAAAATATTGGGTTCAGGAGCTTCACGTGGAAAATATGACATGTAAAGGGCGGTGCGGTCTGAAAAATGTTGGGAACCCCTGCGCTATGCTTTTTATAGTTCACGTTCGTTTGGTTTGTCCTAACGGGTCCATTGGAGGTGATTTTTCCTAAACCGTTCTTTTTCCTTTTTTTTATCAAAGCAAATAAAGGTAAATTTCTTCTCAATCAAACCTATCCCACAAGGGTAATTAAATGTAGATAGCCTGAATTAATTAAAAATAATAATTTAAAAACTATGATATGACCGCGTGCTCAAGCCATGCAAAAGGTTGTAAACCACTGTATTAAATGCCATATTTCTCGACACTATGTCACTCTGTCATCATCTCGTTGCGGTTTACTAAACCTCAACTTAATATTTGGGGTTTAGTGTTCAATCACTGACAAGGCCGCCACTAGATCAGTTTTCAAAGCTGACTTCACGGTGGCTCGCAGCGTCTTGATGTGGAGCCAACTGGTTCCCGGCCCGCCTCGACTGAGAGAGAGGTGCCAATCATAACCTAGTGTCTGCTTGCAGCGGCATGAACTTAAACACGTTTTTCGCTGATGATCAGGACCTTACCTATAAGTAGATGGATCGGCTTTCGTGGCAATTTGACCTTTGACCCAGATCTGGAGAGAGTGTATATTGTGATGATTATATCATTTAGCAATAATGTGTGGGATCTCGCAACTGGGTTATTTTGGAATGTGTGATGTCGTATACCTATGGGCCTTGGGTTGTTTTGTAGGGTGTAATTGTGCTGGTTTATTCTTGTCCAAACTTGTTGGTTCCTGTCCTATTAGTTTTTTTATGTGTGCGCGTTGGTTTTTTATGTGTTCCCATTGGGTTTTTTATGTGTGCCATTGGATCGTATATCTGGGTAGGATTAGGACTGGCATTGAAGTTAATTCATGGGAGTTATTTATTTATTGGTAGGAGGAACGTGCAGTCCATGGCGTCGTGCAATCCCCCACGACGTCCCATAAAATGTCGGCATCGCTAGTGAGTGTGCAGAACGAACCTCTCCCGATGGTCGTTTAACGTAGAGTGTGACCAGCCGGCAATGGCTAACTGCCGCAAGACCTTTTCACTTTAACCCTCACTCCGCCATAACCCTCTTCGTGAGCTCAGTGGGTCAAATCCCTCGGAGGTAAGACACATTGGGAAGGGAAACTTTGATGTCACAACCGACATGGAGGATAGCATTGAATGCTTAGCGAATGTCGTTATCCCTAAACGTGTTATAAATGTTGAAAGCCGATAGTAATGACCCTATTGAAGAATCATTAACCCGCCCCATCCCTTAACTTAATAGTGTCACAGGAAAGTCCTCTGGACACATCGAGAACGACATTTGAAGGCCGTAGCTCATGTGGTTTCTAACGCTCATTCAGGGGCCGATTTTTCGCAAAAATTCTAGTTATTCATCTTTTTGTGTTTCAGCGTTCGCCATGTACGGTAAAATGGATTCAAATCTTGATATATTTGCCCGAATTAGTTGAAATTAAAATGTCGGTCTGAAGATAAAGAATAATAAAATTAGTTATTGTTAATCATTTAACAGGGATGTACCATCATTTGCGCTGGGTTGAAATGTCAAAAGATGTATAGTGGAAATCTTCCTACAAGTTGTGAATTAAAACAATAGGTAGTTTAAGAATCAAATAGCCAAAACTATTATTTATGCTTTTAGTGAAGATGACTCCATCTAGATCTCATATTTTGAAAATTAAAAAATAACACCTAGACACGGAAATCGTATCTGGGCCCTATGGTTTAGTACGCAAATGCTCTAACCACCGAGCTATCCAGGAATCGTCCACTGCTCATATTTTAAGGCAGAGTCTTGTGGGGGAATTAGGGCCAGTACGAGTCGTCTCTAATGTATGTTAGAAGGGTCATAACTTCGGGATTTGAAGCCCCTACATCGATCATCGGCAGAGCTTGGCTGGTCTACCAGATTTTCCGTTTGGTATAATTAGACCAGGTAAAATGTGTACCCGAATTTCTATGGGTTGTGATCATCAATCACAATACGCCAGAACGGGAATTAAACCCATGAACTTCCCGTAATAACTATGAGTTACACATACCCCTTTTGGGTAAATTACTATATATTAACTAAGATGATGTGGTAGAGATGATTAAGAAAATGTTATAGCTTTTTACGTGGGAGAGAGGATTAAGGTAGAAATGTTGGAGCGTATACGTAGAGTAAGTGAGAGGGAAACCATTTAGTGAGAACTAGTGACAGTACACATCAGTGGGGATTCGAACCCCTGACATCCCCTGCCATAACTAGATGAGTTACACAGAAAATCATTTAGGGATAACTAGTCACAATATACCTCAGCGGAGAGTCGAACACACGACTTCCCTCATCAGAGCTAGATGAGTTACACGCATCCTTTCTGGCTAAGCGTATATATATTTATATTTTTACTAAGATAGTGTGGTAAGAGGGATTAAGGAAATTTTCCAGCAATTTACCAAAGGAAGAGGAATCGTTTTAAAGTTCTCATCGGTGCATGAAGGGGGAAATATACGTTTTAATTCCAATTACATAGCGAAAACTAAATATCTAAGTAAAATTGATTGCCTATGATGAGTAAACTTTTAACTAAAAATCGAGTAAGTGATTGTTATATAGATCTTTTCCCAATAAAAAGTTAATAAAACACATTTTAGTGCAATAATATGCAACCATCGCTGCAACGAGCAACTAGTTATATATATATATATATTACTATTTTTCTCAGAGAGCCAATGACT
This sequence comes from Timema cristinae, assembly GCA_039000515.1. Lineage (NCBI taxonomy): Eukaryota > Metazoa > Arthropoda > Insecta > Phasmatodea > Timematidae > Timema > Timema cristinae. Next base: position 24,932,509 of record JBCFYV010011164.1, read on the forward strand.
AAATAGAGTTCTTTCCCATCGAGGATTGTGAAGGTATTTATTTTTATAAATAGACTCATGAATGTATTTCAAATTGTAAAAGCGAGCCCGATTGTCCGCTGCAACCTGCCCATGGCTACAGACAAATTTGTGTCTGCTTGTAAAAGAGTGTGAAGAGAGGATTGAGACTGGTCTTTGTCTGTTAATAGAGTTTTGATTTAATCTCTATCGAGTGTCTCGAATCATTGGTCAAGCGGTCAAAGAGGTCACCGGTAACCGGTCAATTTTTGTGAAAGGTGTATTACTTTATTGTTTTTAAGGCGGCTATATATTTTACTATTAACTAATGTTATTTCGGGGGCGTAGTTAGCTACCGTATAGTTTTGTGTTGAACTAGACTGCCTAGGACGGAGTGGTTGGAGGCTCGTATCCTGGTCTGGTGTACTGATACCTGTTTTCTCACTCATCCTCTAGACAAATTTGGCTACATTTCTTCTAGGGGAAGCTTGAGATTCAAATCTCGGGCGAATGAACTGGTGGGTGGTTTGCCTTTCAAGAGGAAAGAAATATAATCGTAATGATAAAAAACGTTTAAAACCAACACCTTCGATGTTACTAAATTATGCACAGTAAATCTACATGATAGTTAATTATTGTCTAGGATTGAAAATCCTCCTCCGATTTGATATTGTGATAATACTTTCTCTTCACAGACACAGGGTATTATATAAGGGGTAATAATATTAGTTAATTTGGTAGAAATGAGGAATTTTTATGTACCCATATTTGAGTGAAAAGGAGTGTGGTAAAACGTCAATGGAAACTGCTCACGATCGCCAAAAATATGACCATATTTTTTTTACTCCTTGAACCGTTCTACGTCACTGGATGTCCGATATATTGCGAGGATATAAGTGAATACTAATTAGCAAAGATCCGAACCCCCGCCTAACGAAAACTTCTAAAAGTTACAAGAAAATACTATGTGGTAGAGATCAAGTGTACATAATTTTCGTGGAGGTAGAATGGAAATTCACACCACCACATTGTCAGGCGCGCAATGCACAACAGCTAGTATGTTTTTGACGGTAAGTACACACGACAGGGATTCGAAACCCAATATTAGCTCCGCGTCATGATGTTTTATCGGGCGATCGGATTTCTAATTCCATTAAGGTGTTTCCCAGTATCTCACTCTCCCCGCATATGCGGGATTCCTTTATTGTCTTTACCCCCCTAGAGTAATTTTCATTGTTTTAAAATAAAAGTAATTATGTTGTTACCAAACCAATGTCAAAAATTAATCATTTGAGCTGGAGATCCCTAACTGACCAAAGAAGGTGGCAGCCATTGAATCAGGATTTGAACCCCTTCTGTTTAGTATATTGCGAGAGTGCTGTCTTAGACCTGTGGCTCGCAATTTATTATTTTTGAGTAATCTATAGTGAGACTATCTTTATTGTATTCAATATGAAATAATTAGTGTAAAAAACGTATAATAGGAAAGAAATTATGAGAAATTACAAAATTTAAGTGAAATTGCAAAATTTTACTCTGATATGTCAACATAAATTAATTGAATAGAAAGTTTGTTAATTATACAAATACGATTTAAGATATGAACCACAATTAAAATAACACATTAAAAATGTGAGTCAAGGTCACAATATGAAAACAAGTAAAATTATGACAAGAAAACACAACAAATTAAACATAATCAACATAAATTAAACCATATGGGTCAATTAGTATTGATTGACTAGAGGAGTAAAGTTTTTAATATAATTTCAAAGAATCATTAGGAAAAATTAAAATTTTAAGGAAGTTGACAAAATGTTAAAGTATATGATATTGAATTGAATTTTATTTTTCATATCTGAATTCCCTTGCTCCTTTATAGGCGTCGTTGAGACGGCCTAAGAATACAACATGTCTCGGCACATCTACGGCGCCATCATCAGGACATTTGACTATGCCTGTGTGAGTAGTTCCAGTGAATACCAGAAACGTGTTGAGCTAGACCAGTGGTTCCCAACCTGGGGGCGATCGCCCCCAAGTGGGAGATTTGGGTTATCATGGGGGCAATAAATAAGTGGGGGGCAATTTGGGGGTGATGAGTATTCAAAGGGAGAAAAATTAAAATAGTACTGTACAGTAGAAGTTGCCGGGTAGCACGAGTCACTGGCTATTCTCAGCCGGCGAGTTCACTGCACTCACCCCTCTTCACAGTCCCCCACCTGTTGTTGTTCAGCGCGCCCGACTGGTGACTCAACCCCCTCCCCCTCCTGCCAACACAACACACTTGTCATTGACCTACATTCGTCTTCAGTCTTCACTAGCCTTTGTGTGCCTCACCATAAGTTTTTGTGCGTGTCTTTTCTGTTTTTGTGTGTTTGTTTTGAAGTGTAGAAGTTCATGCACAATGGATTCAAAAAAGAAGAAGTGTCGTCAATACTCAGCTGAGTATTTAAAATTCGGTTTTATCACGTCACCACAAAATGTGCAGTTTACACATTGTCTTTTGTGCGATAAAACATTTACTAGTAATGAAGCCATGAAGCCTTTGCGAATGAAAGAAAGATCGTTTATCAAGAGTACACATTGATAAAGTGAGTAAAGAACTTAGTTATTTTCAACACCTCAAAGCTAAAGCTGTTAAACGGCCTAATGTGAGTGAATTATTTAAAAAACAAGCAACCGATCTTGAGAAAGGTCTTCTTGCTTCTTACGAGGTGTCTTTATTGATCGCTAAATGTGGTAAACCTCACACAATTGGCGAAACTCTTGTTTTACCGGCTACCAAAAAAATTGTTGAAATCATGCTAGGCGAGGGCCCTAGTAATAAGATAAGTCAATTGGTTCCTTTGAGCAACAATACTGTTTCCAGGCGAATTGACGAAATGGCAACAGACGTTGAATCCAAACTCACCAATTTGTTGAAAAAAAGTAAATTTTCATTGCAGATTGATGAATCAACTGTGATTGATAACAAAGCAATTTTATTAGCTTATGTGAGGTTTATCAATGAACAAAAGGAAATTACCGAGGAAATGCTGTTTGCTAGAACTTTGATCACTGATACGAAGGGATCGTCGATTTTTAAAGTGGTACAAGATTATTTTGAGAAAGAGATTCCCCTAACAAACGTGAGCGCTTGCGCAACAGACGGTGCTCCTGCCATGTCAGGTCGTTATGCTGGGTTTCTAGCCCACCTTAAGAAAGAAGTGCCAGAGGTCATCACTATTCACTGTGTCATTCATCGTCAACTCTTAGCCGCGAAAAAATTGAGTGGTGTCCTGCATGAAACCCTAAAACTGGTCATTACTGGTGTCAACAATATTAAAGCTAATTCCCTCAATGACCGTCTGTTCCGACAACTTTGCGATGAAAATGATGAGGAATTCGAACGCTTGCTTTTACATACGGCCGTGAGGTGGCTTTCCAAAGGAAACTGTTTGCGCCGTTTCTTCGAATTATTTGACACAGTTACTGAGTTTCTCGACACGTCTGATCCTGTTTTAATTGAGAATTTGAAGCAACGCAAGTTGGAACTTGCGTACCTTACAGATATTTTTGAAAAAATGAACGAAGTCAATATAAGGCTTCAAGGAAACAAGATGAACCTTATCAAGGCCAAAGGAATTATTTCATCATTCATCGCCAAGTTTGATATTCACAAGGTAAATATTGGCCGTAAAGAGCTGATTCAGTTTCCGACCCTTAAAAAGTGTTCAGTGTCAGCTAACGGGACTCCTGAACTCCCAGAAGACAAAATCCTAATTCTTACTGATCACCTTGACCAGTTAAAAACTGACAAGGAATTAAGATTTGAAGATTTTACCAAGTTACAAATTCCTGATTGGATTCTAGATCCATTCTCGTTTGAAGCTGTGGATAAGCTTGATAACTCTTTGCAGACAGAGTTTCTAGATCTGAAGTATGACTGTGAGGCGAAAATCATTTTCAAGCAGAGCGGTTACGAGTTAGGCTGGGTGAAGATTATGAACACTTATCCACAACTGTGGGGATAAACTGAACCACTTCTCATCTCGCTCCCGTCAACATATTTATTTGAAAAAGGATTTAGTTCTGTTGTCCAGCTCCTCACAAAACAAAGAAATAAGTTGGGCATTTGCCTCAAAGGAGACTTGCGCCTGAACTTGACGAACATAAAGCCGGATATTCAAGCTTTAACTGAAATCCACCAAGCACAAGGCAGCCATTGAAAAGGTAAAATAAAACAATTACAAATTTTCAAACTTTCTTTTATTTTTTCAAATTTTAACTGTCATCTTTCTTAATTTTTCCAGATTCCAATTTAAAAATGAAAACATGTACTCCTGTTTTTTAAATGTACATCAATGATCTTAGTTAATTATTTCACTTCTTTGTTATTTAAAAAATCTCTAAATATCTACATTTTTTTCTATTTTATTCAAGAGTGACCGGATAAAACTGCTTTGGTTGTTTTTATATACGGTAGTAAAATTGTTTATAATAATAAAACTGTTTTATTATTTACATCTTCAAATTAAAATTAGGCATACAATGAAAATGAAAAGGGGGTGATAGGTGTTAGTCAATCTCCAGAAAGGGGAGATGGGCCACAAAAGGTTGGGAACCACTGAGCTAGACTAACGAGGACGGGGAGATCGAGGTTCGAATCTCGCTTGGACGAACTGGGGTAATTTTTCACTCTCTCTTTACGTAAATGCGGGTTCACTTCCTCTAAATTCAAACTTCCCGATTCCTAATCCATTATCACAATTAGTACTTAAGCGAGTAACCCGAACGGGTAGTAAGAGAAAATGTGTCGAATTCATGTGATCTATAAATAGTATGTGTGTCATATCACCAGGTTTAATTTTCCATTTCAGAAACAGGTTTTGATAATAGTTATGGGAAGTTCGGTGTTTGGTCCCAAAACAAGTTATTTTTGGGTAAATTTTCATAAAGTGTTTTCCACTTCCAACTCTGGAAAATTGAGATACATTCCCTTAGAAAATCTAATTTATTCAGCCTTACCTCTTTCATGTGATAAATATTATACATATATAACGCTGGGAGGCTGTGAGTCTTATAAACGGACATTATAAGTTTGAATAAATATTCAGGGTAAGCGAAACAAAGTCACGCCATAGTATTCAATTTAAAATAAATATTTTAGATTTCTTCATTAGCGCCGAGCGTATTTGTGGAGGTTTCTAATAGAATTTCCATTCTCCCTCCATGCAAATGTGCATACACTTCGTCTAATTTATGTTGAGGTTTAAGTGACTAATTTTTTTTGTGTAAATGTTATTTATTATGTCAGGAAAATATAGTTTCGAAGAACGAAAGTGATTAAGAAATGAATACAGGGACTATAAGCTTGGCTTATCATAATAATTTATATAGCGTTGTGCAAGATAACGTAAGTCGCGTGTTGAAGAGTAATAGGTTACTTTTTCATTGAGTTGTAATCTACCGTCACAATTTATAAATAAAAATGAACGTTTGCCTGACTCTGTGTGGTGTGTGTGTGTGTGTGTGTGTGTGTGTGTGAAATTGCCACGTTACCTTAAACCAAATTTAATTGATTTATAAACGCCATCCTAACAGTGAAACTATTTTCAATAATATGCTTGTAGGGTTTTCCCGAACCAAATGCTGGTACACATTCTACCTGGTCCAATTTTATCAAACGGAAAATCTGGTCTATCAGCTTTAACTGATTTTTTATTCACATAATTTTTCACTCTCGCAAATGCGGCGTGCACTCGGCCATTTCAAGAGTCTTTGATTGGATGACCGTTCTAACATACATTAGCGGTGGTAAAGATATCGGGTTCGAATTCTTGTGGGCACGCTGTCTAAATGTCAGGCTTGTTTAATTCTGGTGGGGGGGGGGGGATATTGGAATCAAATCCCTGCCGGGTAAGCTGTTGGTCCTTGTACCTCCAGGTAAAATGCTGGAACACTTTCTTAATCATCCTTACCACATTATCTTAGTTAATATATAGACGCTTAGCCAGAATGGGTGCGTGTAACTCATCTAGTTATGATGGGGGAGGTCGTGGGTTTGAATCTCCACTGAGGTTTACTGTCACTAGTTCTCACTAAATGGTTTCCTGTGTAACTTATCTAGTTTGGCGGGGATGTTGGGGTTTCGAATCCCCACTGAGGTCTACTGTCACTAGTTATAACTAAATGATTTTCTGTGTAACTTATCTAGTTATGGCGGGGATGTTGGGGTTTCGAATCCCCACTGAGGTCTACTGTCACTAGTTATAACTAAATGATTTTCTGTGTAACTTATCTAGTTATGGCGGGGATGTTGGGGTTTCGAATCCCCACTGAGGTGTACTGTCACTAGTTCTCACTAAATGGTTTCCTGTGTAACTTATCTAGCTATGGCGGGGGATGTTGGGGTTTCGAATCCCCACTGAGGTCTACTGTCACTAGTTATAACTAAATGATTTTCTGTGTAACTTATCTAGTTATGGCGAGGGATGTTGGGGTTTCGAATCCCCACTGAGGTGTACTGTCACTAGTTCTCACTAAATTGTATCCCTCTCCCTCACTACACGTAAATGCTGGAACAATTCTACCTTACTCCTCCCTAACACGCAAAATGCTCAAATATTTTCTTAGTACTCCCTACCCCTTTATATTAGTTTATATATATATATATATATATATATATATATATATATATATATATATATATATATATATGTGTGCTTAGCCAGAAAGGGTGCGTGTAGCTCATCTATATATCATGGGGAGGTCATGGGTTCGAATCACCACTGAGGTGTACTGTCACTATTTCTTACTAAATGGTTTCCTGTGTAACTCATATAGTTATGACAGGGAGGTGGTGGTTTGATTCCCGTTATGGCGTACTGAGATTGATTTTCTCACCCCATCAAATGCGGGTACACATTCTACCTGGTCCTATTATATCAAACAGAAGATCTGGTCGATCAGCCAAGCTCTGCCGATGATCGATGTAGGGGCTTCAAATCCCGAAGTTATGGCCCTTCTAACACACATTAGAGACGGGTCGTACTGGCCAGAATTCCCCCACCCACTCTTTCCACATTGTGATATTTAACAATACACAAGGTGACCTGGTGGTCTAGGGGTAAGGTGTCAGACTTCTGTGCTGGCGGCCGGGGTTCAATCCTCGGTCCCGGCACAGATTTATCTGATTACCAAACCCTTCCTTCACCTCTGACAAGACATGTGGGGAATGCCAGGCCTCCGTCGTGGTTCGGATTCCACGTTAAACTGTAGGTCCTTCATTTCATCTCACAATCACCTTACCATTACACATTAGCGTAAGTGCGTATAACCCGAACGGGTAGTAAGACGCGGTGCTAATAATAATAATAATAATAATAATAATAATAAACAGTAATACACAAAATATTTGTATTTTCCTTTTGAACCAATATTTGTCTATTACATATTATTTCTAAGTTAGATATCATTTTGGTTGTAATTGTATTATCCAACAATTTTGACCAAAATATATTAATTTTATTATTATTATCTTTATTTGCATAATGACCATTAAGGAATAAGCCTTATAGACTTTCCCATAAATATGAGCATTGGACAATTCCTGGATAGCTCGGTGGTTATAGCATTTGCGTACTAAGCCAAATGTCCCAAGTTTGATTCTCGTGACTAGGTGCTATTTTTTATTTTCATAATATGAGATCTAGATGGAGTAATCTTCACTAAAAGCAAAAATAATAGTTTTGGCTATTTGATTCTTAAACTACCTATTGTTTTAATTCACATCTTGGTAGGAAGATTTCCACTATACATCTTTTGACATTTCAATCCAGCGCAAATGATGGTACATCCCTGTTAAAATGATTAACAACAACTAATTTTATTATTCTGTCACTTCAGACCGACATTTTAATTTAAACTAATTCGGGCAAATATATCAAGGTTTGAATCCATTTTACCGTACATGGAGAACGCTGAAACACAAAAAGATGAATAACTATAATTTTTGCGAAAAATCGGCCCCTGAATGAGCGTTAGAAACCACATGAGCTACGGCCTTCAAATGTCGTTCTCGATGTGTCCTGAGGACTTTCCTGTGACACTATTAGGTTAAGAGATGGGGTGGATTAATGATTCTTCAATAGGGTCATTACTATCTGCTTTCAACATTTATAACAAGTTTAGGGATAACGACTCTCGCTAAGCATTCAATGCTATCCTCCATGTCGGTTGTGAGATCAAAGTTACCCTTCCCAATGTGTCTTAACTCCGAGGGATTTGACCCAATGAGCTCACGAAGAGGGTTATGGTGGAGTGAGGGTTAAAGTGAAAAGGTCTTGCGGCAGTTAGCCATTGCCGAATGGTCACACTCTACGCTAAACGGCCTTCGGGAGAGTTTCGTTCTCCGCGCTCACTAGCGATGCCAACATTTAATGGGACGTCTCGGGAGGATTGCCCGACGTCATGGACTGCACGTTCCCTCTATCAATAAATAAATTAATAACACGAATAAACTTCAACGTCAGTCCCAATACTAGCCAGAAATATGATTCAATGGAACACATAAACATATGGGCACACATAAAAAATCAATGGGATAGGAACATACAAGTTTGGACAAGAATAAACCAGGACAATTACACCCTACAAAACAACCCAATGACCTAGGGGTATACGACGTAACACATTCTAAAACAACCCTGTTGTGACATCACACACAGCATTGTGAAATTACGTAATCATCACAATATACACTCTCTCCAGATTGGGTTCAAAGTTCAAATTGCCGCGAAAGGACATCCTCTTTACTCTTATACTAGGGTCATAGAGGACACTTGTATCTGTATTAGGCTCATAGAGGACACTTGTATCTGTACTAGGGCCATAGAGGACACTTGTATATGTATTAGGCTCATAGAGGACACTTGTATCTGTACTAGGCTCATAGAGGACACTTGTATCTGTACTAGGCTCATAGAGGACACTTGTATCTGTACTAGGCTCATAGAGGACACTTGTATCTGTACTAGGCTCATAGAGGACACTTGTATCTGTACTAGGCTCATAGAGGACACTTGTATCTGTACTAGGCTCATAGAGGACACTTGTATCTGTACTAGGCTCATAGAGGACACTTGTATCTGTACTAGGCTCATAGAGGACACTTGTGTCTGTACTAGGGCGATAGAGGACACTTGTATCTGTACTAGGCTCATAGAGGACACTTGTATCTGTACTAGGCTCATAGAGGACACTTGTATCTGTACTAGGGCCATAGAGGACACTTGTATCTGTACTAGGGCCATAGAGGACACTTGTGTCTGTACTAGGGCGATAGAGGACACTTGTATCTGTACTAGGCTCATAGAGGCTGTTATTAAGAAGGCAAACACTCTCCATACATCAATTTTAAATAAACTTGTTAGAGCCATTTTCGAAAAATGTGTAACGAAAAAGATCACTCTTCAGTAAACTACTTTTAATTTGAGGGCGAGGGTCAAAATCTAAAAAACCTCCGGAAGTTTAGATATCAAGATAACAAAATCCATTAAACTGTTTAAAATTTGTGGCAATAGACACACAAAACGTAAAGATTCGTCTTAAGCTCGAGGTAGAACATTTTTCACGATAACAATACTTTCTTTTGATATGAAAAATGAGATGCAAAATGTCTTTTTGAATTTTTTCTAACTCATTTATGCCAACTAATATTCTAGGAAACACTATCGGCATGGTACTTGAGTAGCAAGTTATACTTACGTATTAACAATTAATTATTATTGAAGCTGGACATACAATTATTGTTTTAATTTTAAGTATTTACAGTAAGTTTTGTTTTAATTACGATTCAGTTAATTTAGAAAATATGATACTCTTTATATGATGTGAAGCTATCGTGGCAAACTTTGAACTCGGAGCCATTTGTTTTGAATGCTACTATCTACATGATTGACGTCTTACCATCCGTCTCAGCTATATGAATATTTACACTAATAAGGTGGGAGAAATAAGGTAGATTTTGGAAGAAATGTGCCCTCATAGCATTGGAAAGAAAGTGGGAAACTATTTAAGTAAAAACCCTCTACATTAGGTTGAAAATCAATTTCTGACTAGCCATCGGAAAGCCAGACAATACGAGACTGACGCCTTTTTCCGTGTGCCCACCAGTGTGGGTTCATCGTGCCATAGCTCTCAAATAAATACTTTTAAGTACATATCACTATTAATTAGGGCTGTGCAGGATCCGAAAATGATTTGTTCCCTAAATTCGGGCGAGAAAAAGTATTTCCCGGAATTTTTTTTGGGGGGTGAGGGGGGGAAGTTTTAAGGACCAACTATTTAAGTAACGTTTTTATTTAATTTTCATTTAAAATATTATTAATTTATTAAATCTAAATTAACCTTATCTTCTGTTCCTTACAAAACAACTGAACACCATTGAGTAACTTAACCACACTGACGGAAATTGAATATCGCTGAATAGATTTAAGACAGGAAAACATAATTTTAGCACAAAATAATAATGAAAGTGGCATTTAAATATCAAATTATTCACGAAATACACCTTCAACACATTTATTTGTATGAAGGCATGTTTGTTACGTAAATTATATTATATGTAATGGCATCCATTTGCTTTTATGTCATAGATACTAGTTGGATAAGCTAGTATTTTTTAAGTCAAACAGCACGTCTTGTGAGAACTTCAGTAACTAAAACTTAAAGAGGTAACCAGACACACTGGCTCAGATGAAAATGTTTCTCTTATTCCTCTGGAGAAGATTGTAACTCATTTGTATTTATTCAAATTAGTTTGTTATTTTTATATTTTACTGTGTAGGTATTTATTAAAATTGATGCCCTGAGTTTTTTTTTTCAATAACTATTTTAGTCAATCTTAAAGTATATTTTTAGAATTTGTTCATATTTATATCAAAAATCCTTGATTAAAAATACACATGGTAATAGTTGCATTACACTTAGTTTTTTTATTTACATTATGTAAAAAATATTACTCAACACTTGTTAGAATATTAAGTTTTTATTTGAAAAAGTGACATTTTAAAAATAAATGTATGCACAAATATTGAGTAAATATAATTTTTCCCTTTTTTTTTTGACAAAATTACAGGAGGCAAATTTATTGTTCAAACCAATTACTGCAACTAAATCAGAGCTTTTATCCCTTTTCTTGACTATTTAAACTATTTTTGACATTTACCACTACATTTAACTCAATTGAAACCATCAAATTATGTTTATTTTTTTTCTTGAAATGAATAGGAAAGCTAAGATTAAAATAAAATTACAAATCTGGAAAAAAAAAATCAACATAATCCTAAGGTGGAAAATTATCATCATTTTTATTTCCGTTTTCTGTTCCGTTCCTGGGGGAAACTTTTATTTCCCACTCGAGAATTTCCCGAAGTCAAAATGTCATTCCCGCACAGGACTACACATAATTATTAGAAATTTATTAATTAAAAAATCCTCCTTGGAGCTACAAAATAAAAATTAATGTTATTTTGAAAATAAAACTAATTTAAAAAACTAACTCGTTTTCATATTCCAGGCTGTAGTATTCATTGTAAGGTCCCTAACTCCAACCAAAACTCTTTATGATTTTTTTTTTTTCTGCGTGTGAGAGTGAAGTTTGTTGTGTATCGGTATGTTAGATGGATAACTGTCAGTTAACCTTGTGATCAAGCTCGTCATCATTCATGTGACGTCACGCCGTGGTGTGCTAGGGGAGGGGGTGGGGGGGGGAGATGTGTCAATTATCCCCCATTACACGGCCAGGGGTGGCTCTCATGCTGGACAAGATTTGACTAACTTTTACTTTTTACGTTTAATATGGTTGATAATAGATCTACCAGGTTTAGGGATGAGGAGGGTGACATTAAATAAAGTGCACTCGCATTGGCGTTAAGAAGTCTGGTGAGACACCCTCATTCATCCCATGTGAAAAACCGCCCTCTGTGCACCCGCACGAGATTCGAACCTCGAGCTCCCTATCACCGTATCATCAGTCTAGTGGGAGACTGATTCTTTAGACAGTATGCTCACCAGTTCGGGAGTACTCGTATGCTCTACATATCTGTGTCATATCTTTCTCATATCTCCTGTAGACTAATGTATTGTCACATTTTCCAATCAAAAAATGGTAATTTTGAAACAATTGTTTAATTTCAAATGTGTGTAGGACCCTGAACATCTAAAAACAAATTGTTCTCTGAAATCTCGAGTCATGAAACGATTCATATTCAGTTCGCACGACACTAGTAGCACACTGAAATAGGCCCCTTAAATTTAAACTCATATTTTCAGTTGTACAAACGACAACTTGAGGCCAGTGCCTTCATGTCAAGGTTCGAGCCTTGGCTGAATAAAATCCTCTTCTCGCCCTCTTCCTTTAACTGTGTTTTTTCATCATCTCTTCAAACCATTTCCTTAAAGAAATAATTATTTAGCACCGAATCTTACTAACCGTTCGGGTTATATGCTTAAGTACTAACTACGCTAATTGGTTAGGAGTTTAGAAGGTTTAATTTAGGGGGAGTGAACCCGCATTTGCGTGGAGGAAGAGTGGGAAACCATTTAGGGAAGAAGTTCACCCGGTCGAGATTCGAACCTTGATCTCCCTGTATTCAGCAGTCCAGCTCAACACGAAACTACTACGTTAGCTAACTACGCCACCGACAGGTTCCTTAAAATTATCTTTCTCTTTAATCACGTCTATATGTTAAAAATGATTACGGTCATTTTGAGAGAAAATGTATCAGGATTTGAGTTGAGGGAGGGTGTGGAACAATTTAGGAGGAAATTATTTCGATAAAACAGAAAATTACACAATAAAAAACTAGAAAACATTGAATTTGGGACATTTAAGTGCAAGCTTTAAAAACTTAGTCTTTGCATGGAAGAAAAAGTGAACAGAAAACGTTTGCCCATCTGATTCGAGAACATGTATTACTCCCTTATTGTTCGAGCACATGTATTATTTTCCTTATTTGTTCGAGAACATGTATTACTCTCCTTATTGTTCGAGACAATGTATTACTCCCCTTATTGTTCGAGAGCATGTATTACTCCCCTTATTGTTCGAGCATATGTATTACTCCCCTTATTGTTCGAGCACATGTATTATTTTCCTTATTTGTTCGAGAACATGTATTCTTTTCCTTATTGTTCGAGCACATGTATTATTTTCCTTATTTGTTCGAGAACATGTATTACTCCCCTTATTGTTCGAGCACATGTATTGTTCCCCTTATTGTTCGAGCACATGTATTATTCCCCTTATTGTTCGAGCACATGTATTATTTTCCTTATTTGTTCGAGAACATGTATTACTCCCCTTATTGTTCGAGCACATGTATTATTTTCCTTATTTGTTCGAGAACATGTATTACTCCCCTTATTGTTCTAGCGCATGTATTATTCCCCTTATTGTTCGAGCACATCTATTATTCCCCTTATTGTTCGAGCACATGTATTACTCCCCTTATTGTTCGAGCACATGTATTACTCCCCTTATTGTTCGAGCATATGTATTACTCCCCTTATTGTTCGAGCACATGTATTATTTTCCTTATTTGTTCGAGAACATGTATTACTCCCCTTATTGTTCGAGCACATGTATTATTTTCCTTATTTGTTCGAGAACATGTATTATTCCCCTTATTGTTCGAGCACATGTATTATTTTCCTTATTTGTTCGAGAACATGTATTATTCCCCTTATTGTTCGAGCACATGTATTACTCCCCTTATTGTTCGAGCACATGTATTACTCCCCTTATTGTTCTAGCACATGTATTATTCCCCTTATTGTTCGAGCACATGTATTATTCCCCTTATTGTTCGAGCACATGTATTACTCACCTTATTGTTCGAGCACATGTATTACTCACCTTATTGTTCGAGCACATGTATTACTCCCCTTATTGTTCTAGCGCATGTATTATTCCCCTTATTGTTCGAGAACATGTATTATTCCCCTTATTGTTCGAGCACATGTATTATTTTCCTTATTTGTTCGAGAACATGTATTATTCCCCTTATTGTTCTAGCGCATGTATTATTCCCCTTATTGTTCGAGAACATGTATTACTCCCCTTATTGTTCTAGTGCATGTATTATTCCCCTTATTGTTCGAGCACATGTATTATTCCCCTTATTGTTCGAGCACATGTATTACTCACCTTATTGTTCGAGCACATGTATTACTCACCTTATTGTTCGAGCACATGTATTACTCCCCTTATTGTTCTAGCGCATGTATTATTCCCCTTATTGTTCGAGCACATGTATTATTTTCCTTATTTGTTCGAGAACATGTATTACTCCCCTTATTGTTCGAGCACATGTATTATTTTCCTTATTTGTTCGAGAACATGTATTATTCCCCTTATTTGTTCGAGCACATGTGTTACTCCCCTTATTGTTCGAGCACATGTATTATTCCCCTTATTGTTCGAGCACATGCATTACTCTCCTTATTGTTCGAGCACATGTATTACTCCTCTTATTGTTCGAGCATATGTATTACTCCCCTTATTGTTCGAGCACATGTATTACTCCCCTTATTGTTCGAGCAGATGTATTATTCCCCTTATTGTTCGAGCACGTGTATTACTCTCCTTATTGTTCTAGCGCATGTATTATTCCCCTTATTGTTCGAGAACATGTATTATTTTCCTTATTTGTTCGAGAACATGTATTACTCTCCTTATTGTTCGAGCACATGTATTATTCCCCTTATTGTTCGAGAACATGTATTATTTTCCTTATTTGTTCGAGAACATGTATTATTCCCCTTATTGTTCGAGCACGTGTATTATTCCCCTTATTGTTCGAGAACATGTATTATTTTCCTTATTTGTTCGAGAACATGTATTACTCCCCTTATTTTTCTAGCGCATGTATTATTCCCCTTATTGTTCGAGAACATGTATTATTTTCCTTATTTGTTCGAGAACATGTATTACTCTCCTTATTGTTCGAGCACATGTATTATTTTCCTTATTTGTTCGAGAACATGTATTACTCCCCTTATTGTTCTAGCGCATGTATTATTCCCCTTATTGTTCGAGCACATGTATTACTCCCCTTATTGTTCTAGCGCATGTATTATTCCCCTTATTGTTCGAGAACATGTATTACTCCCCTTATTGTTCTAGCGCATGTATTATTCCCCTTATTGTTCGAGAACATGTATTACTCCCCTTATTGTTCGAGCACATGTATTATTTTCCTTATTTGTTCGAGAACATGTATTACTCTCCTTATTGTTCGAGCACATGTATTATTCCCCTTATTGTTCGAGAACATGTATTATTTTCCTTATTTGTTCGAGAACATGTATTATTCCCCTTATTGTTCGAGCATTATTGCCCCTAAAAATGTTTTTCGTGCTTTCTATCTGTTTTGTACCTATTTATTTATATAGTATATCTTCCATTTTTATATATTCATGCGTCTGACTGTACAGGCCTGGAGAGGCATGAATACTCTTTTGAATCTTCTAGGCTTGAGAAGATAGCGGGAGTGTAATTAATTTACTCGTTTAAGAGAATATATTTCTCCACCATCTCATTACATAGTGAATAGACACACAACTGAACCATTTACTTGAAGAGACTATTACAATTAATCTATTTAGTCATCAACCGCACAACTATTTTGATTAAATTGATCTTAGAGGCAATAAATTAACACTATAATATAGGATAAAAGTACCTGTGTATATCTACTATATATTGACCACTCGTAGAGAGAAATTTTCTGATCTTCAAAATAATCTAACTCAAGATTTTGATAAATGTCGACATTTCATGACCCCTTGAAGCCGAAAAGTTGTTTTTGCGATGCCGTCTGTCTGTTTGTACCTCTGGATGGAGATGAAAAGTTGTTTTTTGCGATGCCGTCTGTCTGTTCGTACCTCGGGATGGAGATGAAATTTGTTGTTTTTGCGATGCCGTCTGTCTGTTCGTACCTCGGGATGGAGATGAAATGTTGTTTTTGCGATGCCGTCTGTCTGTTCGTACCTCGGGATGGAGATGAAATGTTGTTTTTGCGATGCCGTCTGTCTGTCTGTACCTCGGGATGGAGATGAAATGTTGTTTTTGCGATGCCGTCTGTCTGTCTGTACCTCGGGATGGAGATGAAATGTTGTTTTTGCGATGCCGTCTGTCTGTTCGTACCTCGGGATGGAGATGAAATGTTGTTTTTGCGATGCCGTCTGTCTGTCTGTACCTCGGGATGGAGATGAAATGTTGTTTTTGCGATGCCGTCTGTCTGTCTGTACCTCGGGATGGAGATGAAATGTTGTTTTTGCGATGCCGTCTGTCTGTCTGTACCTCGGGATGGAGATGAAATGTTGTTTTTGCGATGCCGTCTGTCTGTTCGTACCTCGGGATGGAGATGAAATGTTGTTTTTGCGATGCCGTCTGTCTGTCTGTACCTCGGGATGGAGATGAAATGTTGTTTTTGCGATGCCGTCTGTCTGTTTGTACCTCGGGATGGAGATGAAAAGTTGTTTTTGCGATGCCGTCTGTCTGTCTGTACCTCGGGATGGAGATGAAATGTTGTTTTTGCGATGCCGTCTGTCTGTTCGTACCTCGGGATGGAGATGAAAAGTTGTTTTTGCGATGCCGTCTGTCTGTCTGTACCTCGGGATGGAGATGAAATGTTGTTTTTGCGATGCCGTCTGTCTGTTCGTACCTCGGATGGAGATGAAATGTTGTTTTTGCGATGCCGTCTGTCTGTTCGTACCTCGGGATGGAGATGAAAAGTTGTTTTTGCGATGCCGTCTGTCTGTCTGTACCTCGGGATGGAGATGAAATGTTGTTTTTGCGATGCCGTCTGTCTGTCTGTACCTCGGGATGGAGATGAAATGTTGTTTTTGCGATGCCGTCTGTCTGTTCGTACCTCGGGATGGAGATGAAATGTTGTTTTTGCGATGCCGTCTGTCTGTTGTACCTCGGGATGGAGATGAAATGTTGTTTTTGCGATGCCGTCTGTCTGTTCTGTACCTCGGGATGGAGATGAAATGTTGTTTTTGCGATGCCGTCTGTCTGTTCGTACCTCGGGATGGAGATGAAATGTTGTTTTTGCGATGCCGTCTGTCTGTCTGTACCTCGGGATGGAGATCAAATGTTGTTTTTGCGATGCCGTCTGTCTGTCTGTCTGTCTGTCTGTACCTCGAGATAGAGCTGAAACCATTTACCGATCTGGCTAAAACTTGGTATCTAGGGGTTTCATAAGTTTCCCCTTCAGAGTTTTTGAATTTTATGTCCAACCCTAAAATTAAGGGTAGTTTAGTGAAGTGCAAACAGAAATAATATTGATTTTCTCGAAACTCGCTCTAACGATTTTGATTAAATTTTTTTACCCAGGCGTTTTTTAACTTTACTAATAAAATAGCAACTCTCATTTTACCATGAAAATTACCACCACCTAACTTATGCAAAAAATTGTAATTTTAATCATATCTCCGTAACCTTATGAGATACGAAATAACCTGTCATTCTAAAATTGTAGTAGGCCTACCATTCAAAGTTAAAATCTTTTATTTGGAATGCATTTTTATAAAACCAATAGTTTCTTAGCTATAAACAAATACTATATAATATATTTTATGGAGCTCTTTTAACAATTTTAAATCGAGTGGTCTAAGATTTTCCTCTTTTACCATTGTTTCTGTAACAGTGTATTCTTAAATGGATGCTCTTTGGTGGAGTGTTTCTGCAACAATGTGTATTATTTCGTTTCACAAATCTTGCTAATTTTTAGTAAATGTCTCTATTTTAAGATATAGCAAGAGTCTGTGCTGTACACCGTACCATTTATTTTATTTTTGAAAACCCTCACAGCTTTGAACAATTTTCTTTTAAATTGACATATTATTTGAAATTTAGACAAATTCCCAGATATAATTTCACGTATTGATACGTCAAGTCGTGTAGTGTGCAACCGTCACTTTAGATATATATGATCACTGCGCATTACAGTGGTTTCCAACCTTTTGCAGGGGCCAGGGTTGACCCCAATTTCTGTTTTTGAGATCATCGCGACCCTTTGATGACCTACAAAGGGTCATATCATGGTTTTACATTATTACCCGTCCAAACTATTCAAATTTACTTACTAATTATACTAGTGGTGTATATATAATTTAGATGAAATGTACCTTTATTCGTGTGAATAGAAAGGGGGGATAACAGTTTATGAAAAAGTTTGCCCCGGTCCCAATTTGAATCCTGATCTCATCACCGACAAAGCAAAGGAGCTTGACATTAAGCCCACTTGATTGATTTAATTATTATAAATTTATTATATAATGACCATACGATGTCGGAAAGAGAATCCACGAGCCTGGTGGGTATTTTGGAAATCATTCTGGTAACGTCACTCACACAAACACGAGATTGCTACAACAAACTATTATGAGTTTGTAAGAAACTGCCAATTGAATAACCAGAAGGAACCTAAACAGTAGCTTGACAGTGTTTATTGTTTTAACCGCTTACATTTATATTTGAATTTACCACCTTCCTATAGTCAAAATCACCTTAAACAGTAAATTAACCTTAACAAGTATCATGGCCCCACCTGAAACGTGTCTCGACCCCCAGGTTGGAAACCACTGATCTTTAAAATAATACTAATCATTTAGTAAATTGCTATCAAGGCTGGCAGCAAAACATATGTTTGTGTTTTCTAAACGTTGCTCTTGAAGACCATTAGTGAGAAAGTCAGATACACACATACCTAAGCGCATAAAGTTAAATCTGGTGCAAATGAGAAACGGTTAGACCTGTATGTAGGCCTATTATCACGTTGATCCGTTTGTTTTAATTTGCGAGGGCGAATGGGATATCTATCTGAAGGGAAGGAAAGAAACTTGTTTGCATACGTTGTGGGGAATGGTGCTAGGAATTGTCCATTAACATGTTCATAATTTAGTGTGAAGGTTTGAGTCAGAGTAACAACCGACTATGTGTCTCTACGAGCAAGATGTGAACAGCACGGGAAGTAAAGCCGGACACAGCATCACGCTCCGTAGGTCGCTCGACAGGTTGTGTTAGCAGCGAGTTTTATTTACTTCGTCTCACTACTCGTTTGGGAGAGAAGATATAGGCTACACTTCAATACCACGCTAATACCCTCGTCGGTGGACGCATAATCTAACGCGCTACTCTCGCAATAAACTAGACTGCCGATGACAGAGTGATTGTGGTTCGATCCTGGTCAGGTGTACTGAGGGTGGTTTTCCTTAAACGGTTTCCCACTTTCTCTCCCTCTCTCCCCATGCAAATGCGGGCACACTTCTTTTTAAATTCAACCTTCCTTAACCCTAACCTATTAGCGTAATTAGTATATAAGCGTACAACTCAAATGGGTAGTAAGACACGTGGTGCTAAAAAAAAATAACCACGCTAATGTGATGTTCGGGATGAGAAAGGTAGAATTTATTGTAAATATACCCGCGTTTGGGTGGAAAGAGAGTGGGAAACCTTTTAGGGTAAAAACACCCTCAGTACACCTTGCCCACAGACAAATAATATCCCAGACACTCAACCTCTAGGTTAAAATGGCTACGCTCCTTTTGCCAACGTATGTCCTTCACCACTAGGATCGCTGCGGTTAGTTCTATCATCACCCAGCAGTGACACTAGCGAAGCCCAGTGTTGAAGGACTCAAGCTGGTAAAAGGAGCGCAGCAAAACCCCCCGTAAGGTTGAGAGTGTGTTTCTTACTTACCTGTAATGCTGCTTTAATTCGAACCCTGCAGAGTAAATTCGCTTAACATTTATATCACACGCCCACTGGCGCGTCTTTTTTTTCTACCATTGCTATTGAAACGTTTAACACAAGGATCACGCAATCTAACCCTAATCAAACTTGGGTAGCACTAGTACGTACTAGCACTCGACCCCAATAGTGTGTTGTCCGCTTTATCCCCGCCGTTCCACAACTAATGAAGTTCTCCAGCTTGTGACGGGATGTGCTCGTTGAGCGAGATGGGTTTTTTTCCCAGCCTCATTTAATAAAACACTCGTTTGACGCCAAAAACGAAAAAAACAACAACTCAAGGAACTAGTAGAAAATGGTTAAGCTAATATCATTTATTTTCTGCAGTTGAACGCATCGTTAATTGGTACTAATCTCTCGGCCTAATTGGATGATTCTCTGTGAGGAAATTTGCGTTTTCTTACCCAATTGGACGATTTCTTAACCATATAGTTTGTGTCTAGAAGTGGGATGCTACTAATTAATATTATTACTTTACTGTAAAAGCGTACGGTCGTGTGAATAGGAGTATGTTATGGAATGATGGGAAAGAGAATGCTGTGTATGCATGACATCGAACAGGGTGTTTTAATAGAGTTGTGTTATGTCTCCATTGTTGTTTAATGTATTTGTGTATGAGGGATGCTTGTGAGGACGCAGTTGTTGTACAAATGAACAATGTTAAAATGAAGAGTGCTGTTATATGCATATTATGCCGTATTAATAGCTGAGACTGAAGTGACTTGCAAATTGCATTAAATCGTTTCATGTGGCGACAGGTAGAATGGATATTCGTATAAAGGTCTCCAAAACTAAGGTGAACGTTTTTGATTACGACGTATCAGGAAATGATTGTCATCTTTGTATGAATGGAAAAATGTTGGACACAAAATCATTCACTTGTTCTGAGCAGAATGTTCTGTAAAAATGTATGGATAGATGATGAAATCGACAGACAGGGGAATGCATATCTGTGAGTAGTTAGAGACAAGGGCAAAGTGAATGCGGTTGGGATGAAATATCTAAGAAAAACTCCTATGGACAGAGCCAGTAATGATTGAATCGGTGCTGAAGGAGTGCAGTTTAAAATATAACCCAATAGGTCATTGCGAAATAAGCATGTTAAGTTGGTTTGGGCATGTTGAGAGGATGAGTGTGGATCTAGTGACGCAGCAAATATATGAAGATAGAGTGTGTGAAGCTAAAGGAAGGGTTAGATCATGTAAGGTGTGGTTAAATGTTGTTGAAGAATGTGTGAAAAAGATGGATATTAAGATTGTTAAGAATAAAAAAACATATAAGACTCTGTGTGTGGATATTCTTGAAGCGATGTGAAATGCAAGGTTAGGGAGGTGTGGAGAAAGTTAGTGAAGATGGATTAAGTATGGAGCTGTTTTTTGAACTATGTATACAGTTTCTTACCTACACCTTAAGAGACTGGCGTGATTATGGATTATATGTGTATGTGTGTGTGTGTGTGTGTGTGTGTGCGCGTTTCTTGGGCATTGAAACGTAGAAGGATTTACAAAATCACAATCAGTACCTAAAAAAATCCTTTATATACTTAATTACAAACTAGGCGACCGAAATAAATCTAATCTTTTTATGTTTTTTACTGATTAGTTTTTCTTCTTGTGATTTTAGTCTATAAATTCCTCTCCTTGAACATTAAAGGTATATCTATACCCCGATTTTGGTAGGAAGAACAGTATCTGCTGGTTACTAAAGTTACTAAAACAATTTTAATATATTCACACATCAAGTCATGTTATCTGCAGTATTCACATTTAATATATAACTTATTATAAATGCCTATTAAATAACATTAATAATAATAGTAAAATGTTAGCACTGTTGGCTACAAAGATATATATTTAAAGTTTATAAACTGTTTATAACTTTCAACCCAAATCAGGGTACAGCTACTATAATACTAGGCCTAATTTTACTCTTACCCGTATTTGTGGACAGGTGGACTAAATGTCAGACTCATCTAGTTTGGTTTGCTGGTGACGAGAGGTTCGAGTTTTAGATCCCGGTGTACTGAGGGTTACCCCCCTCCCCCACTAAATTGTTTTCAATTTACTCCACGCAAATGCGAGTACATTTCCTCAAATCCAACCTTCCACATTCCTACCCCAGTTGTTTGGTTAAAGTACGTAAAGCACGGAAGGGTAGTAAGACGTGTATCAAAAGAAAGAAAAGATTTTGCTCATCCTTTTGACCCAAGACAACTTAAGGTATCTGCCTAGGTAGCTGAAATATTGCCAATCCGATGTTGTGCTAATTGATATTGATATTGATATTGATAGTGATAGTGATATTGAACTAACCTGTAACAGTACACGAGCTCGGTGGTTACTGGAATAGTTAGTATTAGCACCGCGTCTTACTACCCGTTCGGGTTATACGCACTTACGCTAATGTGTAGGCCTAATGGTAGGGTGATAGTGAGATTAAATGAAGGACCTACAGTTTAACGTGGGATCCGAACCAAGATGTCTTGTCAGAGGTGAAGGAAGGGTTTGGTAATCAGATAAATTTATGCTGGGACCGAGGATTGAACCCCGGACCCCAGCACATAAGTCCTACTGGAATAAACACAAAACTATTTTCTACGTCATTGATACTTGTAAACATAGTTTAAAAGTTGAAAATCATCTCTGTGGAAAGCATAAAAATCCCCCCATTTTGGTTGATCAATATGAGTTAAATGCCCGGGAAATGAAAGGTAATTGTTATAGGAGCGTGGAATGGAGCTTCGAGAATAGGATGATGTCATTTAGTTGGGGGAATGGGGGAAAACAACACATTATATGATCATTTGTATTTTCCTCCGTCCCTGTTCGTTCTCCTACAGCCATACAGCTACAACCAGGAACGTTATAAACCCACCTGATTTCTGGTCATTGAGTTAGTTATCTCTCCTCGACAATTCTAGCAGGTTAATTGTCCTGCAGTTTAATTGTTTGTTTATTTGAACCCGTGATAAGTTTAACTTCCTCATAACCTCGCCATATGGGATGTCCCTCTCTTCCCCATACATCATCCATAATCAAGAAGTATGTCATTCTTCGCATGTCGCCCTTTAATACACTCATTTCTGTTCCCTTCTTGTTCCTTTTTTGTTCCACCAGCCCCCGTCGTCCCAGAGTTGTCTGTGTGAAGGATGTTTCAGGAGGGGGTGGAGGGTTACAATTTCCGGTGTCTCCGGTCCTCCCCCTGAACCCATGGAATGTTCCAGTTTGTTTTGCGGCCGTCCAACTGCACATGTCTGGTCCATCGCCCCTCATTCACAACCCTATCAACCCCCTCACACTCCCCTTTCATAAGCAGGGATGCACTTAAGTCATCATTCACGAGAAAACTCACGTTTAATCACCGTTGGCAGAAAAAATCACTTTAGTCTCTATTCACAGTAAAACTCACCACTAGTCTCTATTCACAGTAAAACTCACCACTAGTCTCTATTCACAATAAAACTCGTCACTGGTCTCTATTCACAGTAAAACTCACCACTAGTCTCTATTCACAAAAAACTCATCACTGGTCTCTATTCACAATAAAACTCACCACTAGTCTCTATTCACAATAAAACTCACCACTAGTCTCTATTCACAATAAAACTCACCACTAGTCTCTATTCACAATAAAACTCACCACTAGTCTCTATTCACAAGAAAACTCACCACTAGTCTCTATTCAAAATAAAACTCACCACTAGTCTCTATTCACAATAAAACTCACCACTAGTCTCTATTCACAATAAAACTCACCACTAGTCTCTATTCACAAGAAAACTCACCACTAGTCTCTATTCACAATAAAACTCACTCTTAGTCTCAATTCACACCAAAAAAACACTCATTTCTAGTTTCTTTTCACAAGAAAACTCACCTTTAATCACTGTTGGCAGGAAAACTTACTTTAAGTCACTATTCACAAGAAAACTCACCTTTCGTGTAATTTTT
Source organism: Timema cristinae (assembly GCA_039000515.1). Taxonomy (NCBI): domain Eukaryota; kingdom Metazoa; phylum Arthropoda; class Insecta; order Phasmatodea; family Timematidae; genus Timema; species Timema cristinae. Next base: position 24,956,260 of record JBCFYV010011164.1, read on the forward strand.
TTTTAAAACTAACTTTTAGTCTGTTTTTACAAGAACACTCTTTTTTAGTCTCTATTCATCAAGAAAACTCACTTTCAGTCTCTATTCATCAAGAAAACTCACTTTCAGTCTCTATTCATCAAGAAAACTCACTTTTAGTGTCTATTCATCAAGAAAACTCACTTTTAGTCTCTATTCATCAAGAATACTCACTTTAAGTCTCTATTCATCAAGAATACTCACTTTCAGTCTCTATTCATCAAGAAAACTCACTTTCAGTCTCTATTCATCAAGAAAACTCACTTTCAGTTTCTATTCATCAAGAAAACTCACTTTCAGTCTCTATTCATCAAGAAAACTCACTTTTAGTGTCTATTCATCAAGAAAACTCACTTTTAGTCTCTATTCATCAAGAATACTCACTTTAAGTCTCTATTCATCAAGAATACTCACTTTCAGTCTCTATTCATCAAGAAAACTCACTTTTAGTGTCTATTCATCAAGAAAACTCACTTTTAGTCTCTATTCATCAAGAATACTCACTTTAAGTCTCTATTCATCAAGAATACTCACTTTCAGTCTCTATTCATCAAGAAAACTCACTTTCAGTCTCTATTCATCAAGAAAACTCACTTTTACTCTCTATTCATGAAGAAAACTCACTTTCAGTTTCTATTCATCAAGAAAATTCACTTTAGTCTCTATTCATCAAGAAAACTCACTTTCAGTCTCTATTCACAAGAAAACTCACTTTCAGTCTCTATTCATCAAGAATACTCACTTTCAGTCTCTATTCACAAGAAAACTCACTTTCAGTCTCTATTCACAAGAAAACTCACTTTCAGTTTCTATTCATCAAGAAAACTCACTTTAGTCTCTCTATTCGCAAGAAAACTCTCTTTTAGTCTCTATTCATCAAGAAAACTCACTTTCAGTCTCTATTCACAAGAAAACTCACTTTCAGTTTCTTTTCATCAAGAAAACTCACTTTTAGTCTCTCTATTCACAAGAAATCTCACTTTTAGTTTATTCATGAAGAAAACTCACTTTTAGTCTATTCATGAAGAAAACTCACTTTTAGTCTCTATTCACCAAGAAAACTCACTCTTAGTCTCAATTCACACCAAAAAAAACACTCATTTTTAGTCTCTTTTCACAAGAAAAACTCACCTTTAGTCACTATTGGCAGGAAAACTTACTTTTAGTCACTATTCACAAGAAAACTCACCTTTCGTGTAATTTTTTTTTTAAAAAACTTTTAGTCTTTGTTTTTACAAGAACACTCTTTTTTAGTCTCTATTCATCAAGAAAACTCGCTTTCAGTTTCTATTCATCAAGAAAACCTTCGTTTCTTTCTCAAGAAAACTCCTTTCAGTTCTATTCATCAAGAAAACTCACTTTCAGTCTCTATTCATCAAGAAAACTCACTTTAGTCTCTATTCATCAAGAAAACTCACTTTTAGTCTCTATTCATAAGAAAACTCACTTTTAGTCTCTATTCATCAAGAAAATTCACTTTTAGTCTCTATTCATCAAGAAAATTCACTTTTAGTCTCTATTCATCAAGAAAACTCACTTTCAGTCTCTATTCATCAAGAAAACTCACTTTCAGTCTCTATTCACAGAAACTCACTTCAGTCTCTATTCACAAGAAACTCACTTTCAGTCTCTATTCACAAGAAAACTCACTTTCAGTCTCTATTCATCAAGAATACTCACTTTCAGTCTCTATTCACAAGAATACTCACTTTCAGTCTCTATTCATCAAGAAAATTCACTTTTAGTGTCTATTCATCAAGAAAACTCACTTTTAGTCTCTATTCATCAAGAATACTCACTTTAAGTCTCTATTCATCAAGAATACTCACTTTCAGTCTCTATTCACAAGAAAACTCACTTTCAGTCTCTATTCACAAGAAAACTCACTTTCAGTTTCTATTCATCAAGAAAACTCACTTTCAGTTTCTATTCATCAAGAAAACTCACTTTCAGTCTCTATTCATCAAGAAAACTCACTTTTAGTCTCTCTATTCGCAAGAAAACTCTCTTTTAGTCTCTATTCATCAAGAAAACTCACTTTCAGTCTCTATTCACAAGAAAACTCACTTTGTTTCTTTTCATCAAGAAAACTCACTTTTAGTCTCTCTATTCACAAGAAATCTCACTTTTAGTTTATTCATGAAGAAAACTCACTTTTAGTCTATTCATGAAGAAAACTCACTTTTAGTCTCTATTCACCAAGAAAACTCACTCTTAGTCTCAATTCACACCAAAAAAACACTCATTTTTAGTCTCTTTTCACAAGAAAACTCACCTTTAGTCACTATTGGCAGGAAAACTTACTTTTAGTCACTATTCACAAGAAAACTCACCTTTCGTGTAATTTTTTTTTTTAAACTAACTTTTAGTCTTTGTTTTTACAAGAACACTCTTTTTTAGTCTCTATTCATCAAGAAAACTCGCTTTCAGTTTCTATTCATCAAGAAAACTCGCTTTCAGTTTCTATTCATCAAGAAAACTCACTTTCAGTCTCTATTCATCAAGAAAACTCACTTTTAGTCTCTATTCATGAAGAAAACTCACTTTGTCTCTATTCATCAAGAAAACTCACTTTTAGTCTCTATTCACAAGAAAATTCACTTTTAGTCTCTATTCATGAAGAAAACTCACTTTGTCTCTATTCATCAAGAATACTCACTTTTAGTCTCTCTATTCACAAGAAAACTCACTTTTAGTTTCTATTCACTAGAAAACTCCCTTTTATTAACTTTTTATCACAAATTAAATATTTTTGTTTTGTTTCAAGGTTTTTTTTTTAAGAAAGACTATCATAATTTAATAACGTGAATTATAAAAATTTACTGAACCTAAGTATAAAATATCACAGATACTTACAAGCTACACGCAGAAGTAATCAATTCTACCTTGAAGAAAATAAACTATTAAATTAGGAAAAATGAATACAATAAAAAATTTAAAAAAATGTTCTATCGTTTCAAAGGGAAGAAAGAAATCTGGATACAGGATTACTTAAAACAAAAGTGAAGAATGTAAAAAGCAGAATAATAAAAATTTCAAATAAATGGTTTACAACAAAAGCAAATGAGAGATTACCCTTTACAAAAGGTTTTGCGGCAAACTAATTTCCAGACTAGTGTTTGCCGAGAAGACTTAAAATAAGAGGAGACCATTTAAAATGCAAACACCTTCAAAAGAAAATCCTTAGACGCAAAATGTATTTGATCATTTCATTCATTGATTTATAATAACTACGTAGGTCTACATACCTAATCACACCGTACCTTTAAGGAGTAGGCAAGACACTATGCATTTAGCTAAAAAAAAACTAAAAAAAACCCTACAACTCGGTACTTAATTCATCCTCACTCTCTCCACACTTCCATATTCTTGCATACTCCCTTCAGCAACATTCATACGAGTCATACATGCTCTTTTATTCTTAAAATGCTTAATGTTTCTCTTTTCACACATTCGTCTACCACATTTAGCCACGTCTTGCATTGCCTACCCCTTCTCTTTGATTCACACACTCTACCTTCATATATTTGATTCATCACTCGATTCACTCTCATCCTCTCAACATTCTTCTTTAACATTTACTTAATGATAATTTGTAGGTTAGCAAAGTTCGAGCCTTGGCTATCAATGATCATAAATGAACAAAGGGTGAATGGTTAGCACGTTAGACAAAGCGTTCTTTTTATTGCGCATTCTCATTCTCACCTTTGTCTTAACTCTCAAACCACTTACCATTCGTTCATCTATGATAATTGATAATTATGTTGTCCAAGAATATTGGTATGAAAGAGCTTTAAGAAACTACAAACGTACTTTTACTATACTAATAGTATAATTTTATAGGTATTGATACAATCTCTGTAAAGTGTCCTCTGCATATCATATTACTTGAAAAGTGTTTTAACAACTTTTATAACTGTCATTGCGTAGAGCCTAAGACGCGGTTATTCAATATAAATATAATAATTCAAGACTTTTCTTATCTGAATCGGACTGTATTGTATAACATCTAAAAGGTTGTTAAGAATGGTGCTCATGTCACTTTTCACGAAATGTTACTAGGACTACTTTATTTTAGTTAGTTAAATTGACAAAACATATTTTCTCTGTGGATTAAAAAGATAAAAACTTTTGAAATTTCAGTAAATGTTAAAAGCTTTTGTACCAACTTAAGAAGGCTTATCCCATATTCAAGGTAATTCTTCACTATGTTTTTATTTTCCTCCTGAATCCTCGTCTTACTACCCGTCCGTGCCATTCGTCGCGTACTTACACTAATAAGCTAGGGATAAGGAAGCTACAGTTTGAATTTCATAGGAGGACCGTTTTTTGAAAACTGGAAACTCACTTTGATATAAAGGCGGAAAATAAAAAAGTTACAAATGAAATTTCCCTTAACGGACACAGCTGAATAGCGGAGTCTTCTTTATAACGGACAATTTGAATTTCTCCAGATTATCCACAGTAAAGATATTCATATAGATTAAACATTGTTCAAGCAGTAGGTCTATTATTAAAAAAACTACAAATAATGGATACTTCTTAATAACAGATATTTTTTTAAATCCCGGGCCTTTTTATAAAAATTAGGGCCTAGAATATTTGTAATAATGTACCCTAATTTGCATCCAAGGAATGGAAAATAGGGCCTAAATAAAGAAAAAAACACTTCTGTCCACCCAGCTTAGATTTGAACCCAGACCTGCAAACCATACAAGATGAGACTGATGCCTTTTCCCGTGGGATCACTGGTTCAAGTTTAATTCGGCTAGGGCGATTGCCGACGTTCCAACATATCCAAAGAGACTCACACAATTTAAACAATGGGTTGGTAGTTACAACTATCATGGCAAGCTCAGTGGCTGGCTGTTTTTGCAATGATACAAATTTACCCGGTTTGATTCCGTGTCCAGGTGTAATTTTTGTTTATAATTTATAACATTACATCACGAGTTTTTTTTTTAAATAGGTAGCCAGTGGGGTATGAACTTGGAATCTCGAATTGTTTTATCACTGCGTTTTATTACTTCAGTACACCTGACCGAGATTCGAACCTTAATATCTCCGTCATCGGAATTCTAGTATACTGTGAGAGTGACGCCTTAGACTATGCGGCCTCTTAAATTGAGTGACCTTGAAATATAAATTGGTTAAATATATACTCTCTTTAACACAAGCCTAACATTATACCCTATCTAGCCTGTAACTAACACTAGTTGATAATACTGGCCCACTGAATTGATGCTTACGGAATATTTAACAAATATATGTAGATCCTAGAGTAGCCACCTTCGACGAGCGGTCGGTATATTTGATCTTGATGCTGTCAACACTAACACAATCCGTCTAAAGTGACGTTTGCCGAGCTTGTATGAAAACTTAAAAGTAGATCGAGTATTTTTTAACGGTGTCAAAGATAACTCCAAAATTAAGGGCAGTTTAATGAAGACTTAATTTTGGAAACTTGAATTTCTTTGAAAATTGTTCAAATGACTTGGTTCTAAATGAATATCTTGGGGAGTATTCTATTAACCTTCGAAAACATACTTCTTCATAAAATCGCATAGCGCTTGTTGCGTATTTAAACAAAATACTTTTTATGATAGTTCATTGATTTATATCACACATTTTGTCAAAGTCTTTACAATCAATTAATTCTTGACATTTTATTCGAATAGTCGTATAAATGTATGCCTAAGTAAGTGAACTGTAAATTAAATGAAATATTAGATAAGAGAGTCTAATATGATTGTCGGTGGACTTATATCCTTCTAACGCAAGTAAGGATCTCGCAGAGTGGAAATATTGTAGTTGGGTGAAACGGGACGTAGGGTAAAAAAAAAGAAGCAGAAAGAAATGCGAGAAAACCGGTCACTGACCTTGTGAATTGTGCTCTTTTCTTCACGACATATTTTTTTGTCTCGTGATTTTATTTGTGGATGTCTGTGGAATTGTCGGCTAGCGCGGCCTGTGCTAACCTCAGGTCCTGGCAGCTGTGCATCAGTTGGTTGTGACACCCTCTCTACCATTGAGTATGTGATAACCTCACCTCTTGTTAGTTCTGCATCAGTTGGTTGTGACACCCTCTCTACCACTGAGTATGTGATAACCTCACCTCCAGGTAGCTGTGCATCAGTTGGTTGTGACACCCTATCTACCATTGAGTCTGTGATAACCTCACCTCTTGTTAGTTCTGTATCAGTTGGTTGTGACACCCTCTCTACCACTGAGTATGTGATAACCTCACCTCTTGTTAGTTCTGCATCAGTTGGTTGTGACACCCTCTCTACCACTGAGTCTGTGATAACCTCACCTCTTGTTAGTTCTGCATCAGTTGGTTGTGACACCCTCTCTACCACTGAGTCTGTGATAACCTCACCTCTTGTTAGTTCTGCATCAGTTGGTTGTGACACCCTCTCTACCACTGAGTCTGTGATAACCTCACCTCTTGTTAGTTCTGCATCAGTTGGTTGTGACACCCTCTCTACCACTGAGTCTGTGATAACCTCACCTCCAGGTAGATGTGCATCAGTTGCTTGTGACACGCTCTCTACCACTGAGTCTGTGATAACCTCACCTCCAGGTAGATGTGCATCAGTTGGTTGTGACACCCTCTCTACCACTGAGCATGTGATAACCTCACCTCCAGGTAGATGTGTATCAGTTGGTTGTGACACCCTCTTTACAACTGAATCTGTGATAAACTCACCTCCAAGTAGATGTGCATCAGTTGGTTGTGACACCCTCTCTACCACTGAGCATGTGGTAACCTCACTCCTTGTTAGCTGAGCATCAGTTGGTTGTGACACCCTCTCTACCACTGAGTCTGTGTTAACTTCACCTCTAGGTAGCTGTGCATCAGTTGGTTGTGACACCCTCTCTACCACCGAGTCTGTGATAACCTCACCTCCAGGTAGATGTGCATCAGTTGGTTGTGACACCCTATCTACCATTGAGTCTGTGATAACCTCACCTCCAGGTAGATGTGTATCAGTTGGTTGTGACACCCTCTTTACAACTGAATCTGTGATAAACTCACCACCAAGTAGATGTGCATCAGTTGGTTGTGACACCCTCTCTACCACTGATCATGTGATAACCTCACCTCCAGGTAGATGTGCATCAGTTGGTTGTGACACCCTCTCTACCACTGAGCATGTGATAACCTCACCTCCAGGTAGATGTGTATCAGTTGGTTGTGACACCCTCTTTACAACTGAATCTGTGATAAACTCACCTCCAAGTAGATGTGCATCAGTTGGTTGTGACACCCTCTCTACCACCGAGTCTGTGATAACCTCACCTCCAGGTAGATGTGCATCAGTTGGTTGTGACACCCTTTCTACCACCGAGTCTGATAACCTCACCTCTAGATAGCTCTGCATCAGTTGGTTGTGACACCTTCTCTACCAATGAACTACCCAGGCTACTATAAAATGTATGTCCAACACACACACACATCTATCATTAAGTTGTATTGCATAGCCTCTACCGTTACTCTCTGCTTAAATTGGAGGATGAAATATGGTTTTAATTGCTGACTCTTAACGCTCTTTCACTTGTTAATATATTAAATTTAATTTTATGATAAGTTATATCTTAAGTTTTCTTCTCAGCTGCTCAAGCTTTGTTAACATGGCCAGATACATTCAAGTTTTGGGCTAGTTGTCAAAATAATCTAACGACCTTTGAACAAATAATTTTTTGGGTGAAATTAAGCTAAACAAGTAGAATCCATCTATTTGAAATTGATCTTGGGGCCACAAAATTTCTGATTTCTATTGCTATTATCTAATTCCCTGTTTTTCGTCTCCATTTGGTGTCAGACCTGTGCTCTTGGTCATTTCAGGAATTACATTTCTGAGTCTTCCTGGGGGTTCCCCGTGCATTATGAAATCCTGATTTAAATAATTATTTCTCCAAATGCTTTATGTAACTTTGAGACAACCTCGACATTATTCTATCAACTTCTTAAACAATGTCCAATTAATAATAAAGTTTATTTATCATACTCGATTGGATGCTAATTTGAGTTTGCATTAATTATTGTTTCACACCAGCAAATAAAGGATTGATGATGTTGCTATATAAATAAGATCATACTTCGCCCAATAAAATACGAGTCATCCAAGTAAGGCGAGATGGAATAGTACATATCACCTCCGGTAGCACAAGATTCAAATTACTTCGTGGAAACTCTCATTTCGAACACTCAGCGAACGTATCATTTTATAAATAACTGATGTTTTGAAAGTAGAATATGGAGAAATCCACCTCTACAACATGCTGAGACCATCTTCACGACATTTAAATATATTCACTTGTCTTGTTTGTGTTTAACGACGTTGCCTACTTGTAGTTTTCGAAGCTTCTTTGCGAAGCGGGTTACATCCTAACTTGGCGCACCTAAGCAGTTTAAAGTACCATCACACTTAGATGCTAATGTACAAAAAAGAAAGATAGGGAAGAAAATTAGAATTTCAACTTGTGAGGGCTTTTGTTTATGTGCTGATAAGCCTTTCCCCTTTTCTCTGACGAGTTTACACACTCACTTTAGTATTTGCTCCTTGAAAACATTGACTTGCTTTTTAATTGTACCCTTTTCTTGTTTACTTTTCTAAATAGACATATGCTACCACATACATTTTTAATCATCCTGGCAGGATGATTCCTACAGGCCAATTTCGGGACCAAATCAAACAGGCTAAGTTGTAGAGGATTTATAAAAAAAAAGTTTACAAAAAACTACTTAAAAATAAAAATAATAATTTTCTGACACTGTAGGACTATTTTTAAAACTATTTAAGAATATATGGTTTTTCTTTCAACGTTATATCTTTAGAACTCGCTAAGTAAAACGTAAATTCATTAACACGGAAAATCCTATCTTGACCGGCTATTGACGTCACAGGTAGGCAACATAAACCTCACTGTTGAAATTACTAGCGCCACTTTGCTCGGGCTGTGCATAAGAAAAGGCTCATAACTTGGACGAATACATTATTGTGTATGTTCCTGTTCATATTTCAGCCGGGAAGAGTTGGTTCAAAGACAACATTTTTGTCTTGTAACGTTTCTCTTACCATAATTTTTTTTTTTTTTTTAATCTTAGTAGTTCTATGTTCCCTGAACACATAACTTACAATGAAACTATGTAGCTTCGTGGGTGTCATCTGAACATAAAATGAAAAATTGTAATTTCGAGGGTTTTGGAAAATATATTATGAGTTTATTTCTTCTAATGTTAAAGGAACATTTAATGGAACTTGGTAGCTCTGAATATTATAGTTAAAGAATAGGTTATAGGCCTAATATAATTGATGTAGATGCCTTGAATTGAATATAGATTCTATCCATTATGATGTGGGGCACTAGCTCTTTAAAATGGCTCAGCGGCCTAGTCTTTGGTATGGCAATTAAATTATTTGAATTATTACTTAGTTGGTGCCTTTAGCAACTGATATAGATGTAGTACCTAACTGATTGTATACCATATCGACTTTGATGCAAAGAACTGTCCATATCTGCATTACCTTTTTTCCCCCTCGTGTGTTTGTTACAAGTTCTGATTAAACTACTACCTGGGATACCTCATGATGACATACACTCCTCATTATACCTCATGAGGACATGCAATCCTCAATATACCTCGTGAGGATATACACTCATCAATCTACCTCATGAGGATATACACTCCTCAATCTACCTCATGAGGACATGCACTCCTCAATCTACCTCATGATGATATGCAATCCTCAATATACCTCATGAGTACACTACAATGATTATTTTTAATGTGAGTGCGCTGGCGGTGCATGCCGGTCGTTGAACTCTCAAATATTCTAACTCAACAGTTGTATGTCTGTCTGCCCTATTTAGTGATAAAACTATTGTTTCCTCTCTTTCGTCTTCATTGTTACTTCAAAATGGTTTCGTTCGGCGATTAATATTTGATTGTTATTTTATTTTTGTTAATTTTATTTCCTTGGTCATTTATGTGTTTTGTTTTATACCCTAAGTTTATTTTGTTTATATGTTCAGCTCTTTCCTTACTTTTTATTGTTTATTTTTTGTCTAAGTATTCACATTCTGTTTTGTGTGTGTGTGTGTTTGTGTCGCGAGCGATTAAAGGCATGCTGTCAGCGGTCCCAGGTTCCCATCCACGTTTGTACCGACGTCTGTCATTGGTCGTTTGTCGAAGAATCCTTCCTTTGATAGGCGGGGCTGTGTTGTCTGGAGGGACGAGGGTGCCTTACCACACATGTGGCCAACCTTCCCACACGTCTTCAGTTGAGGTGCGCGCGCCTTGCCTAGTCGTTGTCTACATGTGCGGGGGACTACCAACATTGTTCCTTATCTCGTGCTCTTATCTAAGGGGAAGTTATTTATTATCACAGATAGTACCTTTCACCCGAGTTGGGTTTTCATTGTTGTGGGCCGTGTCGGGTTTCCGTGTTCGCAGATTATAAACACTGTGGTTAATGGCAAGCAAGTAGTGGTTTGTCTTAATGACCCATAATTGAATAGTAAAATAATGAATGCATATACAACTCTATCAAAGGTTGAGCACTCGGATCCCACTGGTTTACTCTTTCAACTGATGATTGTTTGACATAAGTTTATGGCCTGTGCTTCAATTTCATTAAGTTATCAATCAAAAGAGTTTGATAAGTATTTTGTTGACATTAATAATTTGTGATTCGTCCAGTGGGGCCTAATATTTTGTTGACAACAGTAACATGTGATTCGTCCAATGGGGCGTAATAGTTTGTTGACATTGGTAACTTGTGATTCGTCCATTAGAGCCTAATAGTTTGTTGACAACAGTAATTTGTGATTCGTACAATGGGGCCTAATAGCTTGTTGACAACAGTAACATGTGATTCGTCCAACGAGGACTAATAGTTTGTTGACAACAGTAACTTGTGATTCGTCCAATGGGGCCTAATAGCTTGTTGACAACAGTAACATGTGATTCGTCCAATGAGGACTAGTAGTGTGTTGACAACAGTAACTTGTGATTCGCCCAATGGGGCCTAATAGCTTGTTGACAACAGTAACTTGTGATTCGCCCAATGGGGCCTAATAGCTTGTTGACAACAGTAACTTGTGATTCGTCCAACGAGGACTAATAGTTTGTTGACAACAGTAACTTGTGATTCGTCCATTAGAGCCTAATAGTTTGTTGACAACAGTAACTTGTGATTCGTCCAATGGGGCCTAATAGCTTGTTGACAACAGTAACATGTGATTCGTTCAATGAGGACTAATAGTGTGTTTACAACAGTAACTTGTGATTCGTCCATTGGAGCCTAATAGTTTGTTGACAATAGTAGTTTGTGTTTCGTCCACTGGAGCCTAATAGTTTATTGACAACAGTAGCTTGTGTTTCGTCCACTGGAGCCTAATAGTTTATTGACAACAGTAACTTGTGGTTCGTCTACTGGAGCCTAATAGTTTATTGACAACAGTAACTTGTGGTTCGTCTACTGGAGCCTAATAGTTTATTGACAACAGTAGCTTGTGTTTCGTCCACTGGAGCCTAATAGTTTATTGACAACAGTAGCTTGTGTTTCGTCCACTGGAGCCTAATAGTTTATTGACAACAGTAACTTGAGGTTCGTCTACTGGGGCCTAATAGTTTACTGACAACAGTTTCTGAAAAGGCCGTGATGTTTATCATAGTTTTGTGCGTTGTGTTGAGACAAGTCTGTGATAGTTACGTGCTAACTATGATTCGCAAGGTCGCCAGAAGCGGGTGGAGGTAGACCTGACCATCTGCAACATCTGATTGATGAACTATAGCGCACCACTTGTCAATATCTGCTCAGGTGAGACAACAGTTTATATAATTCTCTTAGGGGTCATTCATAAACCACGTCGCAGCTCTTTTTTTACATAATTCCTAATACTTACAAAATATATTAGGCCTAATGATCATGTTTTCACCTTAAACACAGCGGCTTTTTGGTGCGGCCAGGTCAAAGCTTACAGGTATTGGTTTTTTTTTTCTCATCACGTGTTATCATTTCAAATTAAATTAAATTAAATTCATTTATGTTTTTCCTAATTTTTAAAAATCCCTAGAAATACAAATTCACCAAACAAATATACAAACAGGAAGAATAAAAGAATATTTTGAAAGTAAATTTACCAAGTGATGACATTCCTGTACAAAATTATTATTATTATTATTTAGCACCGCGTCTTACTACTCGTTCGGGTTATACGCTTTAAGTACTAATTACGCTAATGGATTGGGAATTGGGAAGGTTGAATTAGAGGAAGTGAACCCGCATTTGCGTGGAGGAAGAGTGGAAAACCATTTAAGACCCCCTCCCCCAGTTCACCAGACCGAGATTCGAACCTCGATCTCCACGTCCTCGGCGGTCCTGTACAAAAGTTGGGCGCGCCTGTTTCTTAATTATATTATTTATTTAATATTTAGCACCGCGTATTACTACCCGTTCGGGTTATACGCTTTAAGTACTAATTACGCTAATGGATTAGGAATTGGGAAGGTTAAAATAGAGGAAGTGAACCCGCATTTGCGTGGAGGGAGAGTGGAAAAACATTTAGGAAAAACCACCCCCAGTTCACCCGACCGAGATTCGAACCTCGATCTCCCTGTCCTCAGCAGTCTAGCTCAACACGACAAGCGCGTTAGCCAACTACGCCACCGAGGCGGGTTAAAAGAAAGGAACATTATGCTTTATTATTATAAAAAAAAAAGTCGGAAAAATGTTGGTGGGGCTTGGCTCCTGCGACTCTTTTAGGAAACAACTTATAGATAACGTTCGATTCTTAGTTATATTGAATCTGAGTTTGTCGTTGGGTGTTTTTATTATTATTAGCACCGCGTCTTACTACCCATCCTGGTTATACGCACTTACGCTAATGTGTAATGGTAGGGTGATTGTGAGATGAAATGGAGGACCTACAGTTTAACGTGGAATCCGAGCCACGGTGGAGGCCTGGCATTCCTCACATTCACAAGATGTCTTGTCAGAGGTGAAGGAAGGGTTTGGTAATCAGATAAATCTGTGCCGGGACCGAGGATTGAACCCGGCCGCCAGCACAGAAGTCCGACACCTCACCCCTAGACCGCCAGGTCACCGAATCAAAGTGTAGTAATCACACTATACTTAACTTCATGTGGGGATCACGCTATACTTACCATCGTGTGGGGATCGGTGCTATACTTAGCATCGAGGTGGAATCGCGCTATACATACTTAGCATCGAATGGGAATCACGCAATACTTACCATCGAGTGGGAATCACGCAATACCTAGCATCGAGTGGGGATCACGCAATACTTAACACCGAATGGGAATGGCGCTATACTTACCATCGAGTGGGAATGGCGCTATACTTAACATCGAGTGGGAATGGTGCTATACTTACCATCGAGTGGGAATGGCGCTATACTTACCATCGAGTGGGAATGGCGCTATACTTAACATCGAATGGGAATGGCGCTATACTTAACATCGAGTGGGAATGGCGCTATACTTACCATCGAGTGGGAATGTTGCTATACTTATCATCGAGTGGGAATGGCGCTATACTTAACATCGAGTGGGAATGGTGCTATACTTACCATCGAGTGGGAATGGTGCTATACTTACCATCGAGTGGGAATGGTGCTATACTTATCATCGAGTGGGAATGGTACTATACTTACCATCGTGTGGAGATCACAAAATAACATTCGGCTGCAGATTTCATGTCCCCGCGGATAAACTAAGTATATGACAACCAGACTAATATTGTTAGGCTATTTCAATAAATTTATCATCACACCATTTTTTAGAAATAACCATTCCACTAAATATAAACTAACTAGTATGTGTCCCAAATACATCTCTCAAACGAAATGAGCTAGTCCACATTTGATGTTAACTTGCATATTTTTGGCTACTATTTTATATGGTATAATATATATTTATTCATTCAAGTTTTCACATTTTTCCGAGCAACTGTTATAATGATCAATGCCATGGTATTGTTTATTGGGCATGGTCATGGGCTCGAGGTTGCAAACCAGGCGAATTATCCCTCATTACCCTCACCCCCATTTCCCTCACAAACTTACAATCTAGGTTAGTACTCTCACAAACGTACAGCCTAGAACGGCACTCTCACAAACTTACAGCCTAGAACGGCACTCTCACAAACTTACAGCCTAGAACGGCACTCTCACAAACTTACAGCCTATAACGGCACTCTCACAAACTTACAGCCTAGAACGGCACTCTCACAAACTTACAGCCTAGAACAGCACTCTCACAAACTTACAGCCTAGAACAGCACTCTCACAAACTTACAGCCTAGAACAGCACTCTCACAAACTTACTGCCTAGAACAGCACTCTCACAAACTTACAGCCTAGAACAGCACTCTCACAAACTTACAGCCTAGAACGGCACTCTCACAAACTTACAGCCTAGAACGGCACTCTCACAAACTTACAGCCTAGAACGGCACTCTCACAAACTTACTGCCTAGAACGGCACTCTCACAAACTTACTGCCTAGAACGCACTCTCACAAACTTACTGCCTAGAACGGCACTCTCACAAACTTACAGCCTAGAACGGCACTCTCACAAACTTACAGCCTAGAACACACTCTCACAAACTTACAGCCTAGAACAGCACTCTCACAAACTTACAGCCTAGAACGGCACTCTCACAAACTTACAGCCTAGAACGGCACTCTCACAAACTTACAGCCTAGAACATCACTCTCACAAACTTACAGCCTAGAACAGCACTCTCACAAACTTACAGCCTAGAACGGCACTCTCACAAACTTACAGCCTAGAACGCACTCTCACAAACTTACAGCCTAGAACGGCACTCTCACAAACTTACAGCCTAGAACGCACTCTCACAAACTTACAGCCTAGAACAGCACACTCACAATCTTACAGCCTAGAACGGCACTCTCACAAACTTACAGCCTAGAACAGCACACTCACAAACTTACAGCCTAGAACAGCACACTCACAATCTTACAGCCTAGAACAGCACACTCACAATCTTACAGCCTAGACAGCACTTCACAAACTTACAAGCTAGGACAGTACTGTCACAACTTACAAGCTAGGATAGTACTGTCACAACTTACAATCTAGGATAGTACTGTCCAAACTTACAATCTAGGATAGTACTGTCACAACTTACAATCTAGGATAGTACTGTCACAAACTTACAATCTAGGATAGTACTGTCACAAACTTACAATCTAGGATAGTACTGTCACAAACTTACAATCTAGGATAGTACTGTCACAAACTTACAATCTAGGATAGTACTGTCACAAACTTACTAGACTTCACAAACTTACAACTAGGACAGTACTGTCACAACTTACAATCTAGGACAGTACTGTCACAACTTACAATCTAGGATAGTACTGTCACAACTTACAATCTAGGATAGTACTGTCACAAACTTACAATCTAGGATAGTACTGTCACAAACTTACAATCTAGGATAGTACTGTCACAAACTTACAATCTAGGATAGTACTGTCACAAACTTACAATCTAGGATAGTTACTGTTACAAACTTACAATCTAGGATAGTACTGTCACAAACTTACAATCTAGGATAGTTTGAGTTGCTTTAAGCTACTTGATTAAAGTAACAATTTGTTAACTAAGCCAAAGGGGGGAGTAGGGTGGTGGGGCATTTGTTTAATTAATCCCGGTAAATTCAATTTTCGATTGTAATGTTCCGTGGCACACTCCAGTTAGACGTGGCCGCGTGCGCTTTGTTCCCAAACAAAATTAAACACTGTTTTAATACGTACTTAATATTGATTGAATAAGGCTCGCTCCCAACATTGACTTGAACACGTTCTGCTCGAGATTGTTGTTTTAGTGGCGATATCATTTATACGGAAACTACTCGTACTTTGTGTGAACCACTTTGGGGAGATTATCGGCAAATATTACTCGTTTTCACACTTTATTTGATTACAAATACATTACAATTACAAATAAAGCTGAGACTTTTTCAACGACAGGATTATCTACGACTTATTCAAATAGTTAAAGATTGAGAAGGTAACTTGGAGGAAATCCACCCGAATTAGATCAAAGAGGACATAGGAGAATAACAGTGATAAATTCATAAGTGAAAAACCACCCTAATAGCACCCGACTGAGATTCGAACCTTGATATCCTTTCACAGATAATACATTCTCTTGCAAACTTGAGGCCTTAGACTGTAGGGCCATCAATAAGGGGCCAATCCATATCAAGTAGTCCACAACTGGTTGCTTGACGAATTTTAAAAAAAATGTATTTTGTGTGCTGTTAATCTTATATCTTGACAGTTTAAAACCACTATTCCGGCAGTCTAGTCCATCAAGAGAGTGACGCCTTAGTCCATGCGGCCACTGAATCAAATAATAATAATAATAATAATAATAATACAGCCTTTTAAGTTGACTCACATTCTTAGTACATACATACCTGCGCAATGTGGGTAACAAACTGGCTGTGTGTGCAAATAATTGTGTGACGAAATAAATGTACCCTAGATCTGCGGTTATTCTACCTGACCAGCGTATGGAAAGAACGGACAAGGTTTTCATATGTGCTGCAATACTTAATTCAGTGCAAGTCAACCACCTCGTGCACGACCAGTTATTATGGTTATTATTAGAAATAAAGTAAAAAGCTATAGTAAAAGTTAGTGCGTAATTCGGTAGAAGCGCAGATCATAGCGTTCAGCAACGTTCGAGTACAGACACTATAAGGTTGCTTACATTAGCAAATTAAACGATTTACTTGTCTTTCAAACAAAAGTGAAATACTTATGTTTTAAAATACACATTTAACTTTTAATATATACACACACATAAAATTAAAACGTGATTTTATATTAGTAGGTGATGAACTATTCCGAAAACAATGATGGAAACAATGGCCGTGTGACTGCGTGTCGTAGATTTCGTAGTAGCTTCACTCTTATTTAATTAGTAAGCTGTTATTTGAAAACTGGAAGCCAATGTTGCCACAATGGCGAAAATAAAAATATTACCTTTTGTGTTTACATTCATAGCTCGTTTGGTTAGTGATGTAAAGGAAAAGTAAAGATAAATTACACAGTAATAATTTATTAAGTAAGTATTATTGGAAGCTTTTAATAACCTTTTAGATTAACTTTATAGTGGGTGACCTGGCGGTCTAGGGGTAAGGTGTCAGACTTCTGTGCTGGCGACCGGGGTTCAATCCTCGGTCCCGGCACAGATTTATCTGATTACCAAACCCTTCCTTCACCTCTGACAAGACATCTTGTGAATGTGGGGAATGCCAGGCCTCCACCGTGGTTCGGATTCCACGTTAAACTGTAGGTCCTTCATTTCATCTCACAATCACCCTACCATTACACATTAGCGTAAGTGCATTTAACCCGAACGGGTAGTAAGACGCGGTGCTAATAATAAATAACTTTATAGTTAATAAATAAAATGTAGACATCTTTTTAGAATGTAAAATTTAGTGGTTTATAAATCAAGGTTAGGGGTGTAAAGTGGGCTTCCTATAGACCCTAAAAGTCAGAGTTTACATCGCTGGTTATTTTGTGATGTCCGACACCTTGACTCAGCCGGTAGCATATTTGTCTACTGGGATAAGGGTCCCGGGATCGATTCTTGGCGTGGCCAAAAAAATGTATAAATGGTGAAATACGAATTTACCCGTTCACAGTGATGAATTAACGGCCAGGGGGCTGGGTGTTGTGCCTGTCCTAGATTTAAGTTTGTTTACAAGTCGTGTGCTGCTATATTCGCTCAGTTCAGAAAGTGCACGCTAAATACCACAAATAATTGAAACAAATTTGTTTTATGATACCCGCCTCGGTGGTGTAGTTAGCTAACGCGCTTGTCGTGTTGAGCTCGACTGCTAAGGATGGGGAGATCGAGGTTCGAATCTCGGTTGGGTGAACTGGGGGTGGTTTTTCCTAAATGGTTTTCCACTCTTCCTCCACGCAAATGCGGGTTCACTTCCTCTAATTCAACCTTCCCAATTCCTAATCCATTAGCGTAATTAGTACTTAAAGCGTATAACCCGAACGGGTAGTAAGACGCGGCGCTAAATATTATTATTGTTTTATGATAGTGGTCATATTTATTTAAATACATGTTTCACAACTGAATTAAGCAGAGAAACATCTCCGTGCTTACGGAGCATAAAACTTGCCATGAAGGGGTGTAGGGGGGGGCGTGTACCTAACCTGACCTAAAGAGTACATTTGGCCACCCCTGACCAACGCAGCAGTACCAAGTGCTTCCATCGTCGTTGCAATATTTCGACATTAGTTTTTTTATCAACCCTGGTTACCACCGTAACTACATTAAAATACTCTCAACATTGTAGTCCTATGGCCTATTTCACATTGCATTTCAAACCCGCATTGATTTACTGTATTTCATTATTTGTGCCACTTTAAGAAATAACTCTTCTTGAATGAATTTATTAATTTCCGGCTATTTACTGAAAATAGCTCGAAATTTGATCAAATAGTTTATGATGTCAAAACGATCCATTACAATACAATAGATTACGGTGGAATGGAGTGAAGTTGATTGCCCGACTTGATTTAATCTGGTATTTTTAATTTAAAAATCAACAGTACCACATTATTTTAACGCAGGTTGTTAAAATCCAGTGAAAGTAGTTCTCTCTTGTTAGTGGTTGGTCGCTCGATCTGGACGTGCTTGCTACCCGGTTAACCGCGTTATCGCACCTATCGTCGAGTTGTGTGCGCGTTGCGCCGTGAGGTTATGTCACAAGTGATACAGCTGGAAGGTGAACTTGCATGAAATACCAACTATTATTGAGCGACAGGTGTTTAGCTCTTTTTATTAAACAATTGAACACAACTTAAATACCCAGGTTTTTAAAAATCTAGGTTGGCTATAATTGCTATTTCCCGTCAATAGATTGAGCTAATAATATTGTTATTGATATATTTGAACACAAAGACTTTGACGGTTTAATTATGTTGAGCTTGACCGGAATTTGCTTGGGGATGAAATTGAAAACCACTATGGGGGGAAATAATTCCCAAACATGCAGTCCATAATATTATACCACCATCACCCGTGGTCGTGCGAACTAGAGAGTCAGTCTTCATCTTATATATTTGGCCAATGAGGCGGAGGTTGGGGTTATAGCACCGGGCCGGTGTTTGTAATGTCCTCGTTAGATAGCTCGAGTATTTATAATGTACTCATGAGGTATACCAGATATTGCACTTTACTCCTTTTTCAGCGTAAATGTTGTTATACTGTTCACTATTCTGTAAATTCTACCTTGCGGACAGTTCCGAGGGATATTTATTATTATTATTATTATTATTATTATTATTATTATTATTATTATCATCATCATTAGCACCGCGTCTTACTACCCGTTCGGATTATACGAACTTACGCTAATGTGTAATGGGTAGGGTGATTGTGAGATGAAATGGAGGACCTACAGTTTAACGTGGAATCCGAACCACGGTGGAGGCCTGGCATTCCACACATTCGCAAGTTGTGATTAATACACGTCTTGTCAGAGGTGAAGGAAGGGTTTGATAATCAGATAAATCTGTGCCGGGACCGAGGATTGAACCCCGGACCCAGCACAGAAGTCTGACACCTTACCCCTAGATAGCCAGGTCACCCGAAGGATAGTAATATGCGAACTATTTTACGAAAGAAGATATTGAACCCCAACAGGGTCAAACACATTTGATGCAGTTCCAATCCTGACAGCCAGTCCTTGATAACTTATAGTATTTGACTTATAATAACACTAATGTAATGCGCACCTAATTATAGTTTACATGTGATAGTTGATTGCGAACGTGTATGTGGCTCAGTCATGAGCGTACTGAGAATTTGATTTGGGAGGAGGGGGGGGGGCCGGGGGGGGGGCGACACTTCAAAATCGTTAGTTTATGGCATGATGTGAGACTTACTATTAAACCCAAGGAAATAAGAACATTGTTACTTTATATACAGTAGTGGTGGAACTATATTTGTGTAAATGGGGAGGGTATAGAGCAAGTAACCAAAATATTTTTTAGGTACTGTCTACCCTCCTCTCCCCAGTTAGTGTTAGACAATTTTTTGGATGCTACTAGAATCAATCTGTAGTGATCCTCGTTTAAAGAAGTTTTGATAATTATATTTTCTTAACAGTTATTTAGAATAGTGCTCCCCCCTCCCCCGAAATATTTTGGAATTGTCTTCTTCTAGAGGCTATCAAGAGTAGTCCTCTAAATGCAATTTTTTTTTTACTACCCGTTTGGGTTATAGGCCTACGGACCCTCCTCGGTGGCATAGCTAGCTAACGCGCTAGTTTCGTGTTGAGCTTGACTGCCGAGGAGGGGGAGACCGAAATTAGAATCTCGGTTGGGTGAACTAGGGGGGGAGGGTGTACCTAATTTTTTATCCACTCTCCCTTCATGCAAATGCGGTTTCACTTCCTCTGAATTCAACCTTCCCAATTACTAATCTATTAGCGTAATTAGTACTTAAGCGAATAACCCGAACGTGTAGTAAGATGCGGTGCTAAATAAAAAACATAGGCCTACGCTGGCAAATATTTGAAAGCTAATTGGAGTGGCCTCCTTCGGTTATTTTCTTAAAATATCGAATGTCTTCATAAGCCACTTATTCGTGTGTAAATTTGTTGAAAAGTGAATGTCTCAATAAGTTATTTGGAGTTTGACATCATTGTTCATACATTTGAGACGGTATGCTGAGAAAGCAAGCAACCACTTGGCATGCATGCTCCCATTTTACGAGCTTCTCATTGGCTTCACATCATTTTTGTCAATGCATGGACTGAGCCATTTCTCTCTCAGTTGACCAAGTGTTGGTTTTCACGACTAAAGCAAAACAAAATACAACACACAAGTCAACAGAAAAAACACAACATCTACGTATAATAGGATTCTGGTACGGAGAATTTTTTTCAGTAAAGATAAACTTTTTTTTTTCCACGGTCAACAACGATAATATTTTACTAAATTATATTAAATGTTATTTTATAGTTATTGATCATTTAAAAGTGACAGCTACAAAGCATACGACTTGACGTATGGCCTATACGAGTATTATTTTATAGCAGGGAGTCGAACTAGAACAGATAATTGAAATTATCAATTTTCTTAAAAGGGAACCAGGACTGAATCGGGCTTCCTAAAAATAAATTGCCTAGGGACTAGAACCGGATTTGGAATATATATATATATATATATATATATATATATATATATATATATATAATATATATATATATATATATATATATAATTACTTATGTTCATATAGGTTATTAACGGTTCTCAAGTAATTTTTTTTTCTCTGGATTTTTCTCTAATTTGGATGCATTCCCTTGCATTTTTTATATATACAGTTTTTTAATTAAAAAAAATTAGTTTTAGTGTATTTTTTCTATTTACGAATTTTATAATGGTCTTATAGCTATTAAATAAATAAAAAAGAACCAGAACCAGAATCTGAACCTAGTTTAGAACCAAAATGAACAATTTTTATTTCTCTTTAACTGGAACAAGAAACGGAACATTAGAATGTTTAGTGGAAGAACCGGACAAGAACTAGAACCTATATTTATATCGGTTCGACTCCCTGTTATACTTGCATATGTACTAATTACGCCAATATTTTAGGGAAGCTGAATTTATAGAAATTGTACCCACATTTTTTGTGGAGGGAGTGTGGAAACCATTCATCATAAACCACCCTTAGTTCACCCGACCGAGATTCGAACACCGATCTCCCCGTGATCAGCAGTCATGTATATTGCGTGAGCGACGCCTTAGACCATACGACCACTGATTTGGT
Organism: Timema cristinae; assembly: GCA_039000515.1. Taxonomy (NCBI): domain Eukaryota; kingdom Metazoa; phylum Arthropoda; class Insecta; order Phasmatodea; family Timematidae; genus Timema; species Timema cristinae. The sequence goes on from JBCFYV010011164.1 coordinate 24,978,162, forward strand.
CTTTATAAAAAATGTTTCCTCCGACCTGAATCTGACAGCTATTGTTTAATTCACTATCCACACATTTCCCTGCGATTGAAGAGGCCACTATAAGGGAGCTACGATTGAAGAAGCTACTATAAGGGAACTACGATTGAAGAGGCCACTTTGAGGGTAATATGGTTGAAGAAGCCACTATAAGGGCGCCATGATTGAAGAGGCAACTATAAGGGAGCTATGATTGAAGAGGCCACTATAAGGGAGCTATGATTGAAGAGTCCACTATAAGGGCGCATAATTGAAGAGCACTAAGGAGCTACGATGAAGAGGCCACTATAAGGGCCTAATTGAAGAGGCCACTATAGGACTACGATTGAAGAGGCCACTATTAGGGAGCTATGATTGAAGAGGCCACTATAAGGGAGCTATGATTGAAGAGTCCACTTTGAGGGTAATATGGTTGAAGAGGCCACTATAAGGGAGCTATGATTGAAGAGTCCACTTTGAGGGTAATATGGTTGAAGAGGCCACTATAAGGGCGCTATGATTGAAGAGGTCATATGAGGGCGCTATGATTGAAGAGGCGTAAATGAAGGTCGAAAATGGGTCTTTGAATCAGCAACTTTATCAGTAATTACTAGAATATGCTATAATATGAAAATTGTATCATATTCCTAAAGAGTGTTTTTGCTATCCTATCGTTTGATTTATATACTTACTCTCAAATGAGTAAAAAAAAAAACTTATGCTTTTCTAAAATTGAGCTACATTTCTCGGGCGTCTAGAAAAAAAATTCGCAAAACCAATATGATTTCCGTGTGCTCACATTTTTTTAGATAAAAATTATTATTAATATATTGGTTTATCAAAACACTTAAATACATACAATAATTTAAAGAGGTTGGGTGCAACCGAGAAATTATCGTGAAGACATTTAGCTCCAATGCACTATTTAATTCTATGATGCGTTATTTCAAAATATGGCTCACGCCAAAATAAGGTCGAAAAACTCCAACACTACTCTTTTTACTTAACAGCCCAATAGTTTTGAGTTTTATTTATAGAAAAAAAAGTTTGAATATGTGACATTAACTCATAGCGACTGTTTAAGCATTTTTACGGAGCTATGAGACTAGGCTTGATGAAAAAGGGATCTAAATTCCTTCCTCTAATGAAAACAGTAATTTTTTTGATTGGCTCACAACATAACATTTTAAGATATATGATAACTAGCAGCGAGCTTCCCTCTTTCTTTATCTTGATATAAGAAGTTTCGCAGTTTTCTTTTCCCTCTTATTCACATGACAAAGAGTGGTGAAGGGTGAAAGGGAGTATAAGCATGTAGACAGAATAGAGAAGTAATTCCAGAAAACGGCAAAGCCCATTGTATTTTAAGCCTTGTGGTCTGACAGCGATCGATACTTTCTCACTAACCGAGGCGGCCGCCTTAATCATAATTCAAGTGAATACATTAGCACTCCTTTAGTCGTGTTTGGAAGTGTTTATGAAACGTTCGCCCTTGTTTATGAAACGTTCGCCCTGACTGATATACCTTTATTGGTGACATTTTACAATCGGGTCGCCGTAGTAATAAAACCCTTTTAGAGTGAATAAAAATACATTTGTCATAGTTAACATTGACAAAAACCCGCCTCGGTGGCGTAGTTAGCTAACGCGCTTGTCGTGTTGAGCTCGACCGCTGAGGACGGGGAGATCGAGGTTCGAATCTCGGTCGGGTGAATGGGGAGGGGTTTTTCCTAAATGGTTTTCCATTCTCCCTCCACGCAAATGCGGGTTCACTTCCTTTAATTCAACCTTCCCAATTCCTAATCCATTAGCGTAATTAGTACTTAAATTGTATAACCCGAACGGGTAGTAAGACGCGGTGCTAAACATTATTATTTTTTAACATTGACAAAAGGCCACTATATCTATCTCACAACTTTCATTGACATCATTCCCCAACTGCAAACATTACCATGGCGATGCTACTAACTAATTTAGGATTTGAAGTTTATGGAATATTCCTTTAAATATAAAGCTTAATATAGAGTTCGGACGTATTTGTTTCCCAAAATCCCAATTCTTCAAAATGCCCTTCAAAATGCCCTATTCGGCTTCCAAATTGCTGCATATCATTTCAAGAACACTTTACACGGTGACCTGGTGGTCTAGGGGTAAGGTGTCAGACTTCTATGCTGGCGGCCGGGGTTCAATCCTCGGTCCCGGCACAGATTTATCTGATTACCAAACCCTTCCTTCACCTCTGAGAAGACATCTTGTGAATGTGGGGAATGCCAGGCCGCCACCGTGGTTCGGATTCCACGTTAAACTGTAGGTCCTTCATTTCATCTCACAATCTCCCTACCATTACACATTAGCGTAAGTGCGTATAACCCGAACGGGTAGTAAGACGCGGTGCTAATAATAATAATAATAATAACACTTTACACTGAATCCTTTGAATCATTAGGGAAATTGTTTCCTGACGATCAAATGTATCATTCAGAATTAAGTTAGTTTGCGTCTCGATACAAATATATGTTGTTTTACTGTTTTATGTTTGACACGCAACAATTACTATTAACATTTAGCGATTATTTTAATCATTGCGTTTTGTGTTGATTAACATGAATAACCTTAGGTTTTATTTCATTATTAATTTGATGTTTAATTAAATATTCAGAAACCCGGTTTTAATGGCGCCATAATGATAGGGTCTCTTAAGTACACCATAATACATTTTATATTTAGAAAACATGTGTTTAATTTATATTTGACTTAATGTTTCACAACAGGTGCTAAACATTTGGAAAATAATAATGTATCGATCTGGGAATATTTGTAGTTTCAATAACAAATTAATGCATAGAAAAATACCGTTGATAGTGAAAACTTTAATAAATTAAATATCCTAAAAACATATTTTTTATATATATATATATATATATATATATATATCAGTTTGGCAGTTTTAAGTAATGAAGACATTAATTTAATAGAAAACCGAAATGCTCTAATTTTGCAGTTTATATTTTTTTCTGTCACACACAAAAAAAAACTCTTTTATAAAAATATATTAGCTAACATTAGGTCCATTTGTGATTGTCGTAAATAAAAGAAATACCAGAATAGTAAAGCCAAGTTACACGGATAAATGCAAATTGATAAAATTTCATAGTTGAATTATAAATTTAGTTTGGACACGAAGTGGTTTTCCAACCACAGTTCAAATTTTATTTTAGCCATATCTTTATTCACAGTAGTAAAATTTTAAAAAACTGTTCTGGTTTGAATAACATATGTTCTTATTTGAATAACATATGTTCTTATTTTTAAAACTACATTAAAACATTGTTGTAATTTTACCTAGTTTTAAGTTCCAGTGAGCTAACTTTCAAAGTAAGAGCCTTGACAGGGTTGATACATACACTTGGTTTACCCAGAAAGGTAACAGGCTTACCTTGCATGGTTCAACTATGGTATAGTCTAGAAAATAGAAACACAGCATAGCCAAAGTGAGGGGGGAGGGTGGGTCTGAGGGTCAACCCCCCCCCCCCCACACACACACACATCTCCCCGACATTTCCCGAAGTTCTTAATGTTGATAGAAAAAGAGTGTTTAAATAAGTTAGTTTACAAAACTATTTATCTTAATTTTATTCTACAATACTATCTTTTAAGATAGTAGTTTATCATCTAAAAACATCCAATCTTCGAAATTTATTGGCGGAAGACCACTTGAAATAGTTTCTAAAGGTATCTTAATTTTCGAAAAATTCCAGGCGATATTCATTTCAGATAGCTTCTAAGGGAGCCCAATTTTCAAACTAGACTGCGGGGAAGAAAAGTACTTAAAAACTATTTTTGTTATTTCGCCCCCTCCCCTTTCCTCTTTCACACAAATAAGGTTCCGCCACCACTTTTTCAAAACAATTTTCTTATTTTTCAGAAGTCTAAACATCATGTTATAAACTTAAAATTTTAAACCTCCCCAAAATTAAAGTATCCTTACACCCGTGAGACAGAGTGTAGCCTGATGAGGTAAGACTACTACTATTCGGGGTAAACGGAGTGTAGTTGTAAACAGGAACATTCTCTAAAAGTAAAGAAATTGGGTGTGACATGAAAAGTCAAGGGTAAGTCAGAGAAATTATAAAATATCATTGAAATTTTCAATTTTTTTAAGCATTAGTTTGTGAAATATAAAGTAGGCTAGAGAACATCACGAGATGTAAACTATTAGTTTTATCCCCATTTAGTGTGATTTCTTGATATTCATGGCGAGAATTTAATAGAAGGCAATGTAAATTATTAGACTCTGTTTGTATCTTTTATTATAAAACACCTTCCTGGGAAAGTACACATTCTTTGGTCTATAAAACCTGGGGAATTAAAGGACTTGCTTTGTCAGCGCGGTTTGAATGTATGTAAAAAAAAATATTAAATTGTATTAGCAGAAATCTGCTGGCGTTAAAATGTTATCAGCCATTAACTTTGATAATATATTTTAAAGTGAAAGCACATCAGAATATAGGGCCAATGTTTAATCATTAGACTTAGGTTACATATGATATGTAGGATTATTATTAACGACGTTAGTGTCAGATAGTTACAAAAGCTACTAAAACTACATTCATATATTCATGTAGGAAGCCATATGTTCATATTATTTTCTATATATTATGGTGGATGAAACGTAGGAAGGGCTAAAGTACATTAGGGGCATTGTATGACGTTTGTAAAACATTCTAACTTCTATCAAGAATAGTGTTTTTCTTTAAAACTTTCAGACAAACATTATATCTGTATTTGAGAAATTTATCCTGTATTAAATACTATAGGAAGACATTTTGATGCGTAAATGTTTTCCTCTCAGGTGTTTTATGCCCTCCGCTTACATTCCCCCTAATATGTAGGTCTAATAAGCTGTGGATAGCCCTGGCAGACAGTAAGACAAAAAATAGGAAATATTTATTTGGTTGTGTGCACTTAACTCTAAATACGATTTTTTTTAACTCCTCTCGACCAAAGTTCCCTTCTAAGCTGTCACACTATACACACTAACAAAGAACGATAGAGACCCTGTGTGCGCATGCGCGAGTTCAGAAAAACGAACCGTAACCGAAGTTACCTCATCTCAGATCTCAATTTTACAAGACCTATTTGCCAGGCGGATGAATACGGAAGGGATTTTAAAAATTCTATAAAAGGACAAAATTATCATAAAAGAAGTATACTAACGTACATTTAAAAATACCTTTGTTTTGCACTACTTCTAACTAGTCGTCGGTATATTCTCATCTAATTACCCCAATAAGATAAGAATGAAAAAGGTAGCATTTAGAGTAAATGTACCAGCATACGCGTTGACGGAGACTAGAAAATCATTTAGGAACAAACATCCTCAGTATATCCGACTGGTATTCCAACCCTAACTTACCCATCACCGGTAATACAGTATATTGTGAGAGTGACGCCTTAGACCGTTCTGCTACCGATGTGCATGTAAGAAGGAACACAATAATGTTTCAGTAGTTAACTGTTCGGTTTTCGTATGTATTTCTCTGAACAAGTTTACCGACTGTTGTCATCTCCAGGAGTTGGTCAGGCACACCCAGCGGATGGATTTGTTTCAGTAAGCCCAGTGACAGCTGACAGTCACAGCAAGTGCAGCTGTAGGTCGAAATAGTTTTTATGACACGATTTCTGCACGGTCTGTTTCGACTCGCTTCCAGTGAATAACTGCCATTTGATTTGTTTGGTCTTAGATGGAACTATACATATTATGGTAGAGCGAGGCTATTTGAGTCATGTTGACTATAATTAATTCCAAAATATGATTTAGAGAAATATGTAACCTATATAAACACGTTCAATAATAGCTTATTAATTATATTCAGTGAAAATGTATCTGAAGAATGGATATGTATAAAAATACTTCACAAAATTTGATATGAAGTTCAACTAACGTTTTTTGAAAAATTAATGAATGAATAATTAAATGTATTTCAAAATTATATTACATGCATACAAAATGTTCAGATGCGTTTTCCAAAGATGTGCTACTACTTTCGAAACATAATCTTCATTAATCCACGATTTGCAGTTATAGCATTTAATTCAATCTGTCAAGATATGAAAGTAAAGGGGGGAAAAAAATCCTATTACTTATTGTGAGCTAACTTATCTAAATAAATAATCTTCAGCTAAGTGTTAGGGGTGGATACAACATTAGTATTATAACTATCCAGAGTTTTGAGCTCTTGCGTTCAAAAATTTCCCCATAAAACTGTAAAATTAATTTCACGTTCATGCTGCTAGCATTTTTTGGTCATCTTAGACATTAGTTTTTTTTAGTCAATTTTTTTTATGTTTGTTCTTTTGTACAGCTTTAACAACATTCGTAATAATTTAAAAAAAAACCGTTTTAGTCCACTCCCTTGCCGAATTAGTCTAGTCTACTTGCCCTGTCCATGGTTTAACTTAACAATAATGGCTTGTTTTCCTTATGAAAAATGGAAATATAATAATAGTATATTACAGAAAAATTAAGAGACTTTGTTCTGATTAATTGTTATTTTATTTAAGAAGATTACAAAAAAATATACATTGTTTTAGAAAGGAGATAAAAATCGATGGTGCTATTGATTAAATTAATAAATTCCTCGGTTATTAAACTTATTCTATAAACTCTAATTGGGAAGTAAAATAGTGTAACGTTTATAGTGCCCATGGTAAAAGGTACTATCTTTTAAAAGTCATCAATAAAATATACAATTTTTGTTTTCATATCTATGCCCTGCTCAATAGATGGGACCATCAGAAAATTAAGTCTTTCTTGCTCTATTGTCTAACGCAGCTTTGACTTTACAATTGTGATTTTTGAGAAACTTCTCTCTCACGAGCATCTCGTAACTGGGATCACTGAATTTTCTAACGGATATAAGAACGTTTTCATAAGTTTTCCCTTGTCGAACTGTGACAACCACTTCAGTCAATCATGAACATAGGTAGGTGAGAAGTTTGTGTCCTCTTTAGTTCACAGCAGTCTCACTTCATCTCACAATACCGAAACATTTAAATCGAAGTTTTTACTAAAATGTGCCATCTTTTGTTCATTCATTTAGTTTAATTTTAATGATTTTCCCTACATTGCTGATTACCTGTTTGGTTTCTTGTGAAACCTTAAGTTCAAGCCTTGTAAAAGAGTCCAAATCAGAATAGTAAGTGAATACCTTGATTTTGTCTTTCTTGGTATTGTCAGAAGCAGCCATGCCAAGAGTTTCATTCGAAAATACAGACACATTCCTTTTTATTGTTTTCGGTATCGAAACATAGTTTTTCTTGCAGAAGCCCTCGGCTTTTAGCATACATTATCCCAAATATTTGTTCATCGTGTATCATTTAAACTTGAGCTTCAGACAGGATCTGTGCCTAATCCATGGCCTCACACAGATCCATGGTCGATTGAAGGGTTTTGCTGCTCTTAAGTAGCATATGAAGGATTGGCTCCATTATTTCTAAACTTACATTAAATATAAGCGATAGCATTTGTAGTAATATGCCTTTGCCCGTGGCTCTCATTTTAACGCCAGCTGTATCTTCAACAGTATTTTCCCATTGCTTCAATAGCTCCCACTAACAGTTCCCGAACAGCATGAACAGCCTCAGCGTGGCATGCCCACCAAATATCAGTTTCTTTAACCAGCTTCTCAAACGCACTGTGTCGGTCTGGGCTGCTTTCAATGAAATTATAAATAAGCGGGATGATTATAACAAAATCAAAAATCAAGGGGTTATTTTTGTGTGATGCACAAGCGCTGACTAGGTCAATATTCAGACTCTCTGCATAGCAATGTACGTACATAGTGGAGCGATTCATCTCCTTTACATCTTGCCTGTACTCCTGTTCCATCACCCGCCTTGGTGGAAACGCCATCAAAGCACACAGTTACTACATTTCCCCACCTAACACAATATTTTCTATGATTATTTTGATTTCATTAAATATGTACTTTGCATTTGTTTTTTGCAGCCGTTATAAGACATTAAATGAATTAAATCACCATGATTCGCCCTTCCTGTCTAGAGTCGGTCGAACACTACTCCCACGTGACACGTAGACTTACTACATACTCACGTGACGTGACGCATATATCTATATATTAATTCTTGGTGACCGTAAAAAGCGCAAACAATAAAGCACGCATAAAAATTCCTCATATAAAAAAAACCACGATCATAAATACCCACAGGAAAAATGCCCACAAGGAAAAATGCCCACAAGGAAAAATCCTACAAGGAAAAACGCCCACAAGGAAAAACGCCCACAAGGAAAAATGTGCACAAGGTAAATGCCCACAAGGAAAAATGTGCACAAGGAAAATGCCCACAAGGAAAAACGCCCACAAGGAAAAACGCCCACAAGGAAAAACGCCCACAAGGAAAAACGCCCACACGGAAAAATATGCACAAGGGAAATGCCCGCACGAAAAATGATCACATGAAAAAATCCCACATGAAAAATAAAATCAAGGTTAATTTTTAACGGAATGCAAATCTGATTGGGGTTTTTCATTACTAACTTTTTTAGTTTCCACTTGTAAAGTGCGCGTTTGATTTTTCTTGTGCATTCAATAGAGTTTGCATTCACTTTTTTGAGTCTTTAAAGTAGTTTTTTTGAATTTTAAGTGTCATTTTATGGAAAAAAAATTGATACATTTAGGTCATCAAAATCCTGGCCCTGATACAACAACATAACCAATGTTTACAACAAGTGCTTAGGGTTCAAATAGTATACAAAAATATATAACAAATAGAGTTATAATGGTTATTATACATTTAAGTTAGATTTACATGCTGGTGTAGTTTAAAATGTAGGCTTCATCTTACATAAAATAAAATAAAGACTATTACTCTAAAAATTTTAAACTGGAAGTCGACATTTTAATACGAAGTGTTGACCCTTGGGGACCCAATATCAATATTTTTACTTGATTGCTACCTTACAAGCAGAGCAAGTATTATGATCGTAAAAACAAAAACAAAATCGAACTCAATATTTTTATAAATGTCGACGTTTCACGATCCTCCGAATCCAAAAAAGTTGTTTTTGCAATGCCGTCAGTCTGTCACTCTGTTCCTCAGGCTAGAGCCTAAACTATTTTACCGATTGGGCTAAGACTTGGTATCTAGGGTTTTCATCAGTGGCGTATTCTCTGGGTATGATAGTCCTGCGCCGCATACCCATAATAATATGAACTAGTTTTTTTGTTTAATTCGATGCTGTCTGTGTGAACTGTGTAAACACTAATGTTTGCATTGTTAATAAATATACATGTAAAGAATTATTAATTTTAAAACTAATATTGATTCATATTCCAAGAATACTGTGTTTTAAGTAATTCTTCTTCCAAAAGGTTCTACTCAGTACAATAGGAAACCCAGGGCTTGCTACTTGAAAAACGCAAGGCAATCTAGGGAGGCTCTAATGACCTTGCCCAAGGTCTAGGGGATGACAACACATTCCTTTCCGGTCGCCCGTAAGTAATTGGCCAATGAGCTCGAGTTTTCACAACCCAGGTCATGCTGTTCCTGTGAAGCAAGCTAAGCATTGTGCCAACTATTGAAAAAAGATTTAAGATCACAAAGTTTATTTATTAAGCTAATTTAGTATAGTTTAAGTAAAAATACATCAAATAAATATATAATTAATTGTAAAATAATAGTTAGTATATAAACAAGCTTTAAATTATACATTAATTAAATACATTGATTTATGTTTAGGTATTCTAGTCACATGTATTATCATGGATATGGCAAACACATTTAATCACTCTCAAATTTAGGCATTTCAGCACTGATAGAGTGGGGAAAGGGCGGGTGACGAGGCTATTTTAACCGTATTTGATGGTAATTCTTGTTTTTCTTTAGTAGAAAGGGTAGTTGAGTTTTAATAGTGTTATTTTAGTTTTTGTTTTACATTATCGACTTATTAGTCATTGTGATTTTGTATAATTATACATCAAAGAATCTCAAAAGTCAGGAGTGTGATTTCACCATTTCCAGATGATTTAGAAGTAAAAGGTAAAATAAAATATATTTTCTTATAATTTACTTAATCAGTGGCGCACCCAGCCATTTACTTTGGGGGGAGGCATTCAATCAAAGCTGTAGCAAGAATTACATTTTGATGGAGAGAGCGGGTTTGGGGTTGCACAGCCTCCTCAGCCCTGAAGGCCGAGAATATTTATGAATATTAAATGCTTTTATAAGTCATTTTGAGTAGTTTTATAGTAATTAAGAGATTTAAATAAGACAAATGGTATCGAAGCTATTATTTGTATGCATTTTCATTTGTTAATTCTGTGTGTAACGGTAAACATTTTGAATATTAGGCTCAAGTCCGAAGCTGCCGGGATGAATTGACGACTGGCCGCTGCTGAGAGCGAATCGTCATAAAAAAAAAAAGCCAATATAACTATTGCGGTCAGTACAGCGCAACTTCCTTTACTGTTACTGAAGCCACTGGTATTAAACATTTTTAATTCGCTTACCGCCTGATCTAATTTATCTTAAACTTTGTACCCCCAAAGATCTTGGTGCATAGTGCAAGTTATAGTATTAATTACATCTAAAATAAAATAAATCACATACAAATATATTAAATGATGAGTTATACCACAATTCGTTGTAATAACTTCTACTATAGAAGCGGGACCCGGAATTAAGCAAACGCACAAGGTAGAATTTGGTGAACAGCTGTTTTCACAACTGCGCCAAACGTCCTATGACCAGCCTGGTCCAAACGACGCGTGTATTTCAGCTGGGATAGTCCTTTATTGCGCCAAACGTTTTATGATCAACCTGGTCCAAATGACGTGTGCATTTCATCTGGGATAGTTATTTATTGCGCCAAACGTCCTATGATCAACCTGGTTCAAACGACGTGTGTATTTCAGCTGGGATAGTTATTTATTGCGCCAAAAGTCCTATGATAAACCTGGTCCAAACGACGCTTGTATTTCAGCAGGGATAGTCCTTTATTGCGCCAAACGTTATATGATCAACCTGGTCCAAACGACGTGTGTATTTCAGCTGGGATAGTTATTTATTGCGCCAAACGTCCTATGATAAACCTGGTCCAAACGACGCGTGTATTTCAGCTGGGATAGTCCTTTATTGCGCCAAACGTTCTATAATCAACCTGGTCCAAACGACGTGTGTATTTCAGCTGGGATAGTTATTTATTGCGCCAAACGTCCTATGATCAGCCTGGTCCAAACGACCCACAACGTTATAAAAATTGCGGTTAATATTCTTAAACGATGTACAAATAATCTTAATCCGAGACTTAAACGTTTAATATGAGACGCGAGAAGATATTTACTATTTATGTAACAACCTGCTTCGATGGTCGCTTGGTTTGGGGCGTCACTCTCACAATAGATTTTATTGGCGATGATGATAAGACCGCTGTTCGGATAATGATCAGGTGTAGGCTACTGATGATGTTTTTCTAAAGGGCCTACCTACTCACCCTACACACAAAAGCGTTTACACTTCCTCTAGATTATATCTTCCTCATCCCTAATCCATTGGTATAAGTATTCGGATACCTCGGACGCGTAGTAAGATACGGCGCAAATAAAAAACAAACAACAGTGTTAACACATTTACATTACAGAAAATACCTACTCAGCACCACCTCGAGTCGGACCAGGAGGTCCTCTAGATTTGTGACCTATCACTTTGACCACTTAGCTATAAAGACTTAAACAGAAACTGATTCAAGGTCGAGTGGCCATTCTTTTTAATCAGTCATTTTTAACACGTGGGGGAAAAAATGGCTTCTGGCTCGATTTAATTTGACATTTGACGTTATTTAAAAATAATTGATTTTTTTAATATAGGTCAGGTCATTGGCTGCATTTTTACCAACGGAAGGTGAGTGAGTAATGGTGATTTCTAAGGTGAAGTTTTAGTCCTGACCACGTCCACTATGTTTTTTTTTATCATTAGTGGTTCCCATATTATTGCCAGGTAATTGCGGGTGCTATTCCTTAAAATTCGCCCTCATCCCTGTACACTGCAGATAGTTCGTAAGGATAAAAGACGCGTAACATTAATACCACATGTTGACAATTTTAAATAAACAAAAGTAATGATTATGAAGTCAACTGGTGACGAGAGCTGGTGCAGTTCCTCTTAAGGTAATTTGACCATCAACATTATATTGCACAATTTTAACAAGTGTATTATAAGCTATATTATTATTATTATTATTATTATTATTATTATTATTATTATTATTATTATTATTAAGCACCGCGTCTTACTACCCGTTCGGGTTATACGCACTTACGCTAATGTGTAATGGTAGGGTGATTGTGAGATGAAATGGAGGACCTACAGTTTAACGTGGAATCCGAACCATGGTGGAAGCATGGCATTCCTCACATTCACAAGTTGTGATTAATACACGTCTTGTCAGAGGTGAAGGAAGGGTTTGTTAATCAGATAAATCTGTGCCGGGACCGAGGATTGAACCCCGGACCCCAGCATAGAAGTCCGACACCTTACCCCTAGACCACCATGTCGCCCATTATAAGCTATAAAATATAGTGATTCGTTGATTTCAAACCATTACAGTTCACTAGCTATTAGGGGTCAAACTTGCTTTTTTTATGCTTTTTCCATAGTTAATGTTAATATTATTTATAATAATATTATACACATTTTAATGAAATATTAATACTACTGATATTACTAATAATTACTAATATTTAATTCTGTACACTTTATATGCATGAGTGGTAATACTCAGTTTTAGCCTCCTACATTAATTACTCAAACTCAACATTGGTACCCCAACAACATAAAACAAGTTTGACTCGTGAACTATGATGGTTCTAAATAATTTAATCACTATTGATATCTTATAATCGTACACTTGTTAAAATAGTGCAGTAAAATGTTAATGGTCGAATGACCTTAAGCGTGTCATTCTTGCTACGTTATAACAAGCTGAATATGCCGAGTGTCTGTTGTAGCCATATTGCTGCTGGCCACCGCGCCAACAGTACCAACACAGCAGTATCAAATGTCTCTGTGTTTACATCCGGCCCGTGCCAACTATTTAACACTAAGTTTCTTTATTTACGAACCACTCCGCGTTTTTTGGAAAGAGGAGGGGAATTTAAGAGAGAGAGATAGTTTTCGAGCATCATTACATGACTGCGGGGCATTTATATTTCTAAAAACTGAGACAGATTTAGTTTATTTTACTTTCTAGATAGGTAAATAGAATGAACGAATACACCACTGAAATTATTTCAGAGATGCCAACATAGGTTTTTCCGTAGTTTTTATTGATCTTGAATATGGACTACAGATATTTATATTTTATAAGGCTATTTGTATAATCTCGCAAATGACGTGATTTGAAAATATCTCAAAATAACTTTGATGGAAATATATCATCTTCACGTTCATGTTGAGTCAAATTTAAACATTGTTCGATTAAACAAACATGGATAGGAAGACCACTTGTCCATGAGGCGAGATTCACAGCCTTCTATTTTGAATCGTCATTTATTTATCTTAATAGCACAAGCAGCCATTTTGAAGTGGAGCTTTATGTGGATATCAATTTCTTGGGCGTTTTTCTTGTACGCTGATTATATTATATGGGACATTTTTAAAAACAAATATTATTATTGACGCTTTAATTAATGCTGTGTAAGAAATCTGTTTGTTTTTTTACTATCGCAGGTCAATTTTTGCGTGCGTTTATATTTTATTCAAAGCTAAAAAAAATCATACCAAACAAAACAATTTAAATGAAAGCTAATTATTAAAATGAAACTTGTATTTTAAGATTTTTCATTTTTTCAAGATATTTAACGTGCACTCTCTGAACCGACTGATTATATCAGTACACGAGAAATTATGTGAACGAGAACAAAAGAGTTTACCAATTTTGCCGGGAGAGCTTCCAGAGTTATTTTACATAACAATACATGAGCTTTACTTCCCCTCCGAAGGAAGTTTTGCTACGGATTTTTATCGCTTAGTAAAAATCTGTTGACCCTGGCTGGGTTCGAATCCATGAACTTCAGGTCTTGAGGCGAGCACTTTACCCCAAGAACACCGAGGTCGACAATATCTATGGTAATAGCTTACCAAACAATTTATGAAAAAACACACCAAGTGTCCCCAGCTGGGATTTTAACCCGTGCCACCCAATCTGTTCGTTTAGTTTCTATCAGTTAGATCGTATAGCAAATAACACTTGTGGGTGACTTGAAGGGTGAATATTAATTGTAATATCATTGCCTCAATGATTCATTTCTTCCTCCCTACTCTTTCAGCCACACACGGATTACAAAATATAATAATTCATTTTTTTGTTTGCTTAAAGCTGTATTACAAGCAACGACTTCCCCATGGGCTTCTTGAGATGGTCTTCCTGTGGGGAAGTTGGTGCGTGTAATGCATCAAAACCATTTGGGGAAGACCATATCGACTTCCTCATGGGCTTCTTGAGATGGTCTTCCTGTGGGGAAGTTGGTGCGTGTAATGCATCAAAACCATTTGGGGAAGACCATATCGACTTCCCCATGGGCTTCTTGAGATGGTCTTCCTGTGGGTAAGTTGGTGCGTGTAATGCATCAAAACCATTTGGGGAAGACCATATCGACTTCCCCATGGGCTTCTTGAGATGGTCTTCCTGTGGGGAAGTTGGTGCGTGTAATGCAGCAAAACCATTTAGGGAAGACCATATCGACTTCCTCATGGGCTTCTTGAGATGGTCTTCCTGTGGGGAAGTTGGTGCGTGTAATGCATCAAAACCATTTGGGGAAGACCATATCGACTTCCTCATGGGCTTCTTGAGATGGTCTTCCTGTGGGGAAGTTGGTGCGTGTAATGCATCAAAACCATTTGGGGAAGACCATATCGACTTCCCCATGGGCTTCTTGAGATGGTCTTCCTGTGGGTAAGTTGGTGCGTGTAATGCATCAAAACCATTTGGGGAAGACCATATCGACTTCCCCATGTGCTTCTCTAGATGGTCTTCCTGTGGGGAAGTTGGTGCGTGTAATGCATCAAAACCATTTGGGGAAGACCATATAGACTTCCCCATGGACTTCTTGAGATGGTCTTCCTTTGGGGAAGTTGGTGCCTGTAATGCAGCAAAATCATGTGGGTAATACCGTATCGACTTTCCCATGAATATCCGAATGGTTGTATATTTTCAAGACGCTCATGGGGAAGTTTATGCGTCTAATATCAGCTTATTCTATTGCGCATGCGCCAGTCCCCAGTCTCAGGTGTTTTTCCGCAGGCTCCTATCAGTGTCTATAACTGCAGCTATTGTGTTCTTGTTGTTAAGTTGACAGGCAGTAAGTAAGACTCCACCCACCAATAGACCTACTCTTGGACAAAATGATGGAGAAGTTGCTATTTGTAAAATGTGGATACTTACTGCCTGGCTAGTTAGCGACAAGATGTCTGAAATTAAGGAAGAAAACTCACTGTTGGGCTTATAATGGTGTGTACACAATTTTAAATCTAAGTGTTGATTCATTAAATTATCCGGCGCCTTTTCTTTTGAGGTTTCTATATAAATTGTCCTTAATGTCAAAGGTATCTTTGAATTTAGTGAGAACTTTTTCTATTCGTTTAAAAAGTTTATCATATAATACCGCTATGCTCATGAAAGATATTCAACACTTGTTGAGTTCACCACGGGAAGAAAATTAAACTCAATATGTTGCTACTGGAGCAATATTTGATTTATTTTGCCCAAAAAAAGTTTTGCTATAAAAACTACAGAAACACTGACCTTTTCTCGCGTCTCCTACATCCTCACCTTGGGTTTGGTATTTATTTTTCTGTAGTAAGAATGGCGTGAATGCTGGACCTAACCTAGAACACACGGACAGTAATCAATCACTCATTCCTAGACTGACCAGTCTTCATTTAGGTTCGGTCGAGCTAGCAATGTGTTTTCCTCTGGCTGACGGACGATTGATTTATGACACGTTGTTAAATGAGGAACAAGCGAGGGACGATAGGTGATCTTACGGAAGGTATTCTAGTTCAATCCCTGAGTGGAGATATCTTTTGCAAACAGATCTACTGCTAGGGGTTGTAAATACGCATCGGGTGACATGCAGACTAAATGTCGGACTCAATCTAATGTGGTGTGCAATTGACGGGGAGATCGGTGTTCGAATTCCAGCCTTAAATCTCAACCAAACCAACGCGGGAGCGTTAGTGGGGAAATCTCGGGATTGGGATTGCCTGCCCAGACCGTAACAAGATCGCACAGGAGAATCCCGCCAAGAGTTAGAAAATGTTTACCAAGTAGCGTCAGTTTGTGGTGTACTTTGTGTACACCTAGTGATGTGTTCTGTTGTGTACGCACAGTGATGTGGTCTGTGGAGTACGCATAGTGATGTGGTCTGGTGTACGCACAGTGATGTGGTCTGTGGTGTACGCATGGTGGCATTCAGGGGTGCCAGAATATGCTCAGAGATCCAATATTTCCCCAGAACATAACATAACAGAACATAACATAACATTTTCAAAAATAAAGCAATCAAAATAAAATATTGAATTTTTTTATAGAGGCTGTAGAGAATAAGGATTTTTATCTACTGCATAGTTTGAAAATTCAAATTCAAACATATTTTTAATCATAGTTATTTTTATAGTACATACCTTATAAAAAATATTGTTTTCTCCCATCCCCTTGTGTGCATTACATAGTGTTATTACTTGTTCATTGATACCAGTAGGCTTACCGGTAACAACATTTAATTTTACATCTTGAGAGTAAGAGGCAATGGAGTGTAATTCTGGGAGGCCTTGGTTTAATTGTCGATTTTCATAGACTTTTCGTTTTTTCGTAGACTCGCCACTACTGCAAGGTCTATCACTCAACCACACTAGGGGAAATATCATTGCTATTTGCGACCATGAGTTTTTACTGATCACATAATTTACGTTTTACAAAACTTACAATACTCCCTTGATATTTACTTCTAGGTTTTTCTTGGGGATGTTTATTAGATTCGTGATATCCGGGCTTATCACGTTTGCCATGCCATTCACAATAAGCACAGTTGACATAATAAACATTTGTTTCACTAAAACACCTAAATTTTTTATAATTATTTATCTATTGTACAATGTACAAACCCTGATAGGTCCACTAAAAACAACACTTTAATAGCTACACAACTATTACAATACGCATGTCACGAGTTTAAAATATAAACTGTGCGCACATCACCGTGTAATTAGGCCGCGATATAAGGGTGACTGAATTCAAACTAAAATAAAATGTCTCTCACCCTTCCCTCCCCTCCCCTGCCTGCTCGCCATAGCTACCAAACACCCGAGGTAGGGTAGGTGACTGATGACTCATCTCTCAATCACGCCTTTAGCCAGGTTAGATTATTAAGGAGCCCCTAGACGATCAATAATATTGTCAATACGCCTATCAATAATATTGACCGTTTATCAGGGGTTCAACCGCATTGTCAATTTATTAAAGCATATTGATAGAAGTTTTGATTGAAGCGCATTGACATTTAGGAGGTTTAGTTGTCAATATTTAGTCAGTCTCGACTCGGACGTCATACAGGCAAAATGGCTGACGCACCGATTAAAGACGATTCCGACGTGGAACGAGAGTTTACTATGTTGCTTATTACGTTATACCGTGATTGCCCAGAATTGTGTAAAGTGAAATCGAAAGAATATTTCAACCGAAACAAGAAACACATTTCTCAACAACAACAAAAAGTTGGTGCATTGAGTCAGTTAAGACCGGATTTCACCTTTAAAAAATTCCAGAAAATAAACACTTTAAGCACTAATTTTAACAAATACTTCAAGGCTATTGAAAATGCAAAGCTGTCAGGTACATCACCTGACGAGATCCCAAAACCGAAGACCGGGTATTTCGACGATATGCTGTTTATAAAGGACCAAATTGAAACAGCAGAAACAGAAAGTTCAGAGGTAAGTACATTTCAAGTACATCTTATTCATATTGGTTTATTTGTGTGGGCACAATTCCGTAATGTGCTAAATGCAGCAAAGAAGAAAGTGGAAATTTTAATCAAATGGTGGTAAACAAGGACCTAAGTTACGACTTTAAGCATTTATTTTGCCACGAAACTGACCCAGCAGAGGAGTTGAAATACTCGGTGAAATCATCCCTTGTTTCTTTGCTTCCACACTTTAGTTGCCTCTGCCTCTTTGAAGTTGCAAATTAGGTTGTGCTCCCTGTCTCCATGAACCTTTTTCGATAGTGCCAGTAGTAGTATTTTCGTAGTCAACATCACCGCGTTCCATATAGTATCCATTGTTCCTTGTTGACAATTAGTTGTGCAAATGACAACAACACATCAATATTTTCCGAGCATTTTGTGGTTTAAATTTAATGTATTTTTGGAATATTTTGAATCTAGATGTCAAAATCCCAAAAGTGTTTTCGACAATCCTTCGTACTCAGGACAACTTGTAGTTAAAAATTTGATTTTCCTTCGTGAGATTAGCTCGGTTATAGGGCTTCATAAAATTTGGATGTAGTTGAAAAGCTTCATCTCCTACAAACACCTACGGGAACTTTTTTTCAGTGCTTGGAATTCACTCGGATTAGGAAGGTTTAGTTGGTTCTCAGACAAGTTTTGCCAAAATATCGTGTTCTTCATAACTCCACCATCTGATACTCGTCCGTTGGCACCAACATCAATCATGATGAATTTATAATTCACGTTGACAATAGCCATGAGTAAAAGACTGAATGTTTATTTATAGTTTTAGTAGTAAGAACCATAGTTGATGGGTTTTTCTATCAGTATATCTTTTCCATCAACACTACCCACACAGTTGGGGAAATTCCATTGTTCTTGAAATTCCTCGGCTAGCTTCTTCCATCCCTCTGCAGTTTTGGTACCTAAAACAAAACATATCAACATTTTCCACCGAGTAGTTTTTATAATTTTTGTATTTAAAAAAAAATAGTTTTGTTTCAAATAATGTATTGTTTTTATAATCTCTTTCAATTATTGTTTCAGAGTCATTCAAGTCAAGCATCGCAGGCACTGTCTACAGACCAGCGAGACTGTCCCCCCAAAATAAGATAAAAACATTTACTCGCAAGGACTCAACAGAATAACTTGTCGGTTTAGCTGCAGAATATTTCAAAAATCCCGAAACTGTATCAGACGTAGTAGCTAAAGGATGGTCTTTAAAGTTGAACAGATTGCCTCAAGATCAAATACGATTTGCAGAAAAAATAATAAATGCCACTTTGTTTGAAGCAGAGCTGGGAAATTTAACAAGACATGGAGTGCATTTCTTATCTTCCATGTGACCTGTGTCCCCAACTTCACCTTCCGTTTCGGCTACGATCAGGTCTCCCTATTCCACTGCAAGCTATGATTCAACCACCCCATCACCTGCCATCAGCCCTTCTGCAGTACAAGACCTACCTAGTACTTCTCTGACGTACTTAGTACCAGTACCACCTCAAAAGCACGTATCTCAAGTTGAGACTTCAAATCATTCTTTCAGTATGGGACTACCAGAACATTCCTCCATTAGTCTTGACCCCCAAGACGGAACAACTGCAGCAGAATACTTAATAACATCATTTACTTAATTTTGAGTGCATACCTACTTTTGTACTCTTCTTAATTATGTTCTTTTTTTAATAATAACAATTTAATAATCAAGGCCTCAATTATAGCCTCGCACGTTTCCATAATTATTTGCTCCAACGTCTGGAGAGCTATAGCACACATGAACTTCAAGTCCTCCAAATCCATGCCAGAAGCTAGGTACCTCAATGTAATGGAAAGTCTCTGACTTGCCGAGATCGCTGCACGCATCACTGTATCTTGTTTTTCAATTTTGGGCCTAATTAGCTCCAATAGATTATCAAAGCTCGCTTCATCCATAAGGAGGAAATTTTTGTAATCCTCTGGTTCTGTGACTCGCAGAAAGTTCAGCAAATGTTCGTGAGTAAAACGGCTTTTCAGCTTGTACCATTCTTTTGACGAGCGTCTACTTCTTTTCCTCTTTGGTTTTTTTCATTTTACACACTGCCAAAGTCAAGGCAAAAAACGCTACATTTGTATTGGAAACCATTGCTTTCAAAAACAAACACCTAATTTCAAAAATAAACACGTGAAAATCGCTACCTCGTCACAAAATAGAATACACAACAGTTTTTCAAAACAACAGTGCGTAGTCACCGTATTGATAGCTAGAGTGACGAGATTATTGAAGCGTATTGACGGGAGCTTCAATTTTATTGTCAACCTACATTGACAATATTATTGATCGTTTAGGGGCCCCTTATCTCAACATCTGACTTCTTATCTAGAACTCTGACACATTATCTTAGCCCCTAGACACTGCAACTCTTTGTACTTACATCGACATTGCCTCACAATGGCGCATACTAATATTGTTGGGTGTTGATTGTCACATGCCTTTGATTTTCATACAAATGAAACTACCCTATCAGACCATAATTATGGACTTTTCTCTGCCCCAAATTTCACCAGGTTTGCTTTAATTTCCCCCGAAACACGTTCGCGCGTTCAGATATATTCTGCACCTCTGGTGTACACATAGTGATGTGGTCTGTTGTGTACACATAATGATGTTGTTTGTTATCTTGTAACTTTACTTCTTTTCCCTTCACTTCAACAACATACACACACCGGTCATACATACTTTATTCTTAAAACAAAAGAAGAATACACGGGCTCAATAGGTAAAGTAACATTACACATATTTTTCAGGCTGATAACTTTTACATCTCAAACCCCATAATAAGCCCAGCAAATAATTATTTTACATTGATATAAAAATGACACGTATTTTAACCATAATTTAAAGTGCATTATAAAGTTCTCAATATTATCTAACAGATGGCAGCAATAACCCAACTTAAGCTAAAATTTGACTTATCCCTGTAACTTTCAAATATTAACATTCTTATGGATATTTTCAAATGATATGCAAAAGTTTGAACAATATTAAACTTCAACTAATTTAGGTTAAACTAGGTTTTCGCACTAACTCCCACATCACTAACAAAATTTTAACTCTCCTACTTTTAAAATAACATCCTTCATTACATTTCAACTAATATAACTATCGGTAGCACTAACTCTGACATATTGTCCCAATCTCAACCAACTGGTCAGTTCGAGTCCCAGGGATGGTGTCATTAGGGTGTGCTTTTCTATCCTTTCTTCTGCTAAATGCTGGTGCGTTGCCTCTTATTTTTAACTCATAATTCCTGTCACATTAGAGTTCTTTGTTAAATCACTCTGTGGTATGGATAAGATTAAAAACTATTCATGTACAAGTATTGACCTATAGAACAAGCACTGTTATATACTATTTTTAATCTGATAAACCATAAACGCCATACAGTAGTGATTTTAAGAACAAAATGTTAGACGTATGAATATATAGTAGCTTCAGTGACTTTTATATGTCAGATACTTACCAACGAATGATAATAAAGTCGGATTCAGATATGGACAAACATTTTTTTACAGCCACAAACTCCAATTCAACAATTTTTATTTAGTTACACGTAAGTCATGTGATTTACACCTGTAAATTACAGTAGGTATTATCATTACGTAAAATAATACTAATAATATAGTAAAATATTTCCAATGGTGACCGCAAAAAAGTTTGTATTTTTTAAAAAGTCTTTCTTCCAGAATTCTAATTAAGTTTCACCTGCCATTTTCTAGTGGTACTGTGGTCATTAATGGACAAAACATGTTATTTATCTGCACCACAATAAACACACTCAATCTTATACTATGAATGGTTTCGTTTTAATTGTATCTCAATGCAACTGTAATTAATCATACACTAATCAGGCTAGCGACTGTTTACCTCTGCTCATTTTACAGTAACGTTAGTCATTTAAATACTCGACACCATAGTAGGAAGAACACTCTGTGTCAGCTAATAAACAATTTTAATATATCCATACATCCAGTCATATTATTCGCAGCTCTGATTTTTGATATATATTATAAATACCTATTAAATAAAACAGATAATATAGTAAAACTTTATCACTGTTGACCGCAAAGAAATAGCTTTTAATTATCTAAACTGTTCTTTCGAATAAACTCAGGGTCTAGCTCAGTGATACTCATTGTATCTTTGTGCACGGTTTGTTCGCATCAAGTGACAAGCTATCTCATGTTCTAGTGTGGACAATTGACGAGCTATCTCATGTTCTAGTGTGGACAAGTCACGAGCTATCTAATTCTCTAGTGGACAAGTCACGAGCTATCTAATTCTCTAGTGTGGACAAGTCACGAGCTATCTAATTCTCTAGTGTGGACAAGTGACGAGCTATCTCATGTTCTACTGTGGACAAGTGACGAGCTATCTCATGTTCTACTGTGTACAAGTGACGAGCTATCTCATGTTCTACTGTGGACAAGTCACGAGCTATCTAATTCTCTAGTGGACAAGTCACGAGCTATCTAATTCTCTAGTGTGGACAAGTCACGAGCTATCTAATTCTCTAGTGTGGACAAGTGACGAGCTATCTCATGTTCTACTGTGGACAAGTCACGAGCTATCTAATGCTCTAGTGTGGACAAGTGATGAGCCATCTCATGTTCTAGTGTGGACAAGTCACGAGCCATCTCATGTTCTAGTGTGGACAAGTGACGGGCTACCTCATGTTCTAGTGTGGACAAATGACGAGCTATCTAATGCTCTAGTGTGGACAAGTCACGAGCTATCTAATTCTCTAGTGTGGACAAGTGACGAGCTATCTAATGCTCTAGTGTGGACAAGTCACGAGCTATCTAATTCTCTAGTGTGGACAAGTGACGAGCCATCTCATGTTCTAGTGTGGACAAGTCACGAGCCATCTCATGTTCTAGTGTGGACAAGTGACGGGCTACCTCATGTTCTAGTGTGGACAAGTGACGAGCTATCTAATGCTCTAGTGTGGACAAGTGACGGGCTACCTCATGTTCTAGTGTGGACAAGTGACGAGCTATCTAATTCTCTAGTGTGGACAAGTGACGAGCCATCTCATGTTCTAGTGTGGACAAGTCACGAGCCATCTCATGTTCTAGTGTGGACAAGTGACGGGCTACCTCATGTTCTAGTGTGGACAAGTGACGAGCTATCTAATGCTCTAGTGTGGACAAGTGACGGGCTACCTCATGTTCTAGTGTGGACAAGTGACGAGCTATCTAATTCTCTAGTGTGGACAAGTGACGAGCCATCTCATGTTCTAGTGTGGACAAGTCACGAGCCATCTCATGTTCTAGTGTGGACAAGTGACGGGCTACCTCATGTTCTAGTGTGGACAAGTGACGAGCTATCTAATGCTCTAGTGTGGACAAGTGACGGGCTACCTCATGTTCTAGTGTGGACAAGTGACGAGCTATCTAATGCTCTAGTGTGGACAAGTGACGGGCTACCTCATGTTCTAGTGTGGACAAGTGACGAGCTATCTAATTCTCTAGTGTGGACAAGTGACGAGCCATCTCATGTTCTAGTGTGGACAAGTCACGAGCCATCTCATGTTCTAGTGTGGACAAGTGACGGGCTACCTCATGTTCTAGTGTGGACAAGTGACGAGCTATCTCATGTTCTAGTGTGGACAAGTGACGAGCTATCTAATTCTCTAGTGTGGACAAGTGACGAGCCATCTCATGTTCTAGTGTGGACAAGTCACGAGCCATCTCATGTTCTAGTGTGGACAAGTGACGGGCTACCTCATGTTCTAGTGTGGACAAGTGACGAGCTATCTAATGCTCTAGTGTGGACAAGTGACGGGCTACCTCATGTTCTAGTGTGGACAAGTGACGAGCTATCTAATTCTCTAGTGTGGACAAGTGACGAGCCATCTCATGTTCTAGTGTGGACAAGTCACGAGCCATCTCATGTTCTAGTGTGGACAAGTGACGGGCTACCTCATGTTCTAGTGTGGACAAGTGACGAGCTATCTAATGCTCTAGTGTGGACAAGTGACGGGCTACCTCATGTTCTAGTGTGGACAAGTCACGAGCCATCTCATGTTCTAGTGTGGACAAGTGACGGGCTACCTCATGTTCTAGTGTGGACAAGTGACGAGCTATCTAATGCTCTAGTGTGGACAAGTGACGGGCTACCTCATGTTCTAGTGTGGACAAGTGACGAGCTATCTAATTCTCTAGTGTGGACAAGTGACGAGCCATCTCATGTTCTAGTGTGGACAAGTCACGAGCCATCTCATGTTCTAGTGTGGACAAGTGACGGGCTACCTCATGTTCTAGTGTGGACAAGTGACGAGCTATCTAATTCTCTAGTGTGGACAAGTGACGAGCCATCTCATGTTCTAGTGTGGACAAGTCACGAGCTATCTAATGCTCTAGTGTGGACAAGTGACGAGCTATCTAATGCTCTAGTGTGGACAAGTCACGAGCTATCTAATTCTCTAGTGTGGACAAGTGACGAGCCATCTCATGTTCTAGTGTGGACAAGTCACGAGCTATCTAATGCTCTAGTGTGGACAAGTCACGAGCTATCTAATTCTCTAGTGTGGACAAGTGACGAGCCATCTCATGTTCTAGTGTGGACAAGTGACGGGCTACCTCATGTTCTAGTATGGACAAATAACGAATTTATTAAAGCTTCTAGTAGGGTAAATAATTTATAGAAACTCTGCTATAAACTTTGCACCTGACGTGTGTGAATTATTTGGTCCATCTTTGATATATCTCCCAGTGGTGCCGGAAAGGTCCTCAGTGCCTGTGGTCGTTGGAGGATTGCATGGACTCTGTCGTGTAGAGATGAGCTCCGGCCGGTAAACAATCCACAATTCCTGTTTCTCGCTCGCACTTGACTGAAACATGGATAGAAACATCGCGGAAAGAATGAGACAATATCGTGGGAGGCTGAATGCGGACCCCGAGAAGAGACTCGCCTACCTGCATAGACGCGCCGTCCAGAGGAAACAGCGTCTGCTCCTGAATCCGCCTTTCAAAGAGAAGTTCAACAAGCTGCCGGCGGTGGCTAAGGACATCCTACGAGAAAAGTGGAGGAGGGTGAAGAAACTCAAGAGGGACAAGAGAGAGGCCATCCTTCAGGACATCTTGAAGGAGCTGAGGGAATACCTCGGATGCAAATCGCCAGCCCGGGTGACCTACAAGTTCCAAGGATCTCCGGACCCTTACGAGGGGTGCCCAAACTGGTTGGAAACACGGTCTTGGAGCTTGGAGAGAGACTCGGCGTGCATGGAGCGTTATCTGTTTCAGAGTATGTTGGAGCTGGAGGTGATGTTAACTGACATGAGGGATGCTGAGGACACAAGTCAGGTAATATGGACTCTTGTCTGTGACAGGATCGCCTCACGGTGCGTAGAAACCTTGAGGCGTTACGTAGTGTTCCTCACAAGAGCTAGGGGTTCTTGATTCGATCTAAATCAAGAAGTCTTATATCGATTCCGGCAAAATAAAAAATAAAAAATAGAGTGCATTGAATCGATCTTGAGAACCATTCAACGATTTGAATGAAAAGAGGTTGCTTTAGGCCTACCATATTTCAAATATGAATGGGCGTACATTAAAAAAAATAGTTGAGCACATTAAATATTTGTATCTTTCTATCATGCTTAATGGAACCAACTGGGGATAGTCAATTAGTAAACTATTATTATAGTATTAATAATGTGTATATGGTAAGTTTAGCCTACATTGATTTACTGTTATCACAATATAAAACAATCTTTGGTACGGCAAATAATCATTGCGATCTAATCAACTCATTTATGTTTCATTTAATGTATTTGAAAGGCTATTTTAATTAATTGTAACATTAGTTAATATTTCAGGAGGGTTTTGGCCAACCATCAAAACACCCTTTAACTTTAACTTCGTACCTATTTATATACATATAATTATTATACATTATACATACATATATACATATAATTATACATTATATATAATAAAATGATGTACTAATTTGTGGCCCAGAATTCCAATCTTTAGTTTCAAAATGTTCTTGATCATTTAAAAAAACATATCCTGCAGCCAATCAAATATTCTTGTGTGTTTTGTTTCCTTTCGATTTTTCGATTAAATCTTTTATAAATCGCAAGAGAAAGAAGCTATTCATGAATCAGATCAATAACTTTGAACCTCTTTAAAATATAAATTAATCGAGAGTATACAACCGGTTATTGTAAAGATCGAGCATCTCTAACAGCTCACACTAAACTTGTATCTGTCAACCCATACACGTTATCAGCTCTGTGTATAAATATATCCATACACACGACAATCAAGTTACTAGCCATAATCTTGAGCGTACTTAGCTCAATGATCTCGACCACGGACTATTTATTACGGCACTGCGTCTTTCTACCTGATCGCTACACTTATTTATTGAAAATGAGGAAGTAAGAATGAGTAAGGTAGGATATTTCAAGAAATGTAATCACATTTTCTTGTAGAGAGAATGGTTAACCATAAGGGCAAAACTGCTTCAATTCATTTTGTTAGGATTCGAACCTCGTTCTTCCGTCCCCGGCAAATCAAACTAGACGAGTTTAACTCCTTTGTCCGCACGCCCACAGAGGTGAGTCACCGTACACAATAACAAATAGCTCCCATGTGTTGTTGCTCCTGTCACGATAGTTCCCAACTTTATATGTGCTCTCCGTGTGAAGCCAGAACAACTGAAAGTTCCCAAGTGCTGTAGTTCCTTTCACCGTAGTTCCCTTCGCCGTAGTTCCCGAGTGTTGTAGTTCTATTCACCATAGTTCCCAAGTTGTGTTGCGTATTCTTGTGTCTGAAGAAACAGTGAAACCCCAGGATGGGTGTTTGTGTCTGGAGATAACACAGGGAATTGTGTATTTAGAAAATGGTTGTGACCCTTCGATTGCACTCGGCCGGAATTCCATCTGCGACGACATTGTCAACAGCGGCCAAGTGCAAATCTGAGTCAAACGCATTATACCGCTCGGCCACTTTGTGAGGTTGGTGTTTCTAATTGTTTACAATACCTTTGTTGGTGTCGGGGGCAGGGTGTTTCTCTTCTATAAGGTGTCTTGTCCATGCCAGAGTAAGTAGAGGGGAGGGAGGGAAGATTGATAGCCCGTGCTATAATGAACGATCTGCTGCAGTCATTAGTAGGAGCAGGCGAAGCTGTCAATCACCCACCACGTACGTCACGACAAGCAACACGTCATTAACCTCGTGGCCGATCTTCAACAACACTCCGGACACTTTCTGAACGTGTGAACTAGCCTACACGACTGGAACCCTACAAACATTCTACAAACATTCTACACTCTCTTTTTGCCACCAAATATATCTCCGAAAGTGTTAGCAAAGGACATTTTTGACAAGTGTTATTCTAAAAATGAGTGAAATTTCACCTCTTTTGTCCTAAAAGGTAGCGGACTTATTACTCCACGGCTGTATTCTGTACACAGGACCTGCACTACTTACATTGATCTCAATAATATAACTGGATGGACATTTGTAGCTGAAATTTTCAAGCTGTTGTCTACATATTATTATGTAAGAGATAAAGAAACTTTCAGATTTATTTTTCTCTCTTACACACATACAAATCAATGTGGTATTTTGACATTGCTCGCTAATTTGATTGAATATAATATGAGATACATCATTGGGTTATTAGTTAAATGAAATAAAATATGTGTTAATACAAGGTTTGAAGAGCATAACAAAGTTCTAAACTCTTGACTAGTTAAATAAACTGTTTTCAAACAACAAGACTTTTATTGGTTAGCTACATGTTTTCGAACAAGAACATTGAAAGAAACCATTAAATCTGTCCCCTCACAATCAAGTAGACGACACACTTGAGCGTCACGCTTTGGTCCTTTGCAAGGGGTGTGTTTATATAGTATAGAGGTCATTGACTACATACGACCCAACAACATGATAATGATAACACCCTGCTTTAGTGACCGCGTGGTCTAAGACATCACTTTCGCAGTAGGATAGACTGCCGATGACGGGGAGCTCGAGGTTCGATTCTTAGTCGGGTGTACTAAAAGGGTTTTTCATAAATTTATTTTCCACTAAACCTCCACGCAAACGCGGGTACACGTCCTCTAAATATAACCTTCCTCATTCTTAAAACCATCAGCGTAATTAGTAGGCCTACATAAGCGAATAACCCGCACAGATAGTAAAATTGGGTTTTATAAAAAACATGATTATAGCAGTTAAAACTAATATACATATTTGTTATTAAATTGTTCGCCCTTTTGATAACTTTATTTTAACGTTTATAACGCCCTTATAAGTAGAGTTTATTCACCGCATCCCATCTCGGAACTCGTCCAGACTGTACGGACTTAACTAGAGACAAGGAAAGTAAGATTTAAATAAAATGTACCAAAACTCGCGCAGAGGGAGGGTTGAAATCCACCCATAAAATAGAAACATCTTCAGTACATCCTGCTGGGATTTGATCCTGAATCTCAACGCCAGCGTTAAATTGGACTAGATGAGATTTATATGTAGCCGGCGCGCCCATTGATACATTAAACTTGAGAAACAAAGTTTGGGCTTCTGATGTGAGCTAGATCATTCGCTCAAACGTTATCCGACCATACCTCAAACTTTGTTTTGAATACCATTGGAGTCAAGGTTTTTCTGTCTTGTCCTGGTTTGATAGCCAATCTATCTATATAATAATACAATAAAGAGAGTTTCTGTCTGTTGTGAGAGTTGCAAGATATATACCACACATAGAGAGCAGACATTTTAGCCCCTGTGCACAAACATTTGCACCTCTAAGCAGGAATTTTAAAATTTGGATTGGATCATTTTAAATTAAAAACTTGGTTGTAGAAAAAAAAATTGTTTCTTTATGTCTGATTGAAGCAAATAAACACTTTACCAGGGGTAACCACGCATTCAACGCTGGGTACTTCTGCTAGTCATGAATAACCACGTGTATCTTATAGTAGTAACAAAAAGCAAACGTTCTTTTTACATATTAGTTTTTCAACACTATTCAGCCGAGATTAGCACCTTTGTTTTCCGTCAATCCTGTCTTTTGAGATATTTACGTCTTGTACTATCAGACCAGCAGTACCGTGTGGTTGGGTGAGTACAGGTCCAATACAGTATTAAGGTAAGCGCACACACTGGCGTACCACGTACCACGTACCACGTATCACATCGGCTTCCGATTTCAGTTTTTCTCCATTTCCATACATAATAATGTAGAAACGAGCCGGTTCAATGCGATACGGACAAGCGCGCGGTGAACTTTAGCGGGACGTTTCGGGTTCAGATCCTGTTGGTGAACACTGGGGATGTTCGATCTTTGATCGAGATTTACGAAAATTGATCCTCTACCCTGGATTAATCACTTTTTAGATAGATTCAATGGTCTCGATTTGATTCATGGATTGATTCTTTCTTTGGTGATTTCAAAAAGATCGAATCAACAAATCGAAAGGAAACAACATAAGTAGGCTACAGGAATATTTGATTGAATTTAGGAAATGGTATTTTGATTATTAATAACATTTTGAAATCAAAGTTTGCAATGCTGGGGCCCAAATTAATATATAGTTCACTAATATTACAATTAATAAATTAATTACGTTTATTTAAATCTATTTAGAAGGCAAAGGATTTGATTACATCGCATTAACCATTTGATGTATCAAAGCTTGTTTTGTAATGTGATAACAATAATTGAATGTAGGATTAATTTACCATAAAACATTATTTATACTTTAATAATAGTTTACTGATTTATAATCAGCATTTAACTAAATAAAACATGATAGTAAAAGATACCGATATGTAATGAGATCACTCTTTATGTGTGTGTTTTTTCTTTCGAAAAATACTAAATATGTCCGTTCATATTTTAAATATGGTTAAAACAACCTATTCTTTCAAGAATCTTTGAATCGATCTTCCCAAGATCGATTCAATGCACTCATTTTCTTTTATTTTTCCTAGATCGATCCATAGAATCGATTCAAGGCCTACGGAATGAACATCGCTACCAATGACCTGGGGCTACTTTGGATTCACACATTCACTGGAAAACCAGAGCATAACAGAAACGTAATCACGTGATGATCTCTAAACCAATCACAAGATTCCAGCGTTGTCGCTCGGCGCTACTATAAATAACTTCAGCTTTACTTTTTCGCGCGACATCGCCTTGAACTAATCAAATTTCAAAACCAACCCACGCAATCGTTGTGCTTGAACTTACAAAGCGAGATACTAGCAGACAACTGCATCTACTGCGGTGAAATGATTATGTAAATGGAAAGCGCCGGTGTAGTTCTTGTTCTGTTTGGATTTGTTGACGGCACAGCCCAGTAGTTTGTAAACATCCATTGTGATGTTAATCTTTAATAGCTGTTTATCCATTAGAATATGAACTGTGTCTGTAAGCAACTGTTTGTGTTGCAAAGCATCATGGGTCAGTTAGCGTGTGAACCTCTGCTCTCTATTTCAGTGAGCGTGTGAATCAAACTTTATAGAGCATGGTATGATAGTCGGGATCACATGAACATAGAGTTTCTTTATGTCCGTCAATCCATTGCTTCGTCTTACGGTATTTTTAAATTTATTTTATCACCCCGTCTTACTACCCGTTCGGGTTATACGCCTATATACTAATTACTCTAATGTGTTAGGGATAAGGAAAGTTAAATTCTAGAGGAAGTGCATGTGAAGGGACAATGGAAGACGATTGAAGATAAACTACACTCAGTGCACCCGACTGGGATCGAACCCCTATATCATCGTCATGAACAGCCAGTCTATGTCGAGATAAGCGCCCTAGATTATGCGGCCCCGAATTGGGTTTCTTAGTGTTCTTGTCAATGGATATTATTTACTGCGACTAAAATGTAGACGGGTCTAGATAAAATAATTTCATATAAATTTTACTTTTATTTTGGTATTCATAATTAAGGTGATAAAAGGATCAAGGCACTACTCTCGCGAAAGATTGGACTGCCGAGGATGGGGAGATCGCGGCTCCATTCCGGTCGTGTTTACTGAGTGTGGTTTGCCCTAAATGTTTTTGCGCTCTCTATTCAAGCAAATGCGGGTACACTTCCTCTAAATTCAACATTCCTAATTCCTCAACAAATTAGTGTTGTGAAAAAGTACATAGACGTATAACCCAAGACCGCCGAGGACGGGAAGATCGAGATTCGAATCTCGGTCGGGTGAACTGGGGGTGGTTTTTCCTAAATGGTTTTCCACTCTCCCTCCACGCAAATGCGGGCTCACTTCCTCTAATTCAACCTTCCCAATTCCCAATCCATTAGCGTAATTATTACTTAAAGCGTATAACCCGAACGGGTAGTAAGACGCGGTGCTAAATAATAATAATAATAATAGTATAACACAAAAATAGTATGACATGTGCTTAAAAAAAAGAGGGTGTGGGGCCTAAATGTTGCCTGCAGGGCTATTATGACCACGAAGCAAAACGAATTTGCGACCATTAGCATAGAGACGCTAGACTTTGTGTCAAAAGTTATTATGTCCAAGTCCTTGCGAGCGCACATATTTTTCTAGTAGAGTGACGCTAAGTTGCGCAGACATTTTACTTGTCTTTGTTTTGCGTTACGAGGTTATGTTTGCTAGGTTTTGTAATTTATTAGGTGTTTTGTGTTACCTGATTTAAACGGGCCATCTCACTATCCTAATATAATAATCTCAAAACGTTTTTGTGTGTGTTTCACATAATCTAACTTTAAATAGGCCTATATCATAATGTAGGCCAAGAGTGGGAATAGTACGCTTACACTGAATGTTAAAAGAATATTTTCTTTGGAATATAACACTATCAAAATGCATTATTATTCACCATCACTGATAATTGTGACAGTCCAATATTAAGATTAATTGTTTGTAAGTTTTATAGTAGGTGAAGGTTAGTTAGGCTTCAATATATTTGTGATGTTAGTATTTTGTTGACTCACCTCATGGGGCAACATTGTCCAAGACGTTAGTCTATTTGGTCCCCGGTGGTGGGGAGGTTAGGATTTGAATCCTAGCTGGGTGTGGTTCTATCTTTCTCCCTCTACACAAATCCAAATACTTTTATTCTATAACTCAACCTTTATCATTTATACCCTATTAGGGTAAAACACGTGGACAGACCAGTTGACAAGACGATAAAAAGGTAGGCCTAATCTGTTTAAGATGCCTCAACAAAACTTTAATAATGTAATACTATTTAAACTGAATCGTACATACAGTAGTAATTACTATCCACATTAATGTGGGTTGTAGGCCTATGAAATATTGCAGCCAAGACTGGAAATAACCAAAATAGGTCCTAGCAAAATGTTTACATGAGGTTTGGTTTAGGCCTAGGTTTTTTAATCATGAAAGGTTCACTAAATTTATCTGAAACTGATAATTAGTAGTTAGACCTAGTTATCCTGAAGTGAATAAATTGTAAACAACTCATTATAAATAAATATATCCTTATATTCTTAATCACTTAACTAAAGTCTCAAGAATTCCCTTTAAATAAAATATGCATGATATTATTTTTAACCATCCAACCCACCATCTCGTTCACTTTATTGTTAACTTAGCAGGCCGACTGGGTATAAATGACCATTGCTTGTTGACAAGTTGTCGAAAATACTCAGTGTAAACATTATTTTTGTGAGTTCTTGAACGCTTTCATAAACTTTAAATAGCTGGTTTTATTTTCTAAGATCTTCACACAACATATTACACTTGTTCCAGTATCAACACACACATATCAAGAATAAAGAATTGAGTCGTAAAGCATACATATCACAAAATACATTGTTTCTTTATTGGCCAACGTCTAATACTATTCCCCCCCTCCTCCCCCCGGTGTGACATTACCATTTGAATGCGTATTTCAAATTATGATTTTTTTAACTAAAATATGTTGTGTGTATTGAATAATTTAGGCCTAGTATTTTTTCATTTCAAACCGTAGGCAAACAAAATGACGCAAGAGATTTATTAAATTAAACTAGGTTAAACCTTTCTTGCAAATAATGGGACTTGTGATCAGCTGTTTGGGAAAATAAAAACATATGAATAATGTTCAATCATGAATACTAGCATTGTTCAAATAAACTACATACATTCTAGCCTCGAAAGTCATGAAAGGTAATATTCTTTGGAAATGTGTTGCCAACTGTTGACGCAAACTAATTTTATTCTGTGTGTTGACGCTAGAATCCAAGTCTAAGCTAAAACTAGCGGGCGATACAAAGTGTGGTGATCATAATAACCCAAAGGCTATCTTTTCCTCTAAAGTGAAGCTAACTCGCGGTAGCAACTAACTTTGCGTCGAATGGTCATAATAGCCCTGCTGACGTTCAGGGGATGTCTCTACCCGTATTTCTCACCCGTTTGCTTTCCGAGGTTCTGTACCAAATAGGGGAGAGTTGGTGAATACTGACCAGCAAGTTAATACCTATCAGCTTTTTACTCGATGGATTTCACCTGAATGAGGCTCTGATTAGTGTTGTTCCCTAGCGAAACGTATTGTAACGATGCTTGTTGACAATTGAAGAGGAAACGCTTTGCTGTTTGGACGCTAGTGGAATATTTAAGATTTTATCGTTTTCAAACTTTTGTTGTTCTTCAACAATATTAACAGTAAGAAGCTTTTTAATTTAATATTAATATTTTTAGCACTACTGTACTTAATAGTATCTATTGGTGCATAATTTGTTTATAAAATTTATTAAAATATATCCAGCTGGTTGTCTTTACCGCCATATTTGTTTGACGAGTGTGCATAGGGTAATATGGGTCACGCCTTGCGGGTATGTGCGGCAGTACTGGTGGCGCGACTCGTGATGACTTCGTAAGTTCTTACAGGGAAAATCCAAGCGGCATCATGTTTACCGCAATCAAATACTCGAAAATCCTAAAACATAACTCACCGTTTCTAGAAAACTACTTGGGACAATCACAACAGTTTTTTTCAGAATTTGTTATAATAACTTTAAAATACATGAGGATATTATTAAAATTGCCATATTCAAACTGGTTTGTTTTGAAAAAATTGTTTTCTAGTGAAAGAACAATAATGAGGTTTTTACTGCAGACATGTTTTCACTTTGTGTAAAAAGAAATTCCTAAGGGGACTGCCAGACTGGGCGAGCGACTAAAATATAAAATAGAACACATTGGTTGTAATGAGAGGGCCAGACTGGAGCGAGCGAGTGACCGAGCGCGCGCGCTTGAAATATAGAACTGATTCTCTTTTTCAAGAGCGTGCGCTCGAGCCGGTACAGTCTAGTTTACAGGCACTAGGCTATAATATTGTATATTGGTTTATTGAGTGGTATGAAAACTTCTCAATTTCACATGATATTTGACATTTTTCTCTTAATGATAGGTTTAACACACTTGCTAATAATGGCCTAATTTAATTGGTAAGACTATAAATAATATAATGTATATCCGATATGTTAAAATACGTCAATATTATAATCAAAGTAGGCCTTTACAAATAGAAATCACCATTAGCTTAAAAATAAGATGAAGAAACCACTATAATAAATCAGTTGTTAAAACCACCCTCAGTTCACTGAGCCAAGATTCGAACCTTTGCCTCCCAGTCAACAGCTAATGAGTGCAACGCACCAATCTGCCACTGGTGTGGCTAATCTGATTTTAAAACACTTAAGGACACTAAAAATATCTGCATTGTTACCTAATCGTCTCGTCACTGGCTACTTGACTCCCCTCCTAAGATTACATCACGCAAGGAAGTGGATGCTACATTTTTCCTTTTTATAAATTTGTTGTAAGAATTTTCGAGGAGCAGAGATGTACCAAGTGTCTTTGACAGATACATTTTCTCTAATGAACTAGGATCGGTCTACGCGCTCGCTCGCCAGTTTGGTCGCTCAGTCGCTCGCTCGCGAGTAACTTTTAGCGTATCACCTACGCGAATCGTCCCGTGGCAATCGGTCGGGAGTCTTGTAATGGGATTCGATACTAATAACATGTCAATAATCTCTTCCTGTGGTAGTCAGTCGACATTGACAGTGACCTCCACCCCCCTTATTTTCAGGTTTCACGTTGCATGTACAGTAGTAGTATGAAAGTGTGCGTTTTAAGAAGTGTCTCACAAAAAAAAAAGTTTTGTGTTCTTGATAATAAAATAAACTTTTCTTTATTCATTCATGTTAAAGGAATTGATAAATAATGCTACCTTTTTAAAACTAAAACCTGTTTTTATTTATTTTTTATTTTTTAACTTACTCTAATTTTAGTTTCAATTAATAAATAATCATATTTTACTAAGTAGAAATTATAATCAATAAAATAATTAAGAAAGAAAATAATTAGTTTCGGTATATGCGCGTGTAGAAATAGACGGCCGAGGTGCTGAGTAAAAAAAATCGAGTAACTTGCATTGAGTACTTTTTAAAAGAATCGGAAATGTGATACGCCTAACTAGCATGCTTTTCGATTGTGTACTTTACATCTGCGAGTATTTGTATTGAAAACGCATGTGCAACATTTAAACCATAAAGGGTCATTTTTGCGTAGCAGCAGAAACTGTTGGTGAAAAATGAGCTCTAAGGGGATATGGCTTTTAAAGGTAAATAGTATGATAAACAGTCCAGCCAACAAGTTCGATTCTCACTTAGTTGGTAAGAAAAGAGAAAATAAAATAATATTAAGGTCCGAGTAAAGTTACTCGAGTAATCCCGGAAGAATCGAGTACTCCCGATTACACAACACAATCGATTATTTTTACTCGATTGTGCCCATCACTAGCTCGCTCCCGCGCTCGTCATTCTGGCCAAACACTAATTGAAATAGATGGGTAGTATAAGTGTAGGAAATGATCATCATGAACTGAATTTTCATTTTGATGTAAGATTAATTCCTCTAACCCTAATGCTTTTCACAGTTTGATGGATTTAGTTACGAGCTCTCCTGCTGTAGCACAGCTTTTAAATAGCTAATGAAGTTGTGTAATGTTTCATAATGTTGTGTAATGTTTTGTAATGTTGTGTTCGCAGGTGAAAAGACCGCGGACCGAGCCGGACCTGGACACACCGGAAAGAAGTCGGTGAGTGTTAGAATAGAACACCCTGGTCAGGATATCAACACTGGACCATCGTGGTGCATGTCCTATAATGTCTCTTAGATATGTTGACATGTCAGGATATCAACACTGGACCCTCGTGATGCATGTCCTATAATAACGTCTCTTTGATATGTTGAAATGTCAGGATATCAACACTGGACCCTCGTGGTGCATGCCCTAAAATAATGTCTGTTTGACATGTTGACATGTAAGGATATCAACATTCGAGCTCTTAGTATCTCTGTATCAGCAAGTTAACCTGATTAATATCCTCGGGTAGCTCTTAGTATCTGTATCAGCAAGTTAACATGATTAGTATCCTCGGGTAGCTCCTAGTACCTCTGTATCAGCAAGTTAACCTGATTAGTATCCTCGGGTAGCTCCTAGTACCTCTGTATCAGCAAGTTAACATGATTAGTATCCTCGGGTAGCTCCTAGTACCTCTGTATCAGCAAGTTAACATGATTAGTATCCTCGGGTAGCTCCTAGTACCTCTGTATCAGCAAGTTAACCTGATTAGTATCCTCGGGTAGCTCCTAGTACCTCTGTATCAGCAAGTTAACCTGATTAGTATCCTCGGGTAGCTCTAGTAACTCTGTATCAGCAAGTTAACCTGATTAGTATCCTCGGGTAGCTCCTAGTACCTCTGTATCAGCAAGTTAACCTGATTAGTATCCTCGGGTAGCTCCTAGTACCTCTGTATCAGCAAGTTAACCTGATTAGTATCCTCGGGTAGCTCCTAGTACCTCTGTATCAGCAAGTTAACCTGATTAGTATCCTCGGGTAGCTCCTAGTACCTCTGTATCAGCAAGTTAACCTGATTAGTATCCTCGGGTAGCTCTTAGTATCTGTATCAGCAAGTTAACATGATTAGTATCCTCGGGTAGCTCCTAGTACCTCTGTATCAGCAAGTTAACCTGATTAGTATCCTCGGGTAGCTCTTAGTATCTGTATCAGCAAGTTAACTGATTAGTATCCTCGGAGTAGCTCCTAGTACACTCTGTATCAGCAAGTTAACCTGATTAGTATCCTCGGGTAGCTCCTAGTACCTCTGTATCAGCAAGTTAACCTGATTAGTATCCTCGGGTAGCTCCTAGTACCTCTGTATCAGCAAGTTAACCTGATTAGTATCCTCGGGTAGCTCCTAGTACCTCTGTATCAGCAAGTTAACCTGATTAGTATCCTCGGGTAGCTCCTAGTACTCTGTATCAGCAAGTTAACCTGATTAGTATCCTCGGGTAGCTCCTAGTACCTCTGTATCACAAGTTAACCTGATTATATCCTCGGGTAGCTCTTAGTATCTTGTATCAGCAAGTTAACATGATTAGTATCCTCGGATAGCTCCTAGTACTCTGTATCAGCAAGTTAACCTGATTAATATCCTCGGTAGCTCTTAGTATCTGTATCAGCAAGTTAACATGATTAGTATCCTCGGGTAGCTCCTAGTACCTCTGTATCAGCAAGTTAACCTGATTAGTATCCTCGGGTAGCTCCTAGTACCTCTGTATCAGCAAGTTAACCTGATTAGTATCCTCGGGTAGCTCCTAGTACTCTGTATCAGCAAGTTAACCTGATTAGTATCCTCGGGTAGCTCCTAGTACCTCTGTATCAGCAAGTTAACCTGATTAGTATCCTCGGGTAGCTCTTAGTATCTGTATCAGCAAGTTAACATGATTAGTATCCTCGGATAGCTCCTAGTACCTCTGTATCATCAAGTTAACCTGATTATATCCTCGGGTAGCTCTAGTATCTGTATCATGCAAGTTAACATGATTAGTATCCTCGGGTAGCTCCTAGTACCTTGTATCAGCAAGTTAACCTGATTAGTATCCTCGGGTAGCTCCTAGTACCTCTGTATCAGCAAGTTAACCTGATTAGTATCCTCGGTAGCTCCTAGTACCTCTGTATCAGCAAGTTAACCTGATTAGTATCCTCGGGTAGCTCCTAGTACCTCTGTATCAGCAAGTTAACCTGATTAGTATCCTCGGTAGCTCCTAGTAACTCTGTATCAGCAAGTTAACCTGATTAGTATCCTCGGGTAGCTCCTAGTACCTCTGTATCACAAGTTAACCTGATTAGTAATCCTCGGGTAGCTCTAGTATCTGTATCAGCAAGTTAACATGATTAGTATCCTCGGATAGCTCCTAGTACCTCTGTATCAGCAAGTTAACCTGATTATATCCTCGGGTAGCTCTTAGTATCTGTATCAGCAAGTTAACATGATTAGTATCCTCGGGTAGCTCTAGTACCTCTGTATCAGCAAGTTAACCTGATTAGTATCCTCGGGTAGCTCCTAGTACCTCTGTATCAGCAAGTTAACCTGATTAGTATCCTCGGGTAGCTCTAGATACTCTGTATCAGCAAGTTAACCTGATTAGTATCCTCGGGTAGCTCCTAGTACCTCTGTATCAGCAAGTTAACCTGATTAGTATCCTCGGGTAGCTCCTAGTACCTCTGTATCAGCAAGTTAACCTGATTAGTATCCTCGGGTAGCTCTAGTACCTCTGTATCAGCAAGTTAACCTGATTAGTATCCTCGGTAGCTCCTAGTACCTCTGTATCAGCAAGTTAACCTGATTAGTATCCTCGGATAGCTCCTAGTACCTCTGTATCAGCAAGTTAACCTGATTAGTATCCTCGGGTAGCTCCTAGTACCTTGTATCAGCAAAGTTAACCTGATTAGTATCCTCGGTAGCTCCTAGTACCTCTGTATCAGCAAGTTAACCTGATTAGTATCCTCGGGTAGCTCCTAGTACCTCTGTATCAGCAAGTTAACCTGATTAGTATCCTCGGGTAGCTCTTAGTACCTCTGTATCAGCAAGTTAACTGATTAGTATCCTCGGGTAGCTCTAGTACCTCTGTATCAGCAAGTTAACTGATTAGTATCCTCGGGTAGCTCCTAGTTACCTCTGTATCAGCAAGTTAACCTGATTAGTATCCTCGGGTAGTCCTAGTACTCTGTATCAGCAAGTTAACCTGATTAGTATCCTCGGTAGCTCCTAGTACCTCTGTATCAGCAAGTTAACCTGATTAGTATCTCGGGTAGCTCCTAGTACCTCTGTATCAGCAAGTTAACCTGATTAGTATCTACTCGGGTAGTCACTTAGTTGTACCTCTGTATCAGCAAGTACTGATGTAATTAGTATCCTCGGGTAGCTCCTAGTACCTCTGTATCAGCAAGTTAACCTGATTAGTATCCTCGGTAGCTCCTAGTACCTCTGTATCAGCAAGTTAACTGATTAGTATCCTCGGGTAGCTCCTAGTACCTCTGTATCAGCAAGTTAACCTGATTAGTATCCTCGGGTAGCTCCTAGTACCTCTGTATCAGCAAGTTAACCTGATTAGTATCCTCGGGTAGCTCCTAGTACCTTGTATCAGCAAGTTAACCTGATTAGTATCCTCGGTAGCTCTAGTACCTCTGTATCACAAGTTAACCTGATTATATCTCGGTAGCTCCTAGTACCTCTGTATCAGCAAGTTAACTGATTAGTATCCTCGGTAGCTCCTAGTACCTCTGTATCAGCAAGTTAACTGATTAGTATCCTCGGTAGCTCCTAGTACCTCTGTATCAGCAAGTTAACTGATTAGTATCCTCGGTAGCTCCTAGTACCTCTGTATCAGCAAGTTAACTGATTAGTATCCTCGGTAGCTCTAGTATCTCTGTATCAGCAAGTTAACTGATTAGTATCCTCGGGTAGCTCCTAGTACCTCTGTATCAGCAAGTTAACCTGATTAGTATCCTCGGTAGCTCCTAGTACCTCTGTATCAGCAAGTTAACCTGATTAGTATCTCGGGATAGCTCCTAGTACCTCTGTATCAGCAAGTTAACTGATTAGTATCCTCGGGTAGCTCCTAGTACTCTGTATCAGCAAGTTAACTGATTAGTATCCTCGGTAGCTCCTAGTACCTCTGTATCAGCAAGTTAACTGATTAGTATCCTCGGTAGCTCCTAGTACCTCTGTATCAGCAAGTTAACCTGATTAGTTATCCTCGGTAGCTCCTATAGTACCTCTGTATCAGCAATTAACCTGATTAGTATCCTCGGATAGCTCTAGTACTCTGTATCAGCAAGTTAACCTGATTAGTATCCTCGGGTAGCTCTAGTACCTCTGTATCAGCAAGTTAACCTGATTAGTATCCTCGGTAGCTCCTAGTACTCTGTATCAGCAAGTTAACTGATTAGTATCCTCGGTAGCTCCTAGTACCTCTGTATCAGCAAGTTAACTGATTAGTATCCTCGGTAGCTCCTAGTACCTCTGTATCAGCAAGTTAACCTGATTAGTATCCTCGGGTAGCTCCTAGTACCTCTGTATCAGCAAGTTAACCTGATTAGTATCCTCGGGTAGCTCCTAGTACCTCTGTATCAGCAAGTTAACCTGATTAGTATCCTCGGGTAGCTCCTAGTACCTCTGTATCAGCAAGTTAACCTGATTAGTATCCTCGGGTAGCTCCTAGTACCTCTGTATCAGCAAGTTAACCTGATTAGTATCCTCGGGTAGCTCCTAGTACCTCTGTATCAGCAAGTTAACCTGATTAGTATCCTCGGGTAGCTCCTAGTACCTCTGTATCAGCAAGTTAACACTGATTAGTATCCTCGGGTAGCTCCTAGTACCTCTGTATCAGCAAGTTAACCTGATTAGTATCCTCGGGTAGCTCCTAGTACCTCTGTATCAGCAAGTAACCTGATTAGTATCCTCGGGTTAGCTCTCTAGTACCTCTGTATCAGCAAGTTAACCTGATTAGTACCTTCGTAGCTCCTAGTACCTATCTGTATCAGCAAGTTAACTGATTAGTATCCTCGGGTAGCTCCTCAGTACCTCTGTATCAGCAAGTTAACCTGATTAGTATCCTCGGGTAGCTCCTAGTACCTCTGTATCAGCAAGTTAACCTGATTAGTATCCTCGGGTAGCTCCTAGTACCTCTGTATCAGCAAGTTAACCTGATTAGTATCCTCGGGTAGCTCCTAGTACTCTGTATCAGCAAGTTAACTGATTAGTATCCTCGGGTAGCTCCTAGTACCTCTGTATCAGCAAGTTAACCTGATTAGTATCCTCGGGTAGCTCTAGTACCTCTGTATCAGCAAGTTAACCTGATTAGTATCCTCGGGTAGCTCCTAGTACCTCTGTATCAGCAAGTTAACCTGATTAGTATCCTCGGGTAGCTCCTAGTACCTCTGTATCAGCAAGTTAACCTGATTAGTATCCTCGGATAGCTCCTAGTACCTCTGTATCAGCAAGTTAACCTGATTAGTATCCTCGTGTAGCTCCTAGTACCTCTGTATCAGCAAGTTAACCTGATTAGTATCCTCGGGTAGCTCCTAGTACCTCTGTATCAGCAAGTTAACCTGATTAGTATCCTCGGGTAGCTCCCAGTACCTCTGTATCAGCAAGTTAACCTGATTAGTATCCTCGGGTAGCTCTTAGTATCTGTATCAGCAAGTTAACCTGATTAGTATCCTCGGGTAGCTCTTAGTATCTGTATCAGCAAGTTAACCTGATTAGTATCCTCGGGTAGCTCCTAGTACCTTTGTATCAGCAAGTTAACCGGATTAGTATCCTCGGGTAGCTCCCAGTACCTCTGTATCAGCAAGTTAACCTGATTAGTATCCTAGGGTAGCTCCTAGTACCTCTGTATCAGCAAGTTAACCTGATTAGTATACTCGGGTAGCTCCTAGTACCTCTGTATCAGCAAGTTAACCTGAGTCAGCATGTACTTGCCGCGAGTTGTCTTGGCGTCTCGCCCCGGCGCAATGCGTCTTGTCGCCGCGTTCCTCCAAGTCGTCTATCCACGCCAAGCACACACTTCATTAAGCCTCGCCCAACAAATGACGCCCGTATTTACGAATGTCTCCCTGTCATCAAGTGGGGCGCGGGAAAGATGTTAGATGGTGAATATTTGTCACCTGGCCTGAATGGGCTTTGGATCCACGCCATGACTATCTCTCCTCTTCCAGAGATAAGTTATTTTCCATGAAATTGATATTCTAGATTTTGTGATTGACCTCCACGTAGCAATCTGTATTACTCATGTATTCCTTAAGTCCTTACATAGTTTGCTTTTCTCCGTGTAGAACTTAGAGAGGTTGAGTGTATTGTCTGTTACACATCTGGTAGACTACCTGTGCCTTGGACTTTATTTATCTATCTTCTTTCTGTCTTCTTTCCCTATATTCATAAAACGAAGAGTTTGTCTGGCATTAGCATTCCGCAATATCTTCCATACGCGAGGTCTGAAATCCCCACTAAACGAACATGTGTATCTCGGAGCAGGGATTTCTATTATATGAATTTTAATTAATTAATTAATTAATTAATTAATTAATTAAAAACTGGCAAGTAAGAAATTATATGAAGAGTTATTTTCTTTCTGTCTGCAGTAAAGAAAAGAGTTGTCAGAAGTAACGACACAAATCCATTACGTGGTTACCCAGGGTACTTCTGCTAGTAGGCAATAAATAAGAAAATGAAATAACGCGAGTTCAAAGTGGACACACAGATTATTTTTTATTTATTCGTCCATATGGTATTATTAACCTAATAATATGCTAAAACAATTCCTCAATACATTTTTTACTCTTGGGAGACTGTTTCAAAACATTCAAATTTTGACAAATTTAAACTTGATAGTTTATTATTAAGGTGTGGATGTAAGGGACGTTAGAAAAGGTAAGTGCTTTTGCAGTTTTTAGATCAAACTTTTTTATTCTAGTCAAAATAAATTAATCATTTCTCCAGTAGAAGGATGAGAGGTTAATTTTCTCAACATGATAATATAAACAGAGCTTGAACATCTGCCAAGGGTGTCCTGGAATTTAATAACAACTTGTTCTGTTCATTTAAAGAGTTTCTCATCTAATACCGCTATGCTTTTGACAGATATTAAATAAATATTGATATTACCATGCGAAGAAAATTAAACTCTATTATTTTGACATAAAAAAAGTTTTGCTATAAAATCTGCAAAACAATGGCCTTTTCTCGCGTCCCCTACATCCTCACTTTGTACATCACATTTTACTTCCCATCCGCCTTATCAGTACACATACTATAATGCGGTTATAGGTGAAGAAAATGTACAGAATTTAGAGGAAGTGTGTCCGCATTTGCAGGGAGAGTAATATACTTAGAGAAATAAGAGATACAGAGACAGAAACCATATTCTTACTAGGTCGGAATTTGAACCCTGGGCTCACTTGTCAACGGATGACAAGATGAAACTGACGTCTTTGCTCGAATGCCCACTAGTTTGAATATTTATTTACTATTGGTTCGTGTTTTGGCTAGTATAATATTATTCTAAACTCTAAACTGACCTGATTACAAACATAAATGGTTTTATTTAATTTTGCTTACAACTACATATTTAGTACTTGTTCAGTTTTGGGATGTATTTTAGCCGTAAAGTATATAGTGCATCTTTTTAAGCATTTTTGAATCATTTTAAACATTAAAAAAAATACTAACAAAATAATAATAGTAACGACTAGTTTGTATATACTTTTGTAATGTTTAAAATATATCGTTATATATAATATATTTTTAACAAATAGGGAAATTTCGGTCAACCTTTGTCAATGAATTGTATGTTTTAAAAAGCCATAATTATATATTTAGGTTTTTAATCTTTCAATATCATAATTTAAGTTTATTTATATGGGCATACACCTAGTAAAATGTTATCTATATTGACTGCAAAAAAAATAAAAGGCTGGTCTCAGTCGGTAGAGTGCTGGGATCGATTATCGACATGGCTGAAAAATTGATCATTATTGAAATTTGTGTTTCCCCCTTTCATAATGATAAATTAACGGTCGGGGATTGGATGTTTTGTCTGCTCTATAATTAAGTTAGTTTATGAGACATGTGCTCTATACAGTGTGTTTCCTGATAGTGAAATTGTTGAGTTCCCTCTATATTTGTAATAAACATTGACTATAATCTGGAATAGTAAAACTGTTTATAGAGTTCAATTGTTGTAGACACAAAGGGGACTGTGGTAATGTTATTTCACACAAACTTATTCCTTTTAAAATATAATGTAGGTATATACTTTTTAATATTTTTTAATAATCGTGTCT
Organism: Timema cristinae; assembly: GCA_039000515.1. Taxonomy (NCBI): domain Eukaryota; kingdom Metazoa; phylum Arthropoda; class Insecta; order Phasmatodea; family Timematidae; genus Timema; species Timema cristinae. The sequence continues at coordinate 25,022,391 of JBCFYV010011164.1, forward strand.
TACTACCTGTTCAGGTTATACACAAATATACTAATTGCATTAAAGCGTTAGGGATGAGGAAAGTTAAATTTAGAGGAAGTGTACCCGAATTTGCGTTGAAGGAAGGTGGAAACCTGACCCAAGTACACCCAACCGGGATTCGAACCGCAATCTTCATGTTATCGGAAGTCTAGTTTAACACGAGAGTGATGCCATAGACCATGCGGTCACCGAGGTAGCTTTTTTATTTGCTAAAAAATTATTGTACACGAACTTAGGCATAATATCGTGTTGTGTTGATTGATGACATAATTTATTGAGTTCACTGTCTCCACTTTATTCTACGGAAATAACTAATATCGTAGCCCCTAATAACATTTAAATCAGGGGCTCCCAAACTATAGAACAAAGTGGAGCCAGTAAAATCTAATACTTGAGCATAATAAACATAATATTCAAATATAGCTCATATACGTAATTAAACATGAATATATTCTTGAGGTAATAACAACAGTTAATAAATAAATGTAAAAGGTTTTTCGTTGGTAATAATGTGTGTGTTTGTATGTATGTTCATGTGTGTGTGTGTGTGTGTATGTATGTATAGAATGTATGTGTAGGCCTATATATTTTATGTATGTATGGAATATATATATATATATAAATGTATGACTATAATGTCTGTATTATATAAATGCAGGTAAGTATTTTGTGTAAAACACACAGGAGCACCGTTATTTCGGTACTTTTCATTACAATTTTTTTATTACTTTAGTCAAAGCATTTACGGGCCAGACAAACCAATTTCACGTATCGGATCTAGTCAGCAGGCCGTAGTTTGGGGACCCCTGATTTAGATGATAAATAATACAGAATAAAGGTCTGAGATGGAACATTTGAAAAATCAATTATGTTTTAAACATTTAATATGTCCAGGCAGTGGTGGCGTTTTGTTTAGAAGCCACTTGTTCGTGCTATCTTGAAACTAACCAACCATGGCAACTGCCACAGAACTACTCACTTAACGGCCATCTTGAGAACTAACCAACCATGACAACTGCCACAAAACTACTCACATAACGGCCATCTTGAGAACTAACCAACCATGACAACTGCCACAGAACTACTCACTTAACGGCCATCTTGAGAACTAACCAACCATGACAACTGCCACAGAACTACTCACTTAACGGCCATCTTGAGAACTAATTCGGGAATAATTATTTAAGGTCAGATACTTTTTGTCAATTGGGAGATTACGTGTTTACCAAGTGGCAATTTAAAAGAAACGCATAGCTAGACATTTTGATTTTTAAATGATTCTATGTGATTTTTTTGTTGTGTGTATTTGTTTATATTTTTAAACTGTTTACAATATCTTTTTATTTCCAAGCATCTCAAGCTGCTTAGCAGCCAGCATTTTCCAACTCCCTTAAAATATAATCTTTCTTGAAGATCGTAATTGAGAAAAGAAACACTTTTAAACTGGATGGCATTTGTTTGAGCGTACAAGCCAAGGCCTTAAACCGTTTATATTTTCAAAATATGTTGTAGAAGGCCACCAAACTTACATTTCAATGTATCAAGAGTGAGGTTTGTACTGGTAAACATCCAGAGGTTCTGTGAACGAGAGGTTTATACTGGTAAACACTCTTGAGGTTCTGTGAATGAGAGTGAGGTTTATACTGGTAGACACCCAGAGGTTCTGTGAATGAGAGTGAGGTTTGTACTGGTAGACACCCAGGGAGTCTGTGAACGAGAGGTTTGTACTGGTAAACATCCAGAGGTTCTGTGAACGAGAGGTTTATACTGGTAAACACTCTTGAGGTTCTGTGAATGAGAGTGAGGTTTATACTGGTAGACACCCAGAGGTTCTGTGAATGAGAGTGAGGTTTGTACTGGTAAACATCCAGAGGTTCTGCGAACGAGAGGGTTATACTGGTAAACACTCTGAGGTTCTGTGAATGAGAGTGAGGTTTGTACTGGTAAACACCCAGAGGTTCTGTGAACGAGAGTGAGGTTTATACTGGTAGACACACAGAGGTTATGTGAACGAGAGTGAGGTTTATACTGGTAGACACTCAGAGGTTCTGTGAATGAGAGTGAGGTTTGTACTGGTACACACCCAGAGGTCCTGTGAATGAGAGTGAGGTTTGTACTGGTAAACACCCAGAGGTTCTGTGAATGAGAGTGAGGTTTGTACTGGTAGACACCCAGAGAGTCTGTGAACGAGAGTGAGGTTTATACTGGTAGACACCAGAGGTTCTGTGAACGAGAGTGAGGTTTATACTGGTAGACACTCAGAGGTTCTGTGAACGAGAGTGAGGTTTATACTGGTAGACACCCAGAGGTTCTGTGAATGAGAATGAGGTTTATACTGGTAACACCCAGAGGTTCTGTAATGAGAGTGAGGTTTGTACTGGTAAATACCCAGAGGTTCTGTGAACGAGAGTGAGGTTTGTACTGGTAAACACCAGAGGTTCTGTAAACGAGAGTGAGGTTTGTACTGGTAGACACCCAGCGGTTCTGTGAATGAGAGTGAGGTTTATACTGGTAGACACACAGAGGTTCTGTGAACGAGAGTGAGGTTTGTACTGGTAGACACCAGAGGTTCTGTGAATGAGAGTGAGGTTTTATACTGGTAGACAATCAGAGGTTCTGTGAACGAGAGTGAGGTTTGTACTGGTAGACACTCGGAGGTTCTGTGAACTAGAGTGAGGTTTGTACTGGTATACACCCAGAGGTTCTGTGAACGAGAGTGAGGTTTGTACTGGTAGACACTCGGAGGTTCTGTGAACGAGAGTGAGGTTTGTACTGGTAGACACTCGGAGGTTCTGTGAACGAGAGTGAGGTTTGTACTGGTAGACACTCGGAGGTTCTGTGAACGAGAGTGAGGTTTGTACTGGTAGACACTCGGAGGTTCTGTGAACGAGAGTGAGGTTTGTACTGGTAGACACCCAGAGGTTCTGTGAACTAGAGTGTGGTTTGTACTGGTAGACACTCAGAGGTTCTGTGAACGAGAGTGAGGTTTATACCGGTAGACACTCAGAGGTTCTGTGAACGAGTGTGAGGTTTATACTGGTAGACACCCAGAGGTTCTGTGAACGAGAGTGAGGTTTATACTGGTAGACACCCAGAGGTTCTGTGAACGATAATTACCGTAGGAACAGATGACTGTGCGCAAGATAACTAGAATAAGAAGAATCACCAAATATTTCATTATTTTCATTTAATCTATAAGGTGAGATTTTGGCATTGGACCCCATTTAATTATTATATAAATATTTAGAGAAAGGTTTTTAGGAGTTATTCCTCAGTCAAATACTGACAGATGCACAATGTATGTCACCCACTCGTTCTGTCATTGATAGGTGCAATGCCTGTCTCCGGCATGGAGGATATCAGTTTCAACAAAATAAATAAATTAAATAATCATTTATCTCATTTAATACCCATATTTTGATTTTGTATAGTTTCTTACTGTTTGGAGATAAATTCGCTTTCGTTTCCTTTTCAATAAAGTACATTTTTAGTTTAGTTATTTGATCCCTTAGCACTTCCCAAAGTTTGGCAGTTTCATCTGTAAACACCCTGAATGATCATATAATCAGCCGGTTTAGTATGTGCATGCTAAATACCGCAAATAAAATAAAGGCTCTTTCTACCGGGTTCTCTTAGAACCAGATAGGCTCTTTCTACCGGGTTCTCTTAGAACCAGATAGGCTCTTTCTACCGGGTTCTCTGAGAACCAGATGAGCCCTGACCCACCTGTGTCGGCTGTGTGGACCAGTTGTATCCCACATGTCCTCGGTCTGTCTGTCTGTCAGCAGTGACACGCAATGACGCCCAGCTGGTGGCGTGTGACGTAATTCCTCATCGCCCCCGTCTCGTTGACACATTCTTCACATCTTCTTTAGACTCGCATTTTTAAACGGTCATTAAAATAAATTACAAATTCATTTTTATCCTGGCTCTCATTTATAAAAATTTTATATGCTGCTTTCACTAGCAATGTGTTGCCTTTTATAGACTTAGAGCTTTTCCTCAAGATGAGCGATGAAGAGGCTGTATTAATGAAAGTGCACCATCGTTAGCTCGGAGAGAATATGGTAAACGGACTTATTGTTAAAAAAAAAAATCAAGCCACCTCGTTGAACATCTAACCCCACCATAAAAAGAGTGAACCTTAACAGAGCTAAAGCGTTAGGCTCGCAATAACTGAATAACCAGTAGCGGTGAATCTGAGGCTCGAACCCCGAGTGCATTAATAGTGGTTTTACCACATGTATATTTCATTATAATTTTTCTAATTCCCCTCCACCTGATAAATAACCTGTGTTAAAACGTAGGTACTAAGAAAAATCATAGCATTGCATTAACGTAGGTACTAAGAAAAATCTAATTCATAGCATTAACATTATTTCATACAAAACATTTTGATTAGAATTTTTCTGATGCACTTTATAAACACTTAAACCCACGACTTATGAACCTAACTTACGATAGTTCGACCAGTGCTACACACCCAGCAATGGCGCATGTTATAATTGAAGAGCAGGATGAATTATTCAAATGATGGGCACTAAACCTGTTCTCTCTAACCGATGGATGTGTCATACCACGACTTACCAACTAACTTAACTTCCATAATCGACACAGAACCTGGTTCCGTGGCTGTCACTATATCACTATGAAGTAGGAAAAGTGATACCATATAGACAGCCAAGAGAACTGTCATAATGTCACCAGAGAACTGTATAGTCAATCAAGGAAACTGTCAGGATGTCACCAGAGAGCTGTATAGTGTCATGAGAACTTTCAGGATGTTACCAGAGAGCTGTATAGTCAGTCAAGGGAACTTTCAGGATGTCACCATAGAGCTGTATAGTCAGTCAAGGGAACTGTCAGGATGTCACCAGTGAACTGTATAGTCAGTCAAGGGAACTTTCAGGATGTCACCAGAGAGCTGTATAGTGTCAAGGGAACTGTCAGGATGTCACCAGTGAACTGTATAGTCAGTCAAGGGAACTTTCAGGATGTCACCAGAGAGCTGTATAGTCAGTCAAGGGAACTTTCAGAATGTCACCAGAGAGCTGTATAGTCAGTCAAGGGAACTGTCAGGATGTCACCAGAGAGCTGTATAGTCAGTCAAGGGAACTGTCAGGATGTCACCAGAGAGCTGTATAGTCAGTCAAGACAACTGTCAGGATGTCACCAGAGAGCTGTATAGTTAGTCAAGGAAACTGTCAGGATGTCACCAGAGAGCTGTATAGTGTCAAGGGAACTGTCAGGATGTCACCAGTGAACTGTATAGTCAGTCAAGGGAACTGTCAGAATGTCACCAGAGAGCTGTATAGTCAGTCAAGGAAACTGTCAGAATGTCACCAGAGAGCTGTATAGTCAGTCAAGGGAACTGTCAGGATGTCACCAGAGAGCTGTATAGTCAGTCAAGGGAACTTTCAGGATGTCACCAGAGAGCTGTATAGTGTCATGAGAACTTTCAGGATGTCACCAGAGAGCTGTATAGTCAGTCAAGGGAACTTTCAGGATGTCACCAGAGAGCTGTATAGTCAGTCAAGGGAACTGTCAGGATGTCACCAGAGAGCTGTATAGTCAGTCAAGGGAACTTTCAGGATGTCACCAGAGAGCTGTATAGTCAGTCAAGGGAACTGTCAGAATGTCACCAGAGAGCTGTATAGTCAGTCAAGGGAACTGTCAGGATGTCACCAGAGAGCTGTATAGTCAGTCAAGGGAACTGTCAGGATGTCACCAGAGAGCTGTATAGTCAGTCAAGGAACTGTCAGGATGTCACCAGAGAGCTGTATAGTCAGTCAAGGGAAACTGTTCAGGATGTCACCAGAGAGCTGTATAGTCAGTCAAGGGAACTGTCAGGATGTCACCAGAGAGCTGTATAGTCAGTCAAGGGAACTTCAGGATGTCACCAGAGAGCTGTATAGTCAGTCAAGGAACTGTCAGGAATGTCACCAGAGAGCTGTATAGTCAGTCAGAGGGAACTGTCAGGATGTCACCAGAGAGCTGTATAGTCAGTCAAGGGACACTGTCAGGATGTCACCAGAGAGCTGTATAGTCAGTCAAGGGAACTGTCAGGATGTCACCAGAGAGCTGTATAGTCAGTCAAGGGAACTGTCAGGATGTCACCAGAGAGCTGTATAGTCAGTCAAGGGAAACTGTCAGGATGTCACCAGAGAGCTGTATAGTCGTCAAGGGAACTGTCAGGATGTCACCAGAGAGCTGTATAGTCAGTCAAGGAACTGTCAGGATGTCACCAGAGAGCTGTATAGTCAGTCAAGGAACTGTCAGGATGTCACCAGAGAGCTGTATAGTCAGTCAAGGGAACTGTCAGGATGTCACCAGAGAGCTGTATAGTCAGTCAAGGGAACTTCAGGATGTCACCAGAGACTGTATAGTCAGTCAAGGGAACTGTCAGATGTCACCAGAGAGCTGTATAGTCAGTCAAGGGAAACTGTCAGGATGTCACCAGAGAGCTGTATAGTCAGTCAAGACAACTGTCAGGATGTCACCAGAGAGCTGTATAGTCAGTCAGTCAAGGAAACTGTCAGGATGTCACCAGAGAGCTGTATAGTCAGTCAAGGGAACTGTCAGGATGTCACCAGAGAGCTGTATAGTCAGTCAAGGAACTTCAGGATGTCACCAGAGAGCTGTATAGTGTCAAGGGAACTTTCAGGATGTCACCAGAGAGCTGTATAGTCAGTCAAGGGAACTGTTCAGGATGTCACCAGAGAGCTGTATAGTCAGTCAAGGGAACTGTCAGGATGTCACCAGAGAGCTGTATAGTCAGTCAAGGGAACTTCAGGATGTCACCAGAGAGCTGTATAGTCAGTCAAGGGAACTGTCAGGATGTCACCAGAGACTGTATAGTCAGTCAAGGGAACTGTCAGAATGTCACCAGAGAGCTGTATATGTCAGTCAAGGGAACTGTCAGGATGTCACCAGAGAGCTGTATAGTCAGTCAAGGGAACTGTCAGGATGTCACCAGAGACTGTATAGTCAAGTACAAGGTGACAACTGTATCATGGAATGATCACCAGAGAGCTGTATAGTCAGTCAAGGAACTGTCAGGATGTCACCAGAGACTGTATAGTCAGTCAAGACAACTGTCAGGATGTCACCAGAGAGCTGTATAGTCAGTCAAGGACAACTGTCAGGATGTCACCAGAGAGCTGTATAGTCAGTCAAGGAACTGTCAGGATGTCACCAGAGAGCTGTATAGTCAGTCAAGGAAACTGTCAGGATGTCACCAGAGAGCTGTATAGTCAGTCAAGGGAACTGTCAGGATGTCACCAGTTAACTGTATAGTCAGTCAAGGGAACTGTCAGGATGTCACCAAGAGAGCTGTATAGTCAGTCAAGGGAACTGTCAGGATGTCACCAGAGAGCTGTATAGTGTCAAGGGAACTTTCAGGATGTCACCAGAGAGCTGTATAGTCAGTCAAGGACAACTGTTCAGGATGTCACCAGAGAGCTGTATAGTGTCAAGGGAACTTTCAGGATGTCACCAGATGAAGCTGTATAGTCAGTCAAGACAACTGTCAGGATGTCACCAGAGAACTGTATAGTCAGTCAAGGCAACTGTCAGAATGTCACCAGTGAGCTGTATAGTCAGTCAAGGACAACTGTCAGGATGTCACCAGAGAGGCTGTATAGTCAGTCAAGAAACTGTCAGGATGTCACCAGAGAACTGTATAGTCAGTCAAGACAACTGTCAGGATGTCACCAGAGAGCTGTATAGTCAGTCAAGAAACTGTCAGGATGTCACCAGAGAGCTGTATAGTCAGTCAAGGCAACTGTCAGGATGTCACCAGAGAGCTGTATAGTGTCAAGGGAACTTTCAGGATGTCACAGAGAGCTGTATAGTCAGTCAAGGGAACTGTCAGATGTCACCAGATAACTGTATAGTCAGTTTAAGGGAACTGTCAGGATGTCACCAGAGAACTGTATAGTCAGTCAAGGGAACTTTCAGGATGTCACCAGATAACTGTATAGTCAGTCAAGGGAACTTTCAGGATGTCACCAGATAACTGTATAGTCAGTCAAGGGAACTGTCAGGATGTCACCAGAGAGCTGTATAGTCGGTCAATGGAACTATGTCAGGATGTCACCAGAAGAGCTGTATAGTCAGTCAAGGGAACTGTCAGGATGTCACCAGATAACTGTATAGTCAGTCAAGGAACTATCAGGATGATCACCAGATAACTGTATAGTCAGTCAAGGGAACTTTCAGGATGTCACCAGATAACTGTATAGTCAGTCAAGGGAACTTTCAGAATGTCACCAGAGAGCTGTATAGTCAGTCAAGGGAACTGTCAGGATGTCACCAGAGAGCTGTATAGTGTCATGAGAACTTTCAGGATGTTACCAGAGAACTGTATAGTCAGTCAAGGGAACTGTCAGGATGTCACCAGATAACTGTATAGTCAGTCAAGGGAACTATCAGGATGTCACCAGATAACTGTATAGTCAGTCAAGGGAACTTTCAGGATGTCACTAGATAACTGTATAGTCAGTCAAGGGAACTTTCAGGATGTCACCAGATAACTGTATAGTCAGTCAAGGGAACTGTCAGGATGTCACCAGAGAGCTGTATAGTCGGTCAATGGAACTGTCAGGATGTCACCAGAGAGCTGTATAGTCAGTCAATGGAACTTTCAGGATGTCACCAGATAACTGTATAGTCAGTCAAGGGAACTTTCAGAATGTCACCAGAGAGCTGTATAGTCAGTCAAGGGAACTGTCAGGATGTCACCAGAGAGCTGTATAGTGTCATGAGAACTTTCAGGATGTTACCAGAGAACTGTATAGTCAGTCAAGGGAACTGTCAGGATGTCACCAGAGAGCTGTATAGTGTCATGAGAACTTTCAGGATGTCACCAGAGAGCTGTATAGTCAGTCAAGGGAACTGTCAGGATGTCACCAGTGAACTGTATAGTCAGTCAAGGGAACTTTCAGAATGTCACCAGAGAGCTGTATAGTCAGTCAAGGGAACTTTCAGAATGTCACCAGAGAACTGTATAGTCAGTCAAGGGAACTGTGAGGATGTCACCAGAGAACTGTATAGTCAGTCAAGGGAACTTTCAGGATGTCACCAGAGAGCTGTATAGTCAGTCAAGGGAACTGTCAGGATGTCACCAGTGAACTGTATAGTCAGTCAAGGGAACTTTCAGAATGTCACCAGAGAGCTGTATAGTCAGCTAAGGGAACAAATGTCACCACAGTACCCTATCCATTCAGCCACGGGTACTATTTATTGCTCTCCAACCCTCCTGTATGATAATAACCCTCTAAGCACGGGCTCCTCTAAGATGTACGCGTGTCTCTCCCAGTCGATATCGCGGAACACTCTTCCGGCACGTAAACACGCTCAACAAACCGTCGACTACACATACCGCCACCGCATCAAGTAGTGCCTTGTTCTCCGCGCGCGTGTTATTCTCCATGGTTACACCACTGAATGGTACAACGGCTGCTGATGGCTCTTTGATGTAGTTTCATGTGTGCTCATGTGTGTTGTTTGGGAGTCCTCCCACTACATCAGCTCTCGGCTTGGTTTGATGAGACCACGCTCGTTGTAAAGCTCTACGTCGTGTAAACATATGGCAGGCGTCTCTATTCGATACACAAGTCAGGCTGCTTATTACAGAATACATGCCTTATTCTTAAACGTTATCATTTTAAACAAGTTCCCTTTTTATATACATATTTAACTCACTAGCATCCTCTTTTTGTTGGTGGTTTGTTTAGGCATCCTTTTCTCCACCCTGGTCGTTTCTCGTGGTTTGCTCTGAATTATGACTTATGTTTGAAAAGTATATAAATAAGTTATAAAATGAAGTGGTTCCATTCTTAATCTTGTTTATGATGTGTTTTTACTGCCAAATTTTTTATTTTGTGTCTTTATTTTGACGTCAGATTTCCAGTCAAGCGAGTGTTACACAGGTGCTGATGCCGTATTGTCAGTAGTGGATCCGGGGGTTGATGGGGGCAATCTCCCCCCCTACACCCATAATGGAAAAAAATAGAAAATATTGATAACTCCTCCCTAGCCCTATCTCATACCTCACCTAATCAATAACTCTGTCAACTTAGCTCTAATTTGAAAAGAAGAAGAAAAAAAAAAAAAAAGCAAGTGACTTAAAACTAAAATTTTCCATTAATTAGATTACTAAGTTTAGTATGCTAAACAATTATTTTTATTAAAATACATATTTTTTCTATTAATAATAAATCATTTTAGGTCTATATAAACCTACATATATTTTATTTCTTTTATTGTGGCAATGACTTATTAATGGGTTTTTCCTTATAAGTCCTCTTTTTATTAATATAATTATTAATTAAAATTATTTTTATAAACTAGCAATATTATCAAAATCATCATACAGGGTGTTCCCGGGTTAAACGGCTAAACTTAGTGAAGTGGTAGTGGAAAAAAAAAAACTAACTCAAAATGTCTTTGGGAGATTTGCTCATTTTAGCTTCCTCTTCGCGCAAACAACAAAAAAACTAAACAAAAACATGTTTTTCTTCAGAGATCCTCTGCAATGGCTTTAATAATTTTCCTGGAAGTTGGATCGGTCGTGCTGGACCTGTGGCTTGGTCTCCGCATTCACCTGATTTAACGCCATTGTATGATTTTGTATGGAGAGCTATCAAGCAAAAAGTGTATGAGGTGCCTGCTATTGACCTTCAATAATTCCGACAAAGGATAACGCAAGCGTGCGAAGAAACAACAGTCGCACAAATTTTAATAGTACATGTAAAATAGGGTTTTACAATGAACACTGGTGTGCATTCACGAACATTTGAGAATAACTTCGTTTTGGCACTAGAAATAAAGATTCGACGTGTCCCCAAATAAAAAAGTTGTTTTACCATGTTTTGTGGAAGGGGGCAATTTTTTAAAAATAAACTTTTTTTTAACTAGATCGAGTGGAGTATCTTTTTCCAGGTATTTATTAATCCTGAATCGAATGACACAATTCGCAAGTCGATACGATCACTTGTTACAAAGTTTCAACAGGTTTTATGAAAGTCGAAAATTACACTTAATGAGCGAGCACAGATGTTTCTTTCATTT
>JBCFYV010011164.1:25033584-25132197 GCA_039000515.1 Timema cristinae
ACAAGAAAACTCACCACTAGTCTCTATTCACACCAAAAAAACACTCATTTTTAGTCTCTTTTCACAAGAAAACTCACCTTTAGTCACTGTTGGCAGAAAAAACTTACTTTTAGTCACTATTCACAAGAAAACTCACCTTTCGTGTAATTTTTTTTTAAAACTAACTTTTAGTCTTTGTTTTTACAAGAACACTCTTTTTTAGTCTCTATTCATCAAGAAAACTCACTTTCAGTTTCTATTCATCAAGAAAACTCACTTTCAGTCTCTATTCATCAAGAAAACTCACTTTTAGTCTCTATTCATCAAGAAAACTCACTTTAAGTCTCTATTCATCAAGAATACTCACTTTAAGTCTCTATTCATCAAGAATACTCACTTTAAGTCTCTATTCATCAAGAATACTCACTTTAAGTCTCTATTCATCAAGAATACTCACTTTAAGTGTCTATTCATCAAGAATACTCACTTTAAGTCTCTATTCATCAAGAATACTCACTTTATGTCTCTATTCATCAAGAATACTCACTTTAAGTCTCTATTCATCAAGAATACTCACTTTCAGTTTCTACTCATCAAGAAAACTCACTTTCAGTCTCTATTCATCAAGAATACTCACTTTATGTCTCTATTCATCAAGAATACTCACTTTAAGTCTCTATTCATCAAGAATACTCACTTTAAGTCTCTATTCATCAAGAATACTCACTTTCAGTTTCTACTCATCAAGAAAACTCACTTTTAGTCTCTCTTCATCAAGAAAACTCACTTTTAGTCTCTATTCATCAAGAATACTCACTTTCAGTTTCTACTCATCAAGAAAACTCACTTTAAGTCTCTATTCATCAAGAATACTCACTTTATGTCTCTATTCATCAAGAATACTCACTTTAAGTCTCTATTCATCAAGAATACTCACTTTCAGTTTCTACTCATCAAGAAAACTCACTTTTAGTCTCTCTTCATCAAGAAAACTCACTTTAAGTCTCTATTCATCAAGAATACTCACTTTCAGTTTCTACTCATCAAGAAAACTCACTTTTAGTCTCTCTTCATCAAGAAAACTCACTTTAAGTCTCTATTCATCAAGAATACTCACTTTCAGTTTCTACTCATCAAGAAAACTCACTTTAAGTCTCTATTCATCAAGAATACTCACTTTATGTCTCTATTCATCAAGAATACTCACTTTAAGTCTCTATTCATCAAGAATACTCACTTTCAGTTTCTACTCATCAAAAAACTCACTTTTAGTCTCTCTTCATCAAGAAAACTCACTTTTAGTCTCTATTCATGAAGAAAATTCACTTTGTCTCTATTCATCAAGAAAACTCACTTTTAGTCTCTATTCACAAGAAAACTCATTTTTAGTCTCTATTCATGAAGAAAACTCACTTTGTCTCTATTCATCAAGAATACTCACTTTTAGTTTCTCTATTCACAAGAAAACTCACTTTTAGTTTCTATTCACAAGAAAACTCCCTTTTATTAACTTTTTATCACAAATTAAATATTTTTATTTTGTTTCAAGGTTTTTTTCTAAGAAAGACTATCATAATTTAATAACGTGAATTATAAAAATTTACTGAACCTAAGTATAAAATATCACAGATACTTACAAGCTACACGCAGAAGTAATCAATTCTACCTTGAAGAAAATAAACTATTAAATTAGGAAAAATGAATACAGTAAAAAATTTAAAAAAATGTTCTAACGTTTCAAAGGGAAGAAAGAAATCTGGATACAGGATTACTTAAAACAAAAGTGAAGAATGTAAAAAGCAGAATAATAAAAATTTCAAATAAATGGTTTACAACAAAAGCAAATGAAAGATTACCCTTTACAAAAGGTTTTGCGGCAAACTAATTTCCAGACTAGTGTTTGCCGAGAAGACTTAAAATAAGAGGAGACCATTTAAAATGCAAACACCTTCAAAAGAAAATCCTTAGACGCAAAATGTATTTGATCATTTCATTCATTGATTTATAATAACTACGTAGGTCTACATACCTAATCACACCGTACCTTTAAGGAGTAGGCAAGACACTATGCATTTAGCTAAAAAAAAAAACTACAACTCGGTATTTAATTCATCCTCACTCTCTCCACACTTCCATATTCTTGCATACTCCCTTCAGCAACATTCATACGAGTCATACATACTCTTTTATTCTTAAAATGCTTAATGTTTCTCTTTTCACACATTCGTCTACCACATTTAGCCACGTCTTGCATTGCCTACCCCTTCTCTTTGATTCACACACACACTCTACCTTCATATATTTGCTTCATCACTCGATTCACTCTCATCCTCTCAACATTCTTCTTTAACATTTACTTAATGATAATTTGTAGGTTAGAAAAGTTCGAGCCTTGGCTATCAATGATCATAAATGAACAAAGGGTGAATGGTTAGCACGTTAGACAAAGCGTTCTTTTTATTGCGCATTCTCATTCTCACCTTTGTCTTAACTCTCAAACCACTTACCATTCGTTCATCTATGATAATTGATAATTATGTTGTCCGAGAATATTGGTATGAAAGAGCTTTAAGAAACTACAAACGTACTTTTACTATACTAATAGTATAATTTTATAGGTATTGATACAATCTCTGTAAAGTGTCCTCTGCATATCATATTACTTGAAAAGTGTTTTAACAACTTTCATAACTGTCATTGCGTAGAGCCTAAGACGCGGTTATTCAATATAAATATAATAATTCAAGACTTTTCTTATCTGAATCGGACTGTATTGTATAACATCTAAAAGGTTGTTAAGAATGGTGCTCATGTCACTTTTCACGAAATGTTACTAGGACTACTTTATTTTAGTTAGTTAAATTGACAAAACATATTTTCTCTGTGGATTAAAAAGATAAAAACTTTTGAAATTTCAGTAAATGTTAAAAGCTTTTGTACCAACTTAAGAAGGCTTATCCCATATTCAAGGTAATTCTTCACTATGTTTTTATTTTCCTCCTGAATCCTCGTCTTACTACCCGTCCGTGCCATTCGTCGCGTACTTACACTAATAAGCTAGGGATAAGGAAGCTACAGTTTGAATTTCATAGGAGGACCGTTTTTTGAAAACTGGAAACTCACTTTGATACAAAGGCGGAAAATAAAAAAGTTACAAATGAAATTTCCCTTAACGGACACAGCTGAATAGCGGAGTCTTCTTTATAACGGACAATTTGAATTTCTCCAGATTATCCACAGTAAAGATATTCATATAGATTAAACATTGTTCAAGCAGTAGGTCTATTATTAAAAAAAAATACAAATAATGGATACTTCTTAATAACAGATATTTTTTTAAATCCCGGGCCTTTTTATAAAAATCAGGGCCTAGAATATTTGTAATAATGTACCCTAATTTGCATCCAAGGAATGGAAAATAGGGCCTAAATAAAGAAAAAACACTTCTGTCCACCCAGCTTAGATTTGAACCCAGACCTGCAAACCATACAAGATGAGACTGATGCCTTTTCCCGTGGGATCACTGGTTCAAGTTTAATTCGGCTAGGGCGATTGCCGACGTTCCAACATCTCCAAAGAGACTCACACAATTTAAACAATGGGTTGGTAGTTACAACTATCATGGCAAGCTCAGTGGCTGGCTGTTTTTGCAATGATACACATTTACCGGGTTTGATTCCGTTTCCAGGTGTAATTTTTGTTTATAATTTATAACATTACATCACGAGTTTTTTTTTAAATAGGTAGCCAGTGGGGTATGAACTTGGAATCTCGAATTGTTTCATCACTGCGTTTTATTACTTCAGTACACCTGACCGAGATTCGAACCTTAATATCTCCGTCATCGGAATTCTAGTATACTGCGAGAGTGACGCCTTAGACTATGCGGCCTCTGAAGCGAGTGACCTTGAAATATAAATTGGTTAAATATATACTCTCTTTAACACAAGCCTAACATTATACCCTATCTAGCCTGTAACTAACACTAGTTGATAATACTGGCCCACTGAATTGATGCTTACGGAATATTTAACAAATATATGTAGATCCTAGAGTAGCCACCTTCGACGAGCGGTCGGTATATTTGATCTTGATGCTGTCAACACTAACACAATCCGTCTAAAGTGACGTTTGCCGAGCTTGTATGAAAACTTAAAAGTAGATCGAGTATTTTTTAACGGTGTCAAAGAAAACTCCAAAATTAAGGGCAGTTTAATGAAGACTTAATTTTGGAAACTTGAATTGCTTTGAAAATTGTTCAAATGACTTGGTTCTAAATGAATATCTTGGGGAGTATTCTATTAACCTTCGAAAACATACTTCTTCATAACATCGCATAGCGCTTCTTGCGTATTTAAACAAAATACTTTTTATGATAGTTCATTGATTTATATCACACATTTTGTCAAAGTCTTTACAATCAATTAATTCTTGACATTTTATTCGAATAGTCGTATAAATGTATGCCTAAGTAAGTGAACTGTAAATTAAATGAAATATTAGATAAGAGAGTCTAATATGATTGTCGGTGGACTTATATCCTTCTAACGCAAGTAAGGATCTCGCAGAGTGGAAATATTGTAGTTGGGTGAAACGGGACGTAGGGTAAAAAAAAAAAAAGAAGCAGAAAGAAATGCGAGAAAACCGGTCACTGACCTTGTGAATTGTGCTCTTTTCTTCACGACATATTTTTTTGTCTCGTGATTTTATTTGTGGATGTCTGTGGAATTGTCGGCTAGCGCGGCCTGTGCTAACCTCAGGTCCTGGCAGCTGTGCATCAGTTGGTTTTGACACCCTCTCTACCATTGAGTATGTGATAACCTCACCTCTTGTTAGTTCTGCATCAGTTGGTTGTGACACCCTCTCTACCATTGAGTATGTGATAACCTCACCTCTTGTTAGTTCTGCATCAGTTGGTTGTGACACCCTCTCTACCACTGAGTCTGTGATAACCTCACCTCCAGGTAGCTGTGCATCAGTTGGTTGTGACACCCTATCTACTACTGAGTCTGTGATAACCTCACCTCTTGTTAGTTCTGCATCAGTTGGTTGTGACACCCTCTCTACCACTGAGTCTGTGATAACCTCACCTCCAGGTAGCTGTGCATCAGTTGGTTGTGACACCCTCTCTACCATTGAGTATGTGATAACCTCACCTCTTGTTAGTTCTGCATCAGTTGGTTGTGACACCCTCTCTACCACTGAGTCTGTGATAACCTCACCTCTTGTTAGCTCTGCATCAGTTGGTTGTGACACCCTCTCTACCACTGAGTCTGTGATAACCTCACCTCCAGGTAGCTGTGCATCAGTTGGTTGTGACACCCTATCTACTACTGAGTCTGTGATAACCTCACCTCTTGTTAGTTCTGCATCAGTTGGTTGTGACACCCTCTCTACCACTGAGTCTGTGATAACCTCACCTCCAAGTAGATGTGCATCAGTTGGTTGTGACACCCTCTCTACCACTGAGTCTGTGATAACCTCACCTCCAAGTAGATGTGCATCAGTTGGTTGTGACACCCTCTCTACCACTGAGTATGTGATAACCTCACCTCCAGGTAGCTGTGCATCAGTTGGTTGTGACACCCTATCTACTACTGAGTCTGTGATAACCTCACCTCTTGTTAGTTCTGCATCAGTTGGTTGTGACACCCTCTCTACCACTGAGTCTGTGATAACCTCACCTCCAGGTAGCTGTGCATCAGTTGGTTGTGACACCCTCTCTACCACTGAGTATGTGATAACCTCACCTCCAGGTAGATGTGCATCAGTTGGTTGTGACACCCTATCTACTACTGAGTCTGTGATAACCTCACCTCCAAGTAGATGTGCATCAGTTGGTTGTGACACCCTCTCTACCACTGAGTATGTGATAACCTCACCTCCAGGTAGCTGTGCATCAGTTGGTTGTGACACCCTATCTACTACTGAGTCTGTGATAACCTCACCTCTTGTTAGTTCTGCATCAGTTGGTTGTGACACCCTCTCTACCACTGAGTCTGTGATAACCTCACCTCCAGGTAGCTGTGCATCAGTTGGTTGTGACACCCTCTCTACCACTGAGTATGTGATAACCTCACCTCTAGATAGCTCTGCATCAGTTGGTTGTGACACCTTCTCTACCAATGAACTACCCAGGCTGCTATAAAATGTATGTCCAACACACACACACATCTATCATTAAGTTGTATTGCATAGCCTCTACCGTTACTCTCTGCTTAAATTGGAGGATGAAATATGGTTTTAATTGCTGACTCTTAACGCTCTTTCACTTGTTAATATATTAAATTTAATTTTATGATAAGTTATATCTTAAGTTTTCTTCTCAGCTGCTCAGGTTTGTTAACATGGCCAGATACATTCAAGTTTTGGGCTAGTTGTCAAAATAATCTAACGACCTTTGAACAAATAATTTTTTGGGTGAAATTAAGCTTAACAAGTAGAATCCATCTATTTGAAATTGATCTTGGGGCCACAAAATTTCTGATTTCTATTGCTATTATCTAATTCCCTGTTTTTCGTCTCCATTTGGTGTCAGACCTGTGCTCTTGGTCATTTCAGGAATAACATTTCTGAGTCTTCCTGGGGGTTCCCCGTGCATTATGAAATCCTGATTTAAATAATTATTTCTCCAAATGCTTTATGTAACTTTGAGACAACCTCGACATTATTCTATCAACTTTTTAAACAATGTCCAATTAATAATAAAGTTTATTTATCATACTCGATTGGATGCTAATTTGAGTTTGCATTAATTATTGTTTCACACCAGCAAATAAAGGATTGATGATGTTGCTATATAAATAAGATCATACTTCGCCCAATAAAATACGAGTCATCCAAGTAAGGCGAGATGGAATAGTACATATCACCTCCGGTAGCACAAGATTCAAATTACTTCGTGGAAACTCTCATTTCGAACACTCAGCGAACGTATCATTTTATAAATAACTGATGTTTTGAAAGTAGAATATGGAGAAATCCACCTCTACAACATGCTGAGACCATCTTCACGACATTTAAATATATTCACTTGTCTTGTTTGTGTTTAACGACGTTGCCTACTTGTAGTTTTCGAAGCTTCTTTGCGAAGAGGGTTACATCCTAACTTGGCGCACCTAAGCAGTTTAAAGTACCATCACACTTAGATGCTAATGTACAAAAAAGAAAGATAGGGAAGAAAATTAGAATTTCAACTTGTGAGGGCTTTTGTTTATGTGCTGATAAGCCTTTCCCCTTTTCTCTGACGAGTTTACACACTCACTTTAGTATTTGCTCCTTGAAAACATTGACTTGCTTTTTAATTGTACCCTTTTCTTGTTTCCTTTTCTAAATAGACATATGCTACCACATACATTTTTAATCATCCTGGCAGGATGATTCTTACAGGCCAATTTCGGGACCAAGTCAAACAGGCTAAGTTGTAGAGGATTTATAAAAAAAAAGTTTACAAAAAACTACTTAAAAATAAAAATAATAATTTTCTGACACTGTAGGACTATTTTTAAAACTATTTAAGAATATATGGTTTTTCTTTCAACGTTATATCTTTAGAACTCGCTAAGTAAAACGTAAATTCATTAACACGGAAAATCCTATCTTGACCGGCTATGGACGTCACAGGTAGGCAACATAAACCTCACTGTTGAAATTACTAGCGCCACTTTGCTCGGGCTGTGCATAAGAAAAAGTTCATAACTTGGACGAATACATTATTGTGTATGTTCCTGTTTATATTTCAGCCGGGAAGAGTTGGTTCAAAGACAACATTTTTGTCTCGTAACGTTTCTCTTACCATATATATTTTTTTTTAATCTTAGTAGTTCTATGTTCCCTGAACACATAACTTACAATGAAACTATGTAGCTTCGTGGGTGTCATCTGAACATAAAATGAAAAATTGTAATTTTGAGGGTTTTGGAAAATATATTATGAGTTTATTTCTTCTAATGTTAAAGGAACATTTAATGGAACTTGGTAGCTCTGAATATTATAGTTAAAGAATAGGTTATAGGCCTAATATAATTGATGTAGATGCCTTGAATTGAATATAGATTCTATCCATTATGATGTGGGGCACTAGCTCTTTAAAATGGCGCAGCGGCCTAGTCTTTGGTATGGCAATTAAATTATTTGAATTATTACTTAGTTGGTGCCTTTAGCAACTGATATAGATGTAGTACCTAACTGATTGTATACCATATCGACTTTGATGCAAAGAACTGTCAATATCTGTATTACCTTTTTTCCCCCTCGTGTGTTTGTTACAAGTTCTGATTAAACTACTACCTGGGATACCTCATGATGACATACAATCCTCATTATACCTCATGAGGACATGCAATCCTCAATATACCTCATGAGGATATACACTCCTCAATCTACCTCGTGAGGATATACACTCCTCAATCTACCTCATGAGGATATACACTCATCAATCTACCTCGTGAGGATATACACTCCTCAATCTACCTCATGAGGATATACACTCCTCAATCTACCTCATGAGGACATGCACTCCTCAATCTACCTCATGATGATATGCAATCCTCAATATACCTCATGAGTACACTACAATGATTATTTTTAATGTGAGTGCGCTGGCGGTGCATGCCGGTCGTTGAACTCTCAAATATTCTAACTCAACAGTTGTATGTCTATCTGCCCTATTTAGTGATAAAACTATTGTTTCCTCTCTTTCGTCTTCATTGTTACTTCAAAATGGTTTCGTTCGGCGATTAATATTTGATTGTTATTTTATTTTTGTTAATTTTATTTCCTTGGTCATTTATGTGTTTTGTTTTATACCCTAAGTTTATTTTGTTTATATGTTCAGCTCTTTCCTTACTTTTTATTGTTTATTTTTTGTCTAAGTATTCACATTCTGTTTTGTGTGTGTGTGTGTGTGTTTGTGTCGCGAGCGATTAAAGGCATTCTGTCAGCGGTCCCAGGTTCCCATCCGCGTTTGTACCGACGTCTGTCATTGGTCGTTTGTCGAAGAATCCTTCCTTTGATAGGCGGGGCTGTGTTGTCTGGAGCGACGAGGGTGCCTTACCACACATGTGGCCAACCTTCCCACACGTCTTCAGTTGAGGTGCGCGCGCCATGCCTAGTCGTTGTCTACATGTGCGGGGGACTACCAACATTGTTCCTTATCTCGTGCTCTTATCTAAGGGGAAGTTATTTATTATCACAGATAGTACCTTTCACCCGAGTTGGGTTTTCATTGTTGTGGGCCGTGTCGGGTTTCCGTGTTCGCAGATTATAAACACTGTGGTTAATGGCAAGCAAGTAGTGGTTTGTCTTAATGACCCATAATTGAATAGTAAAATAATGAATGCATATACAACTCTATCAAAGGTTGAGCACTCGGATCCCACTGGTTTACTCTTTCAACTGATGATTGTTTGACATAAGTTTATGGCCTGTGCTTCAATTTCATTAAGTTATCAATCAAAAGAGTTTGATAAGTATTTTGTTGACATTAGTAATTTGTGATTCGTCCAGTGGGGCCTAATATTTTGTTGACAACAGTAACATGTGATTCGTCCAATGGGGCGTAATAGTTTGTTGACATTGGTAACTTGTGATTCGTCCATTAGAGCCTAATAGTTTGTTGACAACAGTAACTTGTGATTCGTACAATGGGGCCTAATAGCTTGTTGACAACAGTAACATGTGATTCGTCCAACGAGGACTAATAGTTTGTTGACAACAGTAACTTGTGATTCGTCCATTAGAGCCTAATAGTTTGTTGACAACAGTAACTTGTGATTCGTCCAATGGGGCCTAATAGCTTGTTGACAACAGTAACTTGTGATTCGTCCAACGAGGACTAATAGTTTGTTGACAACAGTAACTTGTGATTCGTCCATTAGAGCCTAATAGTTTGTTGACAACAGTAACTTGTGATTCGTCCAATGGGGCCTAATAGCTTGTTGACAACAGTAACATGTGATTCGTCCAATGAGGACTAATAGTGTGTTGACAACAGTAACTTGTGATTCGTCCATTGGAGCCTAATAGTTTGTTGACAACAGTAGCTTGTGTTTCGTCCACTGGAGCCTAATAGTTTATTGACAACAGTAACTTGTGGTTCGTCTACTGGAGCCTAATAGTTTATTGAAAACAGTAACTTGTGGTTCGTCTACTGGAGCCTAATAGTTTATTGACAACAGTAGCTTGTGTTTCGTCCACTGGAGCCTAATAGTTTATTGACAACAGTAGCTTGTGTTTCGTCCACTGGAACCTAATAGTTTACTGACAACAGTTTCTGAAAAGGCCGTGATGTTTATCATAGTTTTGTGCGTTGTGTTGAGACAAGTCTGTGATAGTTACGTGCTAACTATGATTCGCAAGGTCGCCAGAAGCGGGTGGAGGTAGACCTGACCATCTGCAACATCTGATTGATGAACTATAGCGCACCACTTGTCAATACCTGCTCAGGTGAGACAACAGTTTATATAATTCTCTTAGGGGTCATTCATAAACCACGTCGCAGCTCTTTTTTACATAATTCCTAATGCTTACAAAATATATTAGGCCTAATGATCATGTTTTCACCTTAAACACAGCGGCTTTTTGGTGCGGCCAGGTCAAAGCTTACCGGTATTGGTTTTTTTTTCTCATCACGTGTTAACATTTCAAATTAAATTAAATTAAATTCATTTATGTTTTTCCTAATTTTTAAAAATCCCTAGAAATACAAATTCACCAAACAAATATACAAACAGGAAGAATAAAAGAATATTTTGAAAGTAAATTTACCAAGTGATGACATTCCTGTACAAAATTATTATTATTATTTAGCACCGCGTCTTACTACCCGTTCGGGTTATACGCTTTAAGTACTAATTACGCTAATGGATTGGGAATTGGGAAGGTTGAATTAGAGGAAGTGAACCCGCATTTGCGTGGAGGGAGAGTGGAAAAACATTTAGGAAAAACCACCCCCAGTTCACCCGACCGAGATTCGAACCTCGATCTCCCTGTCCTCAGCAGTTTAGCTCAACCCGACAAGCGCGTTAGCCAACTACGCCACCGAGGCGGGTTAGAAGAAAGAAACATTATGCTTTATTATTATAAAAAAAAAAGTCGGAAAAATGTTGGTGGGGCTTGGCTCCTGCGACTCTTTTAGGAAACAACTTATAGATAACATTCGATTCTTAGTTATATTGAATCTGAGTTTGTCGTTTGGTGTTATTATTATTACTATTATTAGCACCGCGTCTTACTACCCATCCTGGTTATACGCACTTACGCTAATGTGTAATGGTAGGGTGATTGTGAGATGAAATGGAGGACCTACAGTTTAACGTGGAATCCGAACCACGGTGGAGGCCTGGCATTCCTCACATTCACAAGATGTCTTGTCAGAGGTGAAGGAAGGGTTTGGTAATCAGATAAATCTGTGCCGGGACCGAGGATTGAACCCCGGCCGCCAGCACAGAAGTCCGACACCTCACCCCTAGACCGCCAGGTCACCGAATCAAAGTGTAGTAATCACACTATACTTAACTTCATGTGGGGATCACGCTATACTTACCATCGTGTGGGGATCGGTGCTATACTTATCATCGAGTGGGAATGGTGCTATACTTATCATCGAGTGGGAATGGTGCAATACTTACCATCGAGAGGGAATTGGGCTATACTTACCATCGAGTGGGAATGGTGCTATACTTACCATCGAGTGGGAATGGCGCTATACTTAACATCGAGTGGGAATGGTGCTATACTTATCATCGAGTGGGAATGGTGCAATACTTACCATCGAGAGGGAATTGGGCTATACTTACCATCGAGTGGGAATGGTGCTATACTTACCATCGTGTGGGAATGGTGCTATACTTACCATCGTGTGGGAATGGCGCTATACTTAACATCGTGTGGGAATGGTGCTATACTTATCATCGAGTGGGAATGACGCTATACCTAGCATCGAGTGGGAATGGTGCAATACTTACCATCGAGAGGGAATTGGGCTATACTTACCGAGTGGGAATGGTGCTATACTTACCATCGAGTGGGAATGGTGCTATACTTACCATCGAGTGGGAATGGTGCTATACTTACCATCGTGTGGGAATGGCGCTATACCTAGCATCGAGTGGGAATGGTGCAATGCTTAGCATCGAGTGGGAATGGTGCAATACTTACCATCGAGAGTGAATTGGGCTATACCTAGCATCGAGTGGGAATGGTACTATACTTATCATCGAGTGGGAATGGTGCAATACTTACCATCGAGAGTGAATTGGGCTATACTTACCACCGAGTGGGAATGCTGCTATACTTATCATCGAGTGGGAATGACGCTATAGTCTACCTAGCATCGAGTGGGAATGGTGCAATACTTACCATCGAGTGGGAATTGTACTATACTTACCATCGTGTGGAGATCACAAAATAACATTCGGCTGCAGATTTCATGTCCCCGCGGATAAACTAAGTATATGACAACCAGACTAGGCCTAATATTGTTAGGCTATTTCAATAAATTTATCATCACACCATTTTTTAGAAATAACCATTCCACTAAATATAAACTAACTAGTATGTGTCCCAAATACACCTCTCAAACGAAATGAGCTAGTCCACATTTGATGTTAACTTGCATATTTTTGGCTACTATTTTATATGGTATAATATATATTTATTCATTCAAGTTTTCACATTTTTCCGAGCAACTGTTATAATGATCAATGCCATGGTATTGTTTATTGGGCATGGTCATGGGCTCGAGGTTGCAAACCAGGCGAATTATCCCTCATTACCCTCACCCCCATTTCCCTCACAAACTTACAATCTAGGTTAGTACTCTCACAAACGTACAGCTTAGAACGGCATTCTCACAAATTTACAGCCTAGAATGGCACTCTCACAAATTTACAGCCTAGAACGGCACTCTCACAAACTTACTGCCTAGAACGGCACTCTCACAAAATTACTGCCTAGAACGGCACTCTCACAAACTTACAGCCTAGAACAGCACTCTCACAAACTTACTGCCTAGAACGGCACTCTCACAAACTTACTGCCTAGAACGGCACTCTCACAAAATTACTGCCTAGAACAGCACTCTCACAAACTTACAGCCTAGAACATCACTCTCACAAACTTACAGCCTAGAACATCACTCTCACAAACTTACAGCCTAGAACAGCACTCTCACAAACTTACTGCCTAGAACGGCACTCTCACAAACTTACTACCTAGAACGGCACTCTCACAAAATTACTGCCTAGAACGGCACTCTCACAAAATTACTGCCTAGAACAGCACTCTCACAAACTTACAGCCTAGAACAGCACTCTCACAAACTTACAGCCTAGAACGGCACTCTCACAAACTTATAGCCTAGAACAGCACTCTCACAAACTTATAGCCCAGAACAGCACTCTCACAAACTTACAGCCTAGAACAGCACTCTCACAAACTTACAGCCTAGAACGGCATTCTCACAAACTTACTGCCTAGAACATCACTCTCACAAACTTACAGCCTAGAACAGCACTCTCACAAACTTACAGCCTAGAACGGCACTCTCACAAACTTACTGCCTAGAATAGCACTCTCACAAACTTACTGCCTAGAACGGCACTCTCACAAACTTACTACCTAGAACGGCACTCTCACAAAATTACTGCCTAGAACGGCACTCTCACAAAATTACTGCCTAGAACAGCACTCTCACAAACTTACAGCCTAGAACGGCACTCTCACAAACTTACTGCCTAGAACGGCACTCTCACAAACTTACTGCCTAGAACGGCACTTTCACAAACTTACAGCCTAGAACAGCACTCTCACAAACTTACAGCCTAGAACAGCACTCTCACAAACTTACAGCCTAGAACGGCATTCTCACAAACTTACTGCCTAGAACATCACTCTCACAAACTTACAGCCTAGAACAGCACTCTCACAAACTTACAGCCTAGAACGGCACTCTCACAAACTTACTGCCTAGAATAGCACTCTCACAAACTTACTGCCTAGAACGGCACTCTCACAAACTTACTACCTAGAACGGCACTCTCACAAAATTACTGCCTAGAACGGCACTCTCACAAAATTACTGCCTAGAACAGCACTCTCACAAACTTACAGCCTAGAACGGCACTCTCACAAACTTACTGCCTAGAACGGCACTCTCACAAACTTACTGCCTAGAACGGCACTTTCACAAACTTACAGCCTAGAACAGCACTCTCACAAACTTACAGCCTAGAACAGCACTCTCACAAACTTACAGCCTAGAACGGCATTCTCACAAACTTATAGCCCAGAACAGCACTCTCACAAACTTACAGCCTAGAACAGCACTCTCACAAACTTACAGCCTAGAACGGCATTCTCACAAACTTACAGCCTAGACCAGCACTCTCACAATCTTACAGCTTATGACAGTACTGTCACAAACTTACAATCTAGGATAGTACTGTCACAACTTACAATCTAGGATAGTACTGTCACAACTTACAATCTAGGATAGTACTGTCACAAACTTACAATCTAGGATAGTACTGTCACAAACTTACAATCTAGGATAGTACTGTCACAAACTTACAATCTAGGATAGTTTGAGTTGCTTTAAGCTACTTGATTAAAGTAACAATTTGTTAACTAAGCCAAAGGGGGGAGTAGGGTGGTGGGGCATTTGTTAATTTAATCCCGGTAAATTCAATTTTCGATTGTAATGTTCCGTGGCACACTCCAGTTAGACGTGGCCGCGTGCGCTTTGTTCCCAAACAAAATTAAACACTGTTTTAAAACGTACTTAATATTGATTGAATAAGGCTCGCTCCCAACATTGACTTGAACACGTTCTGCTCGAGATTGTTGTTTTAGTGGCGATATCATTTATACGGAAACTACTCGTACTTTGTGTGAACCACTTTGGGGAGATTATCGGCAAATATTACTCGTTTTCACACTTTATTTGATTACAAATACATTACAATTACAAATAAAGCTGAGACTTTTTCAACGACAGGATTATCTACGACTTATTCAAATAGTTAAAGATTGAGAAGGTAACTTGGAGGAAATCCACCCGAATTAGATCAAAGAGGACATAGGAGAATAACAGTGATAAATTCATAAGTGAAAAACCACCCTAATAGCACCCGACTGAGATTCGAACCTTGATATCCTTTCACAGATAATACATTCTCTTGCAAACTTGAGGCCTTAGACTGTAGGGCCATCAATAAGGGGCCAATCCATATCAAGTAGTCCACAACTGGTTGCTTGACGAATTTAAAAAAAAAAATGTATTTTGTGTGCTGTTAATCTTATATCTTGACAGTTTAAAACCACTATTCCGGCAGTCTAGTCCATCACGAGAGTGACGCCTTAGTCCATGCGGCCACTGAATCAAATAATAATAATAATAATACAGCCTTTTAAGTTGACTCACATTCTTAGTACATACATACCTGCGCAATGTGGGTAACAAACTGGCTGTGTGTGCAAATAATTGTGTGACGAAATAAATGTACCCTAGATCTGCGGTTATTCTACCTGACCAGCGTATGGAAAGAACGGACAAGGTTTTCATACGTGCTGCAATACTTAATTCAGTGCAAGTCAACCACCTCGTGCACGACCAGTTATTATGGTCATTATTAGAAATAAAGTAAAAAGCTATAGTAAAAGTTAGTGCGTAATTCGGTAGAAGCGCAGATCATAGCGTTCAGCAACGTTCGAGTACAGACACTATAAGGTTGCTTACATTAGCAAATTAAACGATTTACTTGTCTTTCAAACAAAAGTGAAATACTTATGTTTTAAAATACACATTTAACTTTTAATATATACACACACATAAAATTAAAACGTGATTTTATATTAGTAGGTGATGAACTATTCCGAAAACAATGATGGAAACAATGGCCGTGTGACTGCGTGTCGTAGATTTCGTAGTAGCTTCACTCTTATTTAATTAGTAAGCTGTTATTTGAAAACTGGAAGCCAATGTTGCCACAATGGCGAAAATAAAAATATTACCTTTTGTGTTTACATTCATAGCTCGTTTGGTTAGTGATGTAAAGGAAAAGTAAAGATAAATTACACAGTAATAATTTATTAAGTAAGTATTATTGGAAGCTTTTAATAACCTTTTAGATTAACTTTATAGTGGGTGACCTGGCGGTCTAGGGGTAAGGTGTCAGACTTCTGTGCTGGCGACCGGGGTTCAATCCTCGGTCCCGGCACAGATTTATCTGATTACCAAACCCTTCCTTCACCTCTGACAAGACATCTTGTGAATGTGGGGAATGGCAGGCCTCCACCGTGGTTCGGATTCCACGTTAAACTGTAGGTCCTTCATTTCATCTCACAATCACCCTACCATTACACATTAGCGTAAGTGCATATAACCCGAACGGGTAGTAAGACGCGGTGCTAATAATAAATAACTTTATAGTTAATAAATAAAATGTAGACATCTTTTTAGAATGTCAAATTTAGTGGTTTATAAATCAAGGTTAGTGGTGTAAAGTGGGCTTCCTATAGACCCTAAAAGTCAGAGTTTACATCGCTGGTTATTTTGTGATGTCCGACACCTTGACTCAGCCGGTAGCATATTTGTCTACTGGGATAAGGGTCCCGGGATCGATTCTTGGCGTGGCCAAAAAAATGTATAAATGGTGAAATACGAATTTACCCGTTCACAGTGATGAATTAACGGCCAGGGGGCTGGTGTTGTGCCTGTCCTAGATTTAAGTTTGTTTACAAGTCGTGTGCTGCTATATTCGCTCAGTTCAGAAAGTGCACTCTAAATACCACAAATAATTGAAACAAATTTGTTTTATGATACCCGCCTCGGTGGTGTAGTTAGCTAACGCGCTAGACGTGTTGAGCTCGACTGCTAAGGACGGGGAGATCGAGGTTCGAATCTCGGTTGGGTGAACTGGGGGTGGTTTTCCTAAATGGTTTTCCACTCTTCCTCCACGCAAATGCGGGTTCACTTCCTCTAATTCAACCTTCCCAATTCCTAATCCATTAGCGTAATTAGTACTTAAAGCGTATAACCCGAACGGGTAGTAAGACGCGGCGCTAAATATTATTATTGTTTTATGATAGTGGTCATATTTATTTAAATACATGTTTCACAACTGAATTAAGCAGAGAAACATCTCCGTGCTTACGGAGCATAAAACTTGCCATGAAGGGGTGTAGGGGGGGGGGGCGTGTACCTAACCTGACCTAAAGAGTACATTTGGCCACCCCTGACCAACGCAGCAGTACCAAGTGCTTCCATCGTCGTTGCAATATTTCGACATTAGTTTTTTTTTTATCAACCCTGGTTACCACCGTAACTACATTAAAATACTCTCAACATTGTAGTCCTATGGCCTATTTCACATTGCATTTCAAACCCGCATTGATTTACTGTATTTCATTATTTGTGCCACTTTAAGAAATAACTCTTCTTGAATGAATTTATTAATTTCCGGCTATTTACTGAAAATAGCTCGAAATTTGATCAAATAGTTTATGATGTCAAAACGATCCATTACAATACAATAGATTACGGTGGAATGGAGTGAAGTTGATTGCCCGACTTGATTTAATCCGGTATTTTTAATTTAAAAATCAACAGTACCACATTATTTTAACGCAGGTTGTTAAAATCCAGTGAAAGTAGTTCTCTCTTGTTAGTGGTTGGTCGCTCGATCTGGACGTGCTTGCTACCCCGGTTAACCGCGTTATCGCACCTATCGTCGAGTTGTGTGCGCGTTGCGCCGTGAGGTTATGTCACAAGTGATACAGCTGGAAGGTGAACTTGCATGAAATACCAACTATTATTGAGCGACAGGTGTTTAGCTCTTTTTGTTAAACAATTGAACACAACTTAAATACCCAGGGTTTTAAAAATCTAGGTTGGCTATAATTGCTATTTCCCGTCAATAGATTGAGCTAATAATATTGTTATTGATATATTTGAACACAAAGCCTTTGACGGTTTAATTATGTTGAGCTTGACCGGAATTTGCTTGGGGATGAAATTGAAAACCACTATGGGGGGAAATAATTCGCAAACATGCAGTCCATAATATTATACCACCATAACCCGTGGTCGTGTGAACTAGAGAGTCAGTCTTCATCTTATATATTTGGCCAATGAGGGGGAGGTTGGGGTTATAGCACCGGGCCGGTGTTTGTAATGTCCTCGTTAGATAGCTCGAGTATTTATAATGTACTCATGAGGTATACCAGATATTGCACTTTACTCCTTCTTCAGCGTAAATGTTGTTATACTGTTCACTATTCTGTAAATTCTACCTTGCGGACAGTTCCGAGGGATATTTATTATTATTATTATTATTATTATTATTATTATTATTATTATTATTATTATTATTATCATCATCATCATCATTAGCACCGCGTCTTACTACCCGTTCGGATTATACGAACTTACGCTAATGTGTAATGGGTAGGGTGATTGTGAGATGAAATGGAGGACCTACAGTTTAACGTGGAATCCGAACCACGGTGGAGGCCTGGCATTCCACACATTCGCAAGTTGTGATTAATACACTTCTTGTCAGAGGTGAAGGAAGGGTTTGATAATCAGATAAATCTGTGCCGGGACCGAGGATTGAACCCCGGACCCCAGCACAGAAGTCTGACACCTTACCCCTAGACAGCCAGGTCACCCCGAAGGATAGTAATATGCGAACTATTTTACGAAAGAAGATATTGAACCCCAACAGGGTCAAACACATATGATGCAGTTCCAATCCTGACAGCCAGTCCTTGATAACTTATAGTATTTGACTTATAATAACACTAATGTAATGCGCACCTAATTATAGTTTACATGTGATAGTTGATTGCGAACGTGTATGTGGCTCAGTCATGAGCGTACTGAGAATTTGATTTGGGCGGGGGGGGGGGGGGGGGGGGGACACTTCAAAATCGTTAGTTTATGGCATGATGTGAGACTTACTATTAAACCCAAGGAAATAAGAACATTGTTACTTTATATACAGTAGTGGTGGAACTATATTTGTGTAAATGGGGAGGGTATAGAGCAAGTAACCAAAATATTTTTTAGGTACTGTCTGCCCTCCTCTCCCCCAGTTAGTGTTAGACAATTTTTTGGATGCTACTAGAATCAATCTGTAATGATCCTCGTTTAAAGAAGTTTTGATAGTTATATTTTCTTAACAGTTATTTAGAATAGTGCTCCCCCTCCCCCGAAATATTTTGGAATTGTCTTCTTCTAGAGGCTATCAAGAGTAGTCCTCTATATGCAATTTTTTTTTTTACTACCCGTTTGGGTTATAGGCCTACGGACCCTCCTCGGTGGCATAGTTAGCTAACGCGCTAGTTTCGTGTTGAGCTTGACTGCCGAGGAGGGGGAGACCGAAATTAGAATCTCGGTTGGGTGAACTAGGGGGGGAGGGTGTTCCTAATTTTTTATCCACTCTCCCTTCATGCAAATGCGGTTTCACTTCCTCTGAATTCAACCTTCCCAATTACTAATCTATTAGCGTAATTACTACTTAAGCGAATAACCCGAACGTGTAGTAAGATGCGGTGCTAAATAAAAAACATAGGCCTACGCTGGCAAATATTTGAAAGCTAATTGGAGTGGCCTCCTTCGGTTATTTTCTTAAAATATCGAATGTCTTCATAAGCCACTTATTCGTGTGTAAATTTGTTGAAAAGTGAATGTCTCAATAAGTTATTTGGAGTTTGACATCATTGTTCATACATTTGAGACGGTATGCTGAGAAAGCAAGCAACCACTTGGCATGCATGCTCCCATTTTACGAGCTTCTCATTGGCTTCACATCATTTTTGTCAATGCATGGACTGAGCCATTTCTTTCTCAGTTGACCAAGTGTTGGTTTTCACGACTAAAGCAAAACAAAATACAACACACAAGTCAACAGAAAAAACACAACATCTACGTATAATAGTATTCTGGTACGGAGAATTTTTTTCAGTAAAGATAAACTTTTTTTTTCCACGGTCAACAACGATAATATTTTACTAAATTATATTAAATGTTATTTTATAGTTATTGATCATTTAAAAGTGACAGCTACAAAGCATACGAGTATTATTTTATAGCAGGGAGTCGAACTAGAACAGATAATTGAAATTATCAATTTTCTTAAAAGGGAACCAGGACTGAATCGGGCTTCCTAAAAATAAATTGCCTAGGGACTAGAACCGGATTTGGAATATATATTTATATATATAATTACTTATGTTCATATAGGTTATTAACGGCTCTCAAGTAATTTTTTTTTCTCTGAATTTTTCTCTAATTTGGATGCATTCCCTTGCATTTTTTATATATACAGTTTTTTAATTAAAAAAATTAGTTTTAGTGTATTTTTTCTATTTACGAACCAGAACCAGAATCTGAACCTAGTTTAGAACCAAAATGAACAATTTTTTTTTCTCTTTAACTGGAACAAGAAACGGAACCTTAGAATGTTTAGTGGAAGAACCGGACAAGAACTAGAACCTATATTTATATCGGTTCGACTCCCTGTTATACTTGCATATGTACTAATTACGCCAATGTTTTAGGGAAGCTGAATTTATAGAAATTGTACCCACATTTTTTGTGGAGGGAGTGTGGAAACCATTCATCATAAACCACCCTTAGTTCACCCGACCGAGATTCGAACACCGATCTCCCCGTGATCAGTAGTCATGTATATTGCGTGAGCGACGCCTTAGACCATACGACCACTGATTTGGTCTTTATAAAAAATGTTTCCTCCGACCTGAATCTGACAGCTATTGTTTAATTCACTATCCACACATTTCCCTGCGATTGAAGAGGCCACTATAAGGGCGCTATGATTGAAGAAGCTACTATAAGGGAGCTACGATTGAAGAGGCCACTATAAGGGAGCTACGATTGAAGAGGCCACTATTAGGGAGCTATGATTGAAGAGTCCACTTTGAGGGTAATATGGTTGAAGAGGCCACAATAAGGGAGCTATGATTGAAGAGTCCACTTTGAGGGTAATATGGTTGAAGAAGCCACTATAAGGGCGCCATGATTGAAGAGGTCATATGAGGGCGCTATGATTGAAGAGGCCACTATAAGGGAGCTACGATTGAAGAGGCCACTATAAGGGCGCTATGATTGAAGAAGCTACTATAAGGGAGCTACGATTGAAGAGGCCACTATAAGGGAGCTACGATTGAAGAGGCCACTATAAGGGCGCTATGATTGAAGAAGCTACTATAAGGGAGCTACGATAGAAGAGGCCACTATAAGGGAGCTACGATTGAAGAGGCCACTATAAGGGAACTACTATTGAAGAGGCCACTTTGAGGGTAATATGGCTGAAGAAGCCACTATAAGGGCGCCATGATTGAAGAGGCCACTATAAGGGAGCTATGATTGAAGAGGCCACTATAAGGGAGCTATGATTGAAGAGTCCACTTTGAGGGTAATATGGTTGAAGAAGCCACTATAAGGGCGCCATGATTGAAGAGGTCATATGAGGGCGCTATGATTGAAGAGGCCACTATAAGGGAGCTACGATTGAAGAGGCCACTATAAGGGAGCTACGATTGAAGAGGCCACTATTAGGGAGCTATGATTGAAGAGTCCACTTTGAGGGTAATATGGTTGAAGAGGCCACAATAAGGGAGCTATGATTGAAGAGTCCACTTTGAGGGTAATATGGTTGAAGAGGCCACTATAAGGGCGCTATGATTGAAGAGTCCACTTTGAGGGTAATATGGTTGAAGAGGTCACTATAAGGGAGCTATGATTGAAGAGTCCACTTTGAGGATAATATGGTTGAAGAGGCCACTATAAGGGCGCTATGATTGAAGAGGCGTAAATGAAGGTCGAAATGGGTCTTTGAATCAGCAACTTTATCAGTAATTTACTAGAATATGCTATATATGAAAATTGTATCATATTCCTAAAGAGTGTTTTTGCTATCCTATCGTTTGATTGTATACTTACTCTCAGATGAGTAAAAAAAAAAACTTATGCTTTTCTAAAATTGAGCTACATTTCTCGGGCGTCTAGAAAAAAAATTCGCAAAACCAATATGATTTCCGTGTGCTCACATTTTTTTAGATAACAATTATTATTAATATATTGGTTTATCAAAACACTTAAATACATACAATAATTTAAAGAGGTTGGGTGCAACCGAGAAATTATCGCGAAGACATTTAGCTCCAATGCACTATTTAATTCTATGATGCGTTATTTCAAAATATGGCTCACGCCAAAATAAGGTCGAAAAACTCCAACACTACTCTTTTTACTTAACAGCCCAATAGTTTTGAGTTTTATTTATAGAAAAAAAAGTTTGAATATGTGACATTAACTCATAGCGACTGTTTAAGCATTTTTACGGAGCTATGAGACTAGGCTTGATGAAAAAGGGATCTAGATTCCTTCCTCTAATGAAAACAGTAATTTTTTTGATTGGCTCACAACATAACATTTTAAGATATATGATAACTAGCAGCGAGCTTCCCTCTTTCTTTATCTTGATATAAGAAGTTTCGCAGTTTTCTTTCCCCTCTTATTCACATGACAAAGAGTGGTGAAGGGTGAAAGGGAGTATAAGCATGTAGACAGAATAGAGAAGTAATTCCAGAAAACGGCAAAGCCCATTGTATTTTAAGCCTTGTGGTCTGACAGCGATCGATACTTTCTCACTAACCGAGGCGGCCGCCTTAATCATAATTCAAGTGACTACATTAGCACTCCTTTAGTCGTGTTTGGAAGTGTTTATGAAACGTTCGCCCTGACTGATATACCTTTATTGGTGACATTTTACAATCGGGTCGCCGTAGTAATAAAACCCTTTTAGAGTGAATAAAAATACATTTGTCATAGTTAACATTGACAAAAACCCGCCTCGGTGGCGTAGTTAGCTAACGCGCTTGTCGTGTTGAGCTCGACCGCTGAGGACGGGGAGATCGAGGTTCGAATCTCGGTCGGGTGAATGGGGAGGGGTTTTTCCTAAATGGTTTTCCACTCTACCTCCACGCAAATGCGGGTTCACTTCCTTTAATTCAACCTTCCCAATTCCTAATCCATTAGCGTAATTAGTACTTAAATTGTATAACCCGAACGGGTAGTAAGACGCGGTGATAAATATTATAATTTTTTAACATTGACAAAAGGCCACTATATCTATCTCACAGCTTTCATTGACATCATTCCCCAACTGCAAACATTACCATGGCGATGCTACTAACTAATCTAGGATTTGAAGTTTATGGAATATTCCTTTAAATATAAAGCTTAATAAAGAGTTCGGACGTATTTGTTTCCCAAAACCCCAATTCTTCAAAATGCCCTATTCGGCTTTCAAATTGCTGCATATCATTTCAAGAACACTTTACACTGAATCCTTTGAATCATTAGGGAAATTGTTTCCTGACGATCAAATGTATCATTCAGAATTAAGTTAGTTTGCATCTCGATACA
This sequence comes from Timema cristinae, assembly GCA_039000515.1. Classification (NCBI taxonomy): domain Eukaryota; kingdom Metazoa; phylum Arthropoda; class Insecta; order Phasmatodea; family Timematidae; genus Timema; species Timema cristinae. The sequence goes on from JBCFYV010011164.1 coordinate 25,057,022, forward strand.
AATATATGTTGTTTTACTGTTTTATGTTTGACACGCAACAATTACTATTAACATTTAGCGATTATTTTAATCATTGCGTTTTGTGTTGATTAACATGAATAACCTTAGGTTTTATTTCATTATTAATTTGATGCTTTAATTAAATATTCAGAAACCCGGTTTTAATGGCGCCATAATGATAGGGTCTCTTAAGTACACCATAATACATTTTATATTTAGAAAACATGTGTTTAATTTATATTTGACTTAATGTTTCACAACAGGTGCTAAACATTTGGAAAATAATAATGTATCGATCTGGGAATATTTGTAGTTTCAATAACAAATTAATGCATAGAAAAATACCGTTGGTAGTGAAAACTTTAATAAATTAAATATCTTAAAAACATATTATATATATATATATATATATATATATCAGTTTGGCAGTTTTAAGTAATGAAGACATTAATTTAATAGAAAAACGAAATGCTCTAATTTTGCAGTTTATATTTTTTTCTGTCACACACAAAAAAAAACTCTTTTATAAAAATATATTAGCTAACATTAGGTCCATTTGTGATTGTCGTAAATAAAAGAAATGCCAGAATAGTAAAGCCAAGTTACACGGATAAATACAAATGGATAAAATTTCATAGTTGAATTATAAATTTAGTTTGGACACGAGGTGGTTTTCCAACCACAGTTCAAATTTTATTTTAGCCATATCTTTATTCACAGTAGTAAAATTTTAAAAAACTGTTCTGGTTTGAATAACATATGTTCTTATTTGAATAACATATGTTCTTATTTTTAAAACTACATTAAAACATTGTTGTAATTTTACCAACCCTAGTTTAAAGTTCCAGTGAGCTAACTTTCAAAGTAAGAGCCTTGACAGGGTTGATACATACACTTGGTTTACCCAGAAAGGTAACAGGCTTACCTTGCATGGTTCAACTATGGTATAGTCTAGAAAATAGAAACACAGCATAGCCAAAGTGAGGGGGGAGGGGAGGTCTGAGGGTCAACCCTCCCCCCCCCCCCACACACACACATCTCCCCGACATTTCCCGAAGTTCTTAATGTTGATGGAAAAAGAGTGTTTAAATAAGTTAGTTTACAAAACTATTTATCTTAATTTTATTCTGCAATACTATCTTTTAAGATAGTAGTTTATCATCTAAAAACATCCAATCTTCGAAATTTATTGGCGGAAGACCACTTGAAATAGTTTCTAAAGGTATCTTAATTTTCGAAAAATTCCAGGCGATATTCATTCCAGATAGCTTCTAAGGGAGCCCAATTTTCAAACATAGACTGCGGGGAAGAAAAGTACTTAAAAACTATTTTTGTTATTTCGCCCCCTCCCCTTTCCTCTTTCACACAAATAAGGTTCCGCCACCACTTTTTCAAAACAATTTTCTTATTTTTCAGAAGTCTAAACATCATGTTATAAACTTAAAATTTTAAACCTCCCCAAAATTAAAGTATCCTTACACCCGTGAGACAGAGTGTAGCCTGATGAGGTAAGACTACTACTATTCGGGGTAAACGGAGTGTAGTTGTAAACAGGAACATTCTCTAAAAGTAAAGAAATTGGGTGTGACATGAAAAGTCAAGGGTAAGTCAGAGAAATTATAAAATATCATTGAAATTTTCAATTTTTTTAAGCATTAGTTTGTGAAATATAAAGTAGGCTATAGAACATCACGAGATGTAAACTATTAGTTTTATCCCCATTTAGTGTGATTTCTTGATATTCATGGCGAGAATTTAATAGAAGGCAATGTAAATTATTAGACTCTGTTTGTATCTTTTATTATAAAACACCTTCCTGGGAAAGTACACATTCTTTGGTCTATAAAACCTGGGGAATTAAAGGACTTGCTTTGTCAGCGCGGTTTGAATGTATGTAAAAAAAATATATTAAATTGTATTAGCAGAAATCTGCTGGCGTTAAAATGTTATCAGCCATTAACTTTGATAATATATTTTAAAGTGAAAGCACATCATAATATAGGGCCAATGTTTAATCACTAGACTTAGGTTACATATGGTATGTAGGATTATTATTAACGACGTTAGTGTCAGATAGTTACAAAAGCTACTAAAACTACATTCATATATTCATGTAGGAAGCCATATGTTCATATTATTTTCTATATATTATGGTGGATGAAACGTAGGAAGGGCTAAAGTACATTAGGGGCATTATATGACGTTTGTAAAACATTCTAACTTCTATCAAGAATAGTGTTTTTCTTTAAAACTTTCAAACGAACATTATATCTGTATTTGAGAAATTTATCCTGTATTAAATACTATAGGAAGACATTTTGATACGTAAATGTTTTCCTCTCAGGTGTTTTATGCCCTCCGCTTACATTCCCCCTAATATGTAGGTCTAATAAGCTGTGGATAGCCCTGGCAGACAGTAAGACCCGTGGCACGCCCACACATGTAAAACAAAAAATAGGAAATATTTATTTGGTTGTGTGCACTTAACTCTAAATACGATTTTTTTTTAACTCCTCTCGACCAAAGTTCCCTTCTAAGCTGTCACACTATACACACTTAACAAAGAACGATATTAAAAAATGTACTACACGTGAAAAATAAACCACCTTTAAATAGGTTCAAAAGTAATCCAGGGTCTAAAGTTTTACTGGGTCAGAGCCTCCGGAGTTGAGCCCCCCTACCCCCCAACACACACTTTCAAAGAGCTTCCTTCTAGAGACCCTGTGTGCGCATGCGCGAGTTCAGAAAAACGAACCGTAACCGAAGTTACCTCATCTCAGATCTCAATTTTACAAGACCTATTTGCCAGGCGGATGAATACGGAAGGGATTTTAAAAATTCTATAAAAGGACAAAATTATCATAAAAGAAGTATACTAACGTACATTTAAAAATACCTTTGTTTTGCACTACTTCTAACTAGTCGTCGGTATATTCTCATCTAATTACCCCAATAAGATAAGAATGAAAAAGGTAGCATTTAGAGTAAATGTACCAGCATACGCGTTGACGGAGACTAGAAAATCATTTAGGAACAAACATCCTCAGTATATCCGACTGGTATTCCAACCCTAACTTACCCATCACCGGTAATACAGTATATTGTGAGAGTGACGCCTTAGACCGTTCTGCCACCGATGTGCATGTAAGAAGGAACACAATAATGTTTCAGTAGTTAACTGTCCGGTTTTCATATGTGTTTCTCTGAACAAGTTTACCGACTGTTGTCATCTCCAGGAGTTGGTCAGGCACACCCAGCGGATGGATTTGTTTCAGTAAGCCCAGTGACAGCTGACAGTCACAGCAAGTGCAGCTGTAGGTCGAAATAGTTTTTATGACACGATTTCTGCACGGTCTGTTTCGACTCGCTTCCAGTGATTAACTGCCATTTGATTTGTTTGGTCTTAGATGGAACTATACATATGGTAGAGCGAGGCTATTTGAGTCATGTTGACTATAATTAATTCCAAAATATGATTTAGAGAAATATGTAACCTATATATATACACGTTCAATAATAGCTTATTAATTATATTCAGTGAAAATGTAATTGAAGAATGGATATGTATAAAATACTTCACAAAATTTGATATGAAGTTCAACTAACGTTTTTTGAAAAATTAATGAATGAATAATTAAATGTATTTCAAAATTATATTACATGCATACAAAATGTTCAGATGCGTTTTCCAAAGATGTGCTACTACTTTTCGAAACATAATCTTCATTAATCCACGATTTGCAGTTATAGCATTTAATTCAATCTGTCAAGATATGAAAGTAAAGGGGGGGAAAAAATCCTATTACTTATTGTGAGCTAACTTATCTAAATAAATAATCTTCAGCTAAGTGTTGGGGGTGGATACAACATTAGTATTATAACTATCCAGAGTTTTGAGCTCCTGGGTTCAAAAATTTCCCCATAAAACTGTAAAATTAATTTCACGTTCATGCTGCTAGGATTTTTTTGGTCATCTTAGACGTTAGTTTTTTTTAGTCAATTTTTTTTATGTTTGTTCTTTTGTGCAGCTTTGACAACATTCGTAATAATTTAAAAAAAAAACGTTTTAGTCCACTCCCTTGCCGAATTAGTCTAGTCTACTTGCCCTGTCCATGGTTTAACTTAACAATAATGGCTTGTTTTCCTTATGAAAAATGGAAATATAATAATAGTATATTACAGAAAAATTAAGAGACTTTGTTCTGATTAATTGTTATTTTATTTAAGAAGATTACAAAAAAATATACATTGTGTTAGAAAGGAGATAAAAATCGATGGTGCTATTGATTAAATTAATAAATTCCTCGGTTATTAAACTTATTCTATAAACTGTAATTGGGAAGTAAAATAGTGTAACGTTTATAGTGCCCATGGTACTATCTTTTAAAAGTCATCAATAAAATATACAATTTTTGTTTTCATATCTATGCCCTGCTCAATAGATGGGACCATCAGAGAATTAAGTCTTTCTTGCTCTATTGTCTAACGCAGCTTTGACTTTACAATTGTGATTTTTGAGAAACTTCTCTCTCACGAGCATCTCGTAACTGGGAGGACTGAATTTTCTAACGGATATAAGAACGTTTTCATAAGTTTTCCCTTGTCGAACTGTGACAACCACTTCAGTCAATCATGAACATAGGTAGGTGAGAAGTTTGTGTCCTCTTTAGTTCACAGCAGTCTCACTTCATCTCACAATACCGAAACATTTAAATCGAAGTTTTTACTAAAATGTGCCATCTTTTGTTCATTCATTTTGTTTAATTTTAATGATTTTCCCTACATTGCTGATTACCTGTTTGGTTTCTTGTGAAACCTTAAGTTCAAGCCTTGTAAAAGAGTCTAAATCAGAATAGTAAGTGAATACCTTGATTTTGTCTTTTTTGGTACTGTCAGAAGCAGCCATGCCAAGAGTTTCATTCGAAAATACAGACACATTCCTTTTTATTGTTTTCGGTATCGAAACATAGTTTTTCTTGCAGAAGCCCTCGGCTTTTAGCATACATTATCCCAAATATTTGTTCATCGTGTATCATTTAAACTTGAGCTTCAGACAGGATCCGTGCCTAATCCATGGCCTCACACAGATCCATGGTCGATTGAAGGGTTTTGCTGCTCTTAAGTAGCATATGAAGGATTGGCTCCATTATTTCTAAACTTACATTAAAGATAAGCGATAGCATTTGTAGTAATATGCCTTTGCCCGTGGCTCTCATTTTAACGCCAGCTGTATCTTCAACAGTATTTTCCCATTGCTTCAATAGCTCCCACTAACAGTTCCCGAACAGCATGAACAGCCTCAGCGTGGCATGCCCACCAAATATCAGTCTCTTTAACCAGCTTCTCAAACGCACTGTGTCGGTCTGGGCTGCTTTCAATGAAATTATAAATAAGCGGGATGATTATAACAAAATCAAAAATCAAGGGGTTATTTGTGTGTGATGCACAAGCGCTAACTAGGTCAATATTCAGACTCTCTGCATAGCAATGTACGTACATAGTGGAGCGATTCATCTCCTTTACATCTTGCCTGTACTCCTGTTCCATCACCCGCCTTGGTGGAAACGCCATCAAAGCACACAGTTACTACATTTCCCCACCTAACACAATATTTTCTATGATTATTTTGATTTCATTAAATATGTACTTTGCATTTGTTTTTTTTGCAGCCGTTATAAGACATTAAATTGAATTAAATCACCATGATTCGCCCTTCCTGTCTAGAGTCTGGTCGAACACTACTCCCACGTGACACGTAGACTTACTACATACTCACGTGACGTGACGCATATATCTATATATTTAATTCTTGGTGACCGTAAAAAAGCGCAAACAATAAAAGCACGCATAAAAATTCCTCATATAAAAAAAACCACGATCATAAATACTCACAGGAAAAATGCCTACAAGGAAAAACGCCCACAAGGAAAAACGCCCACACGGAAAAATGTGCACAAGGGTAAATGCCCACAAGGAAAAACGCCCACAAGGAAAAACGCCCACAAGGAAAAACGCCCACAAGGAAAAATGTGCACAAGGGTAAATGCCCACAAGGAAAAATGTGCACAAGGGTAAATGCCCACAAGGAAAAATGTGCACAAGGGTAAATGCCCACAAGGAAAAATGTGCACAAGGGTAAATGCCCACAAGGAAAAATGTGCACAAGGGTAAATGCCCACAAGGAAAAACGCCCACACGGAAAAATGTGCACAAGGGTAAATGCCCACAAGGAAAAACGCCCACAAGGAAAAATGTGCACAAGGGTAAATGCCCACAAGGAAAAATATGCACAAGGGTAAATGCCCGCACGAAAAATGATCACATGAAAAAAGCCCACATGAAAAATAGCTCACATGAAAAAATGCCCACACCAAACATATAAATCAAGGTTAATTTTTAACGGAATGCAAATCTGATTGGGGTTTTTCATTACTAACTTTTTTAGTTTCCACTTGTAAAGTGCGCGTTTGATTTATTCTTGTGCATTCATAGAGTTTGCATTCACTTTTTTGAGTCTTTAAAGTAGTTTTTTTGAATTCTAAGTGTCATTTTATGGAAAAAAATTTGACACATTTAGGTCATCAAAATCCTGGCCCTGGTACAACAACATAACCAATGTTTACAACAAGTGCTTAGGGTTCAAATAGTATACAAAAATATATAAAAAATAGAGTTATAATGGTTATTATACATTTAAGTTAGATGTACATGCTGGTGTAGTTTAAAATGTAGGCTTCATCTTACATAAAATAAAATAAAGACTATTACTCTAAAAATTTTAAACTGGAAGTCGACATTTTAATACGAAGTGTTGACCCTTGGGGACCCAATATCAATATTTTTACTTGATTGCTACCTTACAGGCAGAGCAAGTATTATGATCGTAAAAACAAAAACAAAATCGAACTCAATATTTTTATAAATGTCGACGTTTCACGATCCTCCGAATCCAAAAAAGTTGTTTTTGCAAAGCCGTCAGTCTGTCACTCTGTTCCTCAGGCTAGAGCCTAAACTATTTTACCGATTGGGCTAAGACTTGGTATCTAGGGTTTTCATCAGTGGCGTATTCTCTGGGTATGATAGTCCTGCGCCGCATACCCATAATAATATGAACTAGTTTTTTTGTTTAATTCGATGCTGTCTGTGTGAACTGTGTAAACACTAATGTTTGCATTGTTAATAAATATACATGTAAAGAATTATTAATTTTAAAACTAATATTGATTCATATTCCAAGAATACTGTGTTTTAAGTAATTCTTCTTCCAAAAGGTTCTACTCAGTACAATAGGAAACCCAGGGCTTGCTACTTGAAAAACGCAAGGCAATCTAGGGAGGCTCTAATGACCTTGCCCAAGGTCTAGGGGATGACAACACATTCCTTTCCGGTCGCCCGTAAGTAATTGGCCAATGAGCTCGAGTTTTCACAACCCAGGTCATGCTGTTCCTGTGAAGCAAGCTAAGCATTGTGCCAACTATTGAAAAAAGATTTAAGATCACAAAGTTTATTTATTAAGCTAATTTAGTATAGTTTAAGTAAAAATACATAAAATAAATATATAATTAATTGTAAAATAATAGTTAGTATATAAACAAGCTTTAAATTATACATTAATTAAATACATTGATTTATGTTTAGGTATTCTAGTCACATGTATTATCATGGATATGGCAAACACATTTAATCACTCTTTCAAATTTAGGCATTTCAGCACTGATAGAGTGGGGAAAGGGCGGGTGACGAGGCTATTTTAACCGTATTTGATGGTAATTCTTGTTTTTCTTTAGTAGAAAGGATAGTTGAGTTTTAATAGTGTTATTTTAGTTTTTGTTTTACATTATCGACTTATTAGTCATTGTGATTTTGTATAATTATACATCAAAGAATCTCAAAAGTCAGAAGTGTGATTTCACCATTTCCAGATGATTTAGAAGTAAAAGGTAAAATAAAATATATTTTCTTATAATTTACTTAATCAGTGGCGCACCCAACCATTTACTTTGGGGGGTGGCATTCAATCAAGGCTGTAGCAAGAATTACATTTTGATGAAGATAGCGGGTTTGGGGTTGCACAGCCTCCTCAACCCTGAAGGCCGAGAATATTTATGAATATTAAATGCTTTTATAAGTCATTTTGAATAGTTTTATAGTAATTAAGAGATTTAAATAATACAAATGGTATCGAAGCTATTATTTGTATGCATTTTCATTTGTTAATTCTGTGTGTAACGGTAAACATTTTGAATATTAGGCTCAAGTCCGAAGCTGCCGGGATGAATTGACGACTGGCCGCTGCTGAGAGCGAATCGTCATAAAAAAAAAAGCCAATATAACTATTGCGGTCAGTACAGCGCAACTTCCTTTACTGTTACTGAAGCCACTGGTATTAAACATTTTTAATTCGCTTACCGCCTGATCTAATTTATCTTAAACTTTGTACCCCCAAAGATCTTGGTGCATAATGCAAGTTATAGTATTAATTACATCTAAAATAAAATAAATCACATACAAATATATTAAATGATGAGTTATACCACAATTCGTTGTAATAACTTCTACTATAGAAGCGGGACCCGGAATTAAGCAAACGCACAAGGTAGAATTTGGTGAACAGCTGTTTTCACAACTGCGCCAAACGTCAGTAGTGGGGTGGCCCCATCAGATCAGTCATTTATACATAAAACTGCCTATATGTGTGAGCGTTTATATCGAAAACGGTCTATATTTGGGTGGCCCCATCAGATCAGTCATTTATACATAAAACTGCCTATATGTGAGAGCGTTTATATCGAAAACGGTCTATATTTGGGGGGGACGTTTCGTAACAGTCATTTATACATAAAACTGCCTATATGTGAGAGCGTTTATATCGAAAACGGTCTATATTTGGGGGGACGTTTCGTAACAGTCATTTATACATAAAACTGCCTATATGTCAGAGCGTTTATATCGAAAACGGTCTGGGGGGTCGTTTCGTAACAGTCATTTATACATAAAACTGCCTATATGTCAGAGCGTTTATATCAAAAACGGTCTATATTTGGGGTTTTTATTCATCGTTTTGAACCTCTAGCTAGTGCTGTCTTATGTTGAATGAGCATTGGTTCCATCGTCACAAGGCCTGAACCTCTCCTGACGGCCTTTTAATTATTAATTAATTAATTTATGCTAATTAAGGATTGAGGTGTTGGAGTTTTAGAGCGTTGTGGGAGCATGAGACAAGAGGTACTTTCTCCTCCGGATGCCCGATATTAAATGACACAAGCTGGCTCGCTGGCTTCTGTAACTCAGCCTTTCACTTTTCCCTCCCCACCCCTCCCTCAGAGCCGGGGTTGTTCATCCTGGTTTTCCCCCTCCCCCGGTCATTCCTCCTCCTTCGCCACCCTGACGCCAGCCTGCTGGGGTGACAAGTGACATCGATAACCTTGGGTTTTCCCAATGACGTAATCATCGCAACCCTGGCGCCGGGCTGGTGGGCAGACAAGTTGGGACAAGAATAGATAGTGACCTCAGCAACCTGGGTGTTTCCAATGACGTAATCATTGCGTGTTATGTCGCAACTCTAGCATCTCTAATTATGCACAATCAGGGGCCTCGTTATCCACAGTTAGGGGCCACTACCCCTGTCACAAGTCTACTAAAATTGTTTGTTTGGTAGCTTCTGTCGAAATGCATGGAAATGTACCTCCACCCGCAGCTCTCGGACGGGACAACATGGGTTTTTTCCTATGCCGTAATCATTGCGTGTTATGTCACAACTCTAGCTGACACATGCACAATCAGGGGCCTCGGAATCCACAGTTAGGGGCCGCTATCCCCCGTCACAAGTATACTAAAATTGGTTGTTTGGTAGCGTCTGTCGAAATGCCTGGAAATGTTCCTCCACCCACAGCTCTCGGACCGGACAACCTGGGTATTTTCCTATGCCGTAATCATTGCGTGTTATGTCGCAACTCTAGCAGCTCTAATTATGCACAATCAGGGGCCTCGGAATCCACAGTTAGGGGCCGCTATCCCCGGCACCAATGTATACTAAAATTGTTTGTTTGGTATCGTCTTTCTCAATGCATGGATGTGTGTAACAGTCACGGACCGGAGGAGTAAGTTAGAATGGTTCCAGCGTTTATGTGGTGTGAGGGAGTGTATAAAACCACCATCCCCCCTGAGCGAGATATGAATCCACTGCCTCCAACGGCCATAACGTGTACCCGACCCTCCCAATACTTCTTAAACAAATAAATGTAATGTTTCCGTACATAAAAAAAATGCATAAGTAATGACCGTAAATATATATCAGGGCTGAATACATGGCGACAGTTTGGTGGGTCGTCAAGACAAGAATGATGGCGCCAGGTTGGCGGGCAGACAAGTCAGGACAAGAATATATCGTGACCTCGACAACCTTGGGTTTTCCCAATGACGTAATCATCGCGTGTTATGTCGCAACCCTGGCGCCAGTATGTCGGCACAACAAGACGAGTTGAGACAAGCTTAAATATCGAGGTCATCGACACGGGCGCCAAGTTGGCGGGCAGACAAGAATATATCGTGTGACGTCAAACGAGGGAGGGTGGGGGTGGCTATAAAGAGGGGTGCCCGCTTGGGTGTCTATTTATAAACGTTTGTAGAGCGGGCCAATATGGACAAGTTACAGCAGCTGGTAAATATCGTCGACGCGGTGCAGACCGTCAAATTGTGTGATCTAGCCGTAGATCAAAAGTACTCGGTTGATAAATTAAAAGCCGTCAATACAAAGTTCGGGAGACGTCTAATAGCCTATCTAGACGGCGAGTTTTGTGTATTTTTACCCTGCCGGTTTGGTACTCTTACAGATGAAGACGTGTGTGAGTTAAATAAAGAAAAACTGGTATTTACCTGCGCCGGAGTAAAACCCGGTTCACCTACCGTTGTGAACTTTGAACGCGTTTAAGAGACACGGCAGTTAACAACAACGGGCAGCGGAGCACTCTACAGGACGTTTAGCTCTCAGGTACGCTCACCATGCTACGATCCGGCTATATTAATTTAATGTTTGTGGGCCATACGATGGAGGGGCGTGCCTATATGACGGGAGAGAATGTTCACAGTGTCGAGGTGTGTGATAGACAGGTAATTTACAAAGTAGAGGAGCGAGGCTACATAGAGTTTTGTGACTCTACCTGTCACACGATACGGGCGACGGAAGTACTACCCTACGAGAGAATCGTGGAAACGTATATGTGTGATGTAACGTGCGCCGTTTACAATTTCCGCAAGGGGGACGTGGTAGCTGTGTTACCCCGACCTCCACCTCCACCCTTCCGAGCTCCACACCAGCCGTCACCGTACTTCATGCCACCGCCACCCTCAGAGAGACAGCCGTACACAGCCCCAGAGTCACAGCCGTACCCAGCCCCAGAGTACCCACCACCAGAGTCGTCTACCTACCAGACGTCACAGGCGTACCCGTCGTCAGAGTCGTCTGTCTACCAGTCAGTAGAGTCACCTGCGTGCCCACCGTCCGAGGCGTCTACCTACCAGGCGTCAGATTCACTGGCGTATCCACAGTCAGAGGCGCCTGTTTACCAGCCAGCAGAGTCACCTGCGTGCCCACCACCACCGCCGGAGGTAAAGTCTGAAGAACCTGTAAATCTCGAGGATTTAACAATTTTATAAAAATTATTCAAATGTTAAAATTATAGGTGAAACGCACGCCGACTACATACTCGGTCTGGGCAGTTTCGGTAACGTTTTCCTTCCAAAGTCAATATATTATTTGGATTGTAAGCGCTTTAAATCTAAAGCCCGCTGTATGATATATCTCGGAGGACAAAGTGTGATGTTTAAAAGTGAATTAATAAACTAGACGTATTCTGCGGCTGTCATAGGAGCTAGTGGTGAAATTTTGAAAAAAAAAACACGTTAAGAGCGAGTGTTTATTTCTTTTGCTGCATCTCCAATTGACATTATGCCGTTTGTGATGGATCCTACGCAAAGCTATCCAATCTTATTCGGCACAAAATTCAATGTCATCAAACTGCTGCTCACCAGAATACCTGTTGGGACGAGGAGGTATTATGCAGGGCGTTAGACATGATCGAGAAAGAGGAATACAGCCGTGTCAAGTGCTTAAACGAACTTGAGAAAAACAAAAGTTATAACGTTGTGCTATCGGAAGAGCCCGAACCTAATGTTATTGTGCTTGAGTTTGTTGGAAGAGTAAGATTGCCAGGTAAAAACTGTGGAGACATTATCAATATACACTCTAGCGTCTCTCAACGTGTCTTGAACTATTTTGGAGGTGGCTCCTACTCATTTTCTAGATGGTAGATGTATTTTATATGTATTGGTCAAAACACCTAAATAATATTGCTGCTTGTTGTGAATGTTTTAAATTAACCAATTGTTGATTGGCAATAAAATTGACTCCTACTCATTTTCTAACTGGTAGATGTCTTTTATATGTATTGGTCAAAACACCTAAATAATATTGCTGCTTGTTGTGAATGTTTTAAATTAATCAATTGTTGATTGGCAATAAAATTGACTCCTACTCATTTTCTGCCTGGTAGATGTATTGGTCAAAAGACCTAAATAATATTGCTGCTTGTTGTTGTTGTTTTAAATTAATAAATTGCTGATTGTCAATAAAAAAACTAGCACTAAACTGTCGTTATTATTTTTAAATCCTCGGCTGGACAATCAAAGACCTGAAGGAGACGCCAACATTGTTGTGACTTAGTTTGCTATCCAGGGTTGAATTGCTTATCTAATCCATAATATATATTTACGAGTATATCTTACCCCCTTAATGTGAACAAACCAGTATACGTACTAAGATACATATGTAAGCCAAAGTTTCCAGGGTTCGATTCCCTTGTGCAGGTGTAATTTTTTTTAAGAATATGATATGTATTAAAAGGGTGAAGAAGAAAATGCTACATATAAAGGAGGAAGCAGCTTTCTCATCACAGTGTTAGGAAGACTGCCCACTGCGCCAAGTGTCCAGAAAGAATGTATAACTCTCTCTCTCTGTGAAGGGAGACATGTATTGGTCTGTTAATCTATGTCGCGTGGTCAACGGTCAAGACGTCTAAGGAATCACTTGGCCACGAGGCGTTAGCATGTCTGTCTGTCCCCCACCAGAGTCAAGTGTCCAGGCTTCGATTCCCTGTATGACTGAAAATGTTGGTTCAAGAGGGGGAATGGGAACTAGTACACCAATTGAAGCAAAAAGACGGTCTTACACATGTCAGGGGTTCGAAACCCTATATTAGCCACATGTCATGATTTTTTTTCTGGGAGAGCGGATTCCTGTAAGGTGCTTCCCTGTCTCACTCTCCGTGCAAAAGTTGGGGTTCACTTCCATGTCCTTTCAAAAAAAAGTAATTATGTTGCTACCAACCCTATGTCAAATATGATCCTTTGAGCTGGTGGCAATCATCCAGTGAACCAGGATTCGAACCCCTGTCCTTGTTTCTCATCACTGCGTGTGAAGCGTTAGGATGTCTACACACGGCGCCAAGTGTCCAGAAAGAATGTATCAGTCTCTCTCTCTGTCTGTGAAGGGAGACTTGTATTTGCCTGTTAATCTATGTCGCTTGGCTATTGTCAATGGGGCTTTGTACTTAATTAGACGGTCTTACACCCATAATGCTTGAGACGGAGCTTCTATGATAGTAGAGAGGGTGTAGACGTTAAAACATAACAGTTTTATAATATTTATTACTGCAACACTTAAACAAAAAAAATCACAAGTAATACACTTATGAAGATCTTGAAATTATGTTATGTTTTAAATATGAAACTATATATGCGGACATAATATATATAACATTTACGCTAAACAAATTTTCCACTTCACAAAAATAATATATTTAACATATACAAAAAACCCGCCTCAGTGGCGTAGTTGGTTAAAGCGCTCGGTGTATTGAGCTCGGCTGCTGAGGACTGGGAAGATCGAGGTTCGAATCTCGGTCGGCTGAACTGAGCGTGGTTTTTCCAAAAGCATTTACTGTCAGCATTTCTTATATTAATTAGAGCGTTCTTATTAATCAACTCTTCTGGAAATGGAATATAGCTGCAATCACCCAGAGGAATATATTTAGCTCTAAGTATTTCACACGGTCCTCGGACCCACCACTTCCTTTGTGGCGGAAAGAAGAAGCTGCTTTAATCATGTAAGTGCATGCATACTCAATCTGTGATTTTAATTCATCAGGACTTAGAGTGACTGAGACTGAGCTTATAAGCTATATGAGCTTTTATTTATAGGATAGAAGAGAGGTGTGGGGTATAGACGTTAAAACACAAACATAATAATTTTTACAATATTTATTTGGTCACGAAAAAAGTATATACACAGTGTAAAGTATACTGTGAATATTTACAATATATAATTATTAGTATAAACATAACTGGTTTTGTTTACAATATTTATTTACACACAGTGAAAAGTATACTGTGAATATTTACAATATATAATTATTAGTATAGACATAACTGGTTTTGTTTACAATATTTATTTACACACAGTGAAAAGTATACTGTGAATATTTACAATATAGGGGGAATAGTGGCCTCGGTACTAAAAGAAAATAAATATATATGTGAATAGATTTAAAATAAAAATATATACAATCAGTCTACCATATTTGACTGAAAAAAATATATACAAACAATGTATTAGATTTAAAATAAAAATATATACAATCAGTTTATCAGAAAAAAAATATATACAAACAATGTATTAGATTTAAAATAAATATATATATACAAACATTTGGCTAGAATTAAAATATATACAAGCAACTAATTGACTAGAAAAAAAATCAGGTAGGCAGAGGACTGTACTGGCAAATAAAAAAATATAAAAAAAGTATCCCGGGTGCATAAAAAAATATAAAAAAATATGCTTGTTTTCATGCAGAAAAAAAATATGAAAAAAAATCTCAAATCTTTGAAAAATGGTATGTCAGTGGAACTGTCTAGAGTGAAAGAAAAAAAAAGATGATTATTCGGCCCGTCTAAATGATCACCTTTTATTCGTGGCGAGCGCGTTTACAAGGACTCTGATACCCAAACGGTAACGTATTAAAATCATCTGTTATCCGGCGTTTGGTGTACACGGGCCGGTAGACTTTAGTCTGCGAAACGGTACATACAGTCGCAAGACCTTTTCTTACAATTTTGTGCGGTATCTGTATGTATCTTTCCGCAGCCTGTTCGGTGACCATCGCTTTCAAAACTTCAAAATTAACATCGTTCCGGTTGCCATAGTTTATGGTGATCCCGCGAACCTTGCACACCGTTTTTGTTTTGGCAGGATCACCGCCAACGCAAACTCGGTAAGCGTAATTTTTGGGACCACCAGATACAAAGGCGCTAATGTAGCTTTCCGGACCGTAATCCTGAAGTTCATCGGTGAGGTCACCTAAAAAGTCTCCGGTCGGTGGACTCCAATCGCCGTGGCGTTCGGTAAATAGAACGCTATCTGTATCATGATATAAAACGCGGTCCCCCAATTGTTCAAGGATGCTGTATAAGTGCAACCTAGCCATAGCAGTCGTGTAGCATGCCACCGCCACACTCGTGTTAGGGTTAGGGCGCAACGCGTCACGCGCATCCTTGTAATTGAGGAACATAACCTCCTCATTTACATCAATCACGCTGTCCACGGTGATGTACGGATCCGTCAGGTACTTGTGGACGCCCTGATAGTCGTTGACAACGGCTACGTGTGGTAAATCGGGTCTTTGCCCAAACTTTCCCCATAGTGAATTTAAAAAAAGTTTAGCCAGAGTGCGGAGACCAGGGTTTTTACAAACAGAGCCGAAATCGAGTTTTACCCCTTCCCTTTCCTCATAATTTTGAATGTAAGCTAACTTTTCCTCTTGTGAGGTACACCACTCTGGCCATCCGCTGGCTTCTTGTTTAATTTTCAAAAAAGTATCAATGTACCCGTGAAACAGGCCGCCAGAACGCGTCTGACGGTCATAAACAGATACATTGTACTCCCACACTTCGTGCACTGCTTCAACGGTGTAGCCTTTCTCAACGGCTTTCCGGATCTCGTCAATCACCCAGACGCCTGTCAACCAGCGATCTTTTTTGTCGTTGTGCTGACACGCGCCTTGGTTTTTCTCCTCCCCGCATTTCCTGCACAAGATGAACATTAGCTTGTCGTGCATCCGTGTAGGCAATACGGGCAGGAATAAATCTCGCGGAGGCGTCACTGTAACTTTGGCTATGCCTTCTACTTGATCTATAGACGGACAATTTGGTTCCAAGTGAATTTTGGGGTGGCCGACTGGGTATTTTTTGTACTTGCAAACGTATGGATACAATGAACACACATCCAAGTACTTGATCTTCTCCCCACAAGAAAGGTCTGTTTCGTGGAAGAGCTTGATACAATTTGTACGCCCGCCAAAGAATGCATCCCTGGGACTGAGAGGTTCCTTGGTATACACCTCGTGCCGGAGTACAAATTGCTGCAAGTCCTTGTCTGTGCGTTTCATCGCATTAAACATGCACTCCCACATCTCTACGACCGTGTAGCCGGCATTCTTAAACTTTTCCAAACAAGCCATGGTCGCTTCATAACGCGTCTCCATGGTCTCGTGGGGGCTATTTTTGACCTGGGTGGTCCTGTCAGGGTAACAGAGAGGGCACCCGTGCCAATAACAGCCCCAAAACTGGAAGACGGTGGTGGTATCTCCAGCTTTAACAACACCGTCTACACGTCGCCCTAACACATATTCCTCACGGCCGTTACCCGCATGAAGAATAGAGACACCGCGTTGATGGGCCTCCCAGCAGAGCCATTGTACAGCGACGTGCGACTGTTGGTCTGCGCACCGATAGCCACCGTTAGGGATAATACCGATAGTATTCTCCTTAAGATGACTTCGGCGGTAAACCAACATGGCCGCTCCAGCTATCGTACACGCCTCTCTGAAAGGATCCACCTTTGCTTTCTCCATGAGCATCTCTCTAAACTTCAGGCAGGCCTTCCGTAGGATCTCTACATCTTTCACACAATACAGTTCCAACTCGCGTTTAAAATCAAAGACATAGTTATCTTTGACCAACGCGTCATACCACTTCTCAAAGTGCTCCTTTCCCTCAACTGACATCTCGCCGATGCCGTAGTCCTCCTTTGGCGGCAAGGGACCCCTATACCCCGCGTTTTCTTTTTTATTGAAAAAATGGGGGAAATGTCCCTTGGCCAAAGACTCGTCCAAGCCGAAAGTTTTGGGCAATTTGGACAGAGACATCGGGAGAAAGTTCAGTGAGTCAATAAAGTGGAGCGGGCCGTAACGCATGGACATGATTTTCCCACCGTTCATTATAAGTTCTGGAGTCCATTTTTTAACCTCCATCATATATTTTAAAATAAAATTTCCATCATAGGATTTTGCGTTATGGCCGAGGAGGGTGATATCCTTAAATTTTGAAGCTTTAATTTGAACAATAAATTCGAAAAATTGGGCCATTGTGGTATCACCCTTGAATATGCGAGTCCTATCGCCCCCACAGTCGGTGCAATGATAGTCATTTGCATCTATATGAACACAAGCCTTACAACACGTTTGCACGACACATAGGTTTGGTTCGTGTAAGTACGTGCTGACCGCACCTTGAAGAAGCGTTTCTTGTCTGCATTCAAAATCGTAGAATACAAACATGAAACTACTCTTTTCCAGTGACGGCTTTGACGGGGCCTGTTTCATATAACAGAAATGACCAAAAGGACGATGGGTTTCGCATACTCTACAAAAAGTCTCATAACACCTATGTGAATAATTTGATTTTTCCAAACTGAAAAATTGCCCGCATACCTCGCAAACCTTTTTGACATCACAGACCGATCTGTGACCGCTGAAAAACCCGGGACGTTTATGGTTATCAAAACATGTCTGGTTTGTGAACCAACGACCACAGTTTTCACAAAGCACAGATCGGCCTCCGCTACAAACCGCTTTAGCGTGGCACTTTTTGCACGCGGATTCACACTTGTGTTTGTTCTTTGTGTTGAACGGTACACGACACTCGCGGCAAAAGTACGAGCACTTAAATGCGGCTGTCAAGGATGTTATGACGTCAAAATGGTTTTGCTTATCGTCGTGAAAATACAAATCAAGGTGCCCCTTAAAGGAATGTTCGGAGGGAGTAGGCCCCTCATACAAGACCTGTCTCCCCCGACGTTCCCTGAACACGGTGATTTTGTATTCGGAAAGGTATGCTTGAAATTGTTTCAGCTCAGTGAGCCCACCACCTTTCAAAAGATTCACACAGGCATCACGGCATAGTTCCTCTGCTTTGAGTTTTTGAATAGGTCGACCCCATTTGATTTGTCTAAAGGTGTTCATGTCCATGCATCCTGGTTCTCTTTTATTGTCACATATAGCTTTGGCGACAACCAATGCACGGGCAAGACAAAGTGTGTCGCCATTTTGAATCGTAATGATCCCTTGGTTTTTACGGCTATATGTGCTAGCGGGAGAGAGTTTATCACATTTATGATTACCCCTCCCGCGAGGCTCCTTAAAGTGGGAGAGTTTAACGTACAATGGTGCAGTACTCAAAAACAAACTATTACTCTGCAGCACGCGACTTACGTTATCAAGCACTGCTCTAGCGTCTAGCTGGTCTGCTCGCCTAAATGAGACATACACAGGGCTTAACGTTGAGTCAGTGCTACTCAAAAGTAAGCCTACGTGGTCATCGGCGCTAACGCCATGGTCCTGCAACCGATGGAGCAAATTAGTAATTTGTTCTTCAAGCCAGCTTATTGCGTCACGATCGCTTGCTGGTGCACCAAGATGTACGGTAATTTCTCTACCAGTATAAAAGAAACGCCTCAATTGTTTAATCCTCTCTTCGATGATGCGAAGAGGGACGCCATTTTGCAATTCCCCACCTACTTGATTAACAAGGCCACTAATTCCGTGTTGAGGGGCAAAAGACGGTCCCGCTATCGCCGGCTCCATGGGCCACATCTCCCCCGCCGCCACCGGGTCTCGAACGCCCTCTCCCTGGCGTAGAGGCAGGGGTGAAGATGTAACGCCAGACGAGGGCACCGGGGCTCGAACCCCGTCTCCCTGGCGCTGGGACGGTGCGGCGGCGTTGGGTTGGAGTGGCCCCATAGCTGGCGGTGGGGGTGTTGTGTTCGTCCCTCCATTTCCGGCCTCCATTTCAACTATAATACATGTCAAAGTAAGAATTGTCACAAACATGATTGCTTTAGCTCAAACCCACAGAGGCCGCATTTGTGTGGAGGGAATGTGAAAAAAAAAAAAAAAAAAAAAAAAAAAAAAAAAAAAAAAACACCCTGGTGAGATTTGAACATCGAACTCATCTCTTTAATATTTTCGGTATTAATATATGTTAAATTTTTTCTCTAAGCATAAAACTTACAGAGTCAGCATTTGTATGAAGTGAGAGTGAAAAAAAAAACACGTCTATTTTACCCTGGTAAGATTTGAAACTCAAACTCATTTCTTTAATACTTTTTTGTATTATTATTATTATATCATTTTAGCAGCGTAGATTACGTCTTAAGATACTTTTCGCTTTAATTGTTTTCAACTACGAATGTGTCAATTTATTGAAAAAAAAAAAAACGCCTGAGATTATGCTCGCGTAATGAATTGATAGCTATGATACTAGATGTTGTTTCTAACGCCTGCATAATGAGTGGATAGACAGCCCGCCGCACTTAACACAACGAAAGTTAGACACCTTAAAAGGGGTAGTAAAATTTGAGTTTATAACAGCTTTCTTTAAATCGGGGAAAAATATGTTCAACCCTTTTCAAAAACATTTGTTTGGTTATCATAAGCTACTAGCTGCCTCCTATATTTGAAATATGTATCTAGAGGCAGCTGTATCCTTAACATGCATTACTTTATTTATAAAATAAGCACAACTTTTAAGATTATGTTTGGCGGTAAACAAAAGACGGTAATAAATTGACAGAGGAAATGTACAGCCCTTAACTAAAAATACATTTTACTATATTAAGCCTGCAACGTGTAAACATACATAAGAACACGTAAACATTTAGACTGGAATTAAAAAAAGTACGCCCTAAAGTGTCAGCCAGACAATGAATTGATAGCTATGATACTAGATGTTGTTTCTAACGCCTGCATAATGAGTGGATAGACAGCCCGCCGCACTTAACACAACGAAAGTTAGACACCTTAAAAGGGGTAGTAAAATTTGAGTTTATAACAGCTTTCTTTAAATCGGGGAAAAAATATGTTCAACCCTTTTCAAAAACATTTGTTTAGTTATCATAAGCTACTAGCTGCCTCCTATATTTGAAATATGTATCTAGAGGCAGCTGTATCCTTAACATGCATTACTTTATTTATAAAATAAGCACAACTTTTAAGATTATGTTTGGCGGTAAACAAAAGACGGTAATAAATTGACAGAGGAAATGTACAGCCCTTAACTAAAAATACATTTTACTATATTAAGCCTGCAACGTGTAAACATACATAAGAACACGTAAACATTTAGACTGGAATTAAAAAAGTACGCCCTAAAGTGTCAGCCAGACACAAATTTAGTACAAGAAGAATAAACTCTCATTTTAAACCCCTGTTTGGATTCGAACCCGTGGCACTGCATACATATAGTTTTTTAAATTGGTTACTATTACACATCATAAATTAAAGTGTATGGACTTATGTTTATGCAGAGTGAAACGTGACTGTCTAAAGTGTTGATTACAATTTTCTGACTTTGTACAGGAAATGAACCCGTGACCAGGAGACACTAAAATGATACTCGATCACATTGTAAAACGACAATTATAATTTTCTGTCTTTGAACCCGGGACCCTTTATTGAACAAAATAGTTGACTAAACCAGTATTTTCGCTTATCCCAAGAGGGAATTGAACCAAGGACTCCCCCCCCCCAATGGCTCAGTATAAATCATACAGGTAGGATTTTTAATAAACGTTTAAGTAGCAATATAGTTTTCCTTGCTCTAAACTGTAAACACACGCATTCTTTTATACACTAAACGATGTAGTACAAGCTCACTGCTAGCAATTGTTTTCGACTCTGAGGGGCGATATAACAGGATTTGTGCGAGAGAGAGAAAGCTACACTGCCTACTGGCTACATGTAGAAGGTACTTACATAGCAGCCGGTCAAGGGTGTCCAAATCTGCCCAAACAGCGGGAGGTGCATTTCCCATGGCGACGAGGGGTACCGGTGGTAGGGGCGCGAAGATACAGGGAGAGGGCCTGGGGGCGACATCAGTGGCGTCGTGAGTGGCACCGATTCGTAAGGGCGCCTCCGGGGGAGTCGATGTCTCTACAACTGACGGTATGCACCCCCGAAGCCCTTCGTCTAAACCGTACGGATCCCAGTAGTCTGAAATTAAATAAATACAAATTAATTAGCATTTACAGGAAAAAAAAACACCAACAAGACTCCAATATATATGTTTTTAGTCTGTTACTTACCCATTGACGCGTTAGCATCAGCGTTGCAAATTCCGTTTTCATCGAACAGTAGCAGCTGGTCCAGGCTATTGGGATCCTCCGGTTGTATATCCCCTCCAATCATCGGGGGCTCTTCAACTAACAAAAAAAGAAGAACACCATTGTACACCCCAGCTGTATTAGGCAACAAAAAAAAACACCAGTTAAAATATACAGAAAAAAACTTACCTAAATTTAGAAAATTTTCTAGCGACTCGAAACTCATTTTTTGATGTTCGGCGGCGTCAATCACAAATTGAAATGACCAAATGTAATGAGCGGGTTCTATTTATACCCTCTTCAAAGAGCCTGCCGTCTGTAATGACCTAATACTCTAATGTGTCTCTGCGCATGCGCAACACAGACCTGTCCATAAGTCCCTTTGTAAATCCCGTTATTTCAGTAGTCGGCATCGACCCAGCGAAGTGGACGGAGGTGCCTGCTCGATGCTCTGTTCCACTGCCTTAAATATGAGTGAAGAATGACCCTGAGCACGGAACGAATCCTGGATAGCTCAGTGGTCAGAGCAATGGCGTACTAAGCCAGAGGTCACGGGTTTGGAACTTGAAACCTTACCTTAAATATTTTAATTTGTTTGGTAGAAAGACCAAAACTATAGTATGAAGAGCATATAGCTACTTTACCGGCGGTCAGTATCTATCAACATACTTGCTCGGTATGCGTTTGTTATTCACCTGCATCACAGGTAGCGTAGTCTAAGGCGTCACTGCCAATGCCTGGGAGGTCGCGGGTTTGATTCCCGTTCTGGTACATGACCATTCTAGGTGTCAGCCCTCCCGCAAACGTAGACCAAAGGTGTTTTTTCCGCACCCTTCGTGAAAATGCGGGTACATTTTCCGTCCTCCTATCTACTTAGCGGGGTTCATCATTGGTTTGACTTCGAACACTGAGGCAAATGCGGGTACACTATCCCAAGATATTAAATACCGTGTGTGAACTCGTCACCTTACCTTAAATATTAACAACATATTCTTACTAGTTTTTTTTATTGACAATCAACAATTAATTTACAAGCGCAATATTATTTAGGTCTTTGCCGACTGTGAGTACTTGACGTATGAATAGGGGATTCTGCCTGTTTAAAGTATATGCTGTATATCACATGACTTGAGACGTATGAATATGTTAAATAGTGAGTATTCAGACAGAACTTTTATTTGCTTTCTACCCTAGAATTATTTGTACTGCAGATCACCTGACTTGACGTATGAATACGGGGTTCTGACCGTTTAAAATATCACATGGCCGGGCGTATGATAAATACTCAGCAAATTGTTAAAGAAAACCTTACATTGCCTTATTTATTATTTGTAAACTCTCCTAGAAACCTCACATTAACTAAACAGGCTTTCAATGCCATCTAGTGGGCCGATAAGCAAGCACGACAAACCCTGTACGGCAATTAATATAATATTAAATATTAAATAATGTATAACCTTTACACATGTTCCTATGTTAAATACCTCGGGAAAAAAATCATGGCGGCTATATATATATTTTGATAACATAAATAATAACTTTTACATAAGTTTATAAGTAAAATATCTAGGAAAAAAATCACGGTGCTTATGTAGTATAGTCTTTTGCTATAGTAGCGCCTTAAACCATGTGGTCATTCTTTATGTTACGTGCAATGATAAGCTAAATACCCGTTTTCATATTCGTTATACAGATACAATTACCGAGGATTAGCCATTTAATTTATCTGTACTTAGTCCGCTCTTGCAGAGGGCGAGAGAATTATTAACATTGAGTCGAAGTTGTGCGGTGTTATCGCCTATTAAGGGGTAACTAACTAATCGGGCCGTCGGTAAGGCGCTCAGTAATTTGATGGTCTCTGGTTCGAATCCAATCTAGACACACGAATTACAAACTACAGTAAATTCACCGTGCAAAACGGGCGTCGCTAAAATCTACCCTCCCTCAGTGCATCTGAAGGTACTCTCGCAAATGTTGAGTGCATTGATGTGTGGGCTTAAACTTTCATAGGGATATAGTTGCGAACATTAAATTCAATATTATTCCTCCGTTGAGAGCTGACTTGGGCCTGCCGCTTTCACGGAATGTAAAAGCGAATCTGCCGTGTAACGGGACTTTTCATAGCTGCCTTACAGGTGTCTATTTTGAGAAACACAATGACTCCTCAAGGTGAATGGAGGTTATTGCTCGGTACGTCGCCCCCCAGAAGGTAATGACCGGGGAAGGGGGAAAACCAGGATGAACAACCCCCCGGCTCTGAGGGAGGGGTGGGGAGGGAAAAGTGAAAGGCTGAGTTGGTCAGCAGAAGCCAGCGAGCCAGCTTGTGTCATTTAATATCCGGCATCCGGAGGAGAAAGTACCTCTTGTCTCATGCTCCCACAACGCTCTAAAACTCCAACACCTCAATCCTTAATTAGCATAAATTAATTAATTAATAATTAAAAGGCCGTCAGGAGAGGTTCAGGCCTTGTGACGATGGAACCAATGCTCATTCAACATAAGACAGCACTAGCTAGAGGTTCAAAACGATGAATAAAAAACCCCAAATATAGACCGTTTTCGATATAAACGCTCTGAATACATATAGGCAGTTTTATGTATAAATGACTGTTACGAAACGACCCCCCCCCAAATATAGACCGTTTTCGATATAAACGCTCACACATATAGGCAGTTTTATGTATAAATGACTGATCTGATGGGGCCACCCAAATATAGACCGTTTTCGATATAAACGCTCACACATATAGGCAGTTTTATGTATAAATGACTGATCTGATGGGGCCACCCCACTACTAACGTCCTATGACCAGCCTGGTCCAAACGACGCGTGTATTTCAGCTGGGATAGTCCTTTATTGCGCCAAACTTTTATGATCAACCTGGTCCAAATGACGTGTGCATTTCAGCTGGGATAGTTATTTATTGCGCCAAACGTCCTATGATCAACCTGGTCCAAACGACGTGTGTATTTCAGCTGGGATAGTTATTTATTGCGCCAAACGTCCTATGATAAACCTGGTCCAAACGACGCTTGTATTTCAGCAGGGATAGTCCTTTATTGCGCCAAACGTTATATGATCAACCTGGTCCAAACGACGTGTGTATTTCAGCTGGGATAGTTATTTATTGCGCCAAACGTCCTATGATAAACCTGGTCCAAACGACGCGTGTATTTCAGCTGGGATAGTCCTTTATTGCGCCAAACGTTCTATAATCAACCTGGTCCAAACGACGTGTGTATTTCAGCTGGGATAGTTATTTATTGCGCCAAACGTCCTATGATCAGCCTGGTCCAAACGACCTACAACGTTATAAAAATTGCGGTTAATATTCTTAAACGATGTACAAATAATCTTAATCCGAGACTTAAACGTTTAATATGAGACGCAAGACGATATTTACTATTTATGTAACAACCTGCTTCGATGGTCGCTTGGTTTGGGGCGTCACTCTCACAATAGATTTTATTGGCGATGATGATAAGACCGCTGTTCGGATAATGATCATGTGTAGGCTACTGATGATGTTTTTCTAAAGGGCCTACCTACTCACCCCACACACAAAAGCGTTTACACTTCCTCTATATTATATCTTCCTCATCCCTAATCCATTGGTATAAGTATTCGGATACCTCGGACGCGTAGTAGAGATACGGCGCAAATAAAAAACAAACAACAGTGTTAACACATTTACATTACAGAAAATACCTACTCAGCACCACCTCGAGTCGGACCAGGAGGTCCTCTAGATTTGTGACCTATCACTTTGACCACTTAGCTATAAAGACTTAAACAGAAACTGATTCAAGATCGAGTGGCCATTCTTTTTAATCAGTCATTTTTAGACACGTGGGGGAAAAAATGGCTTCTGGCTCGATTTAATTTGACATTTGACGTTATTTAAAAATAATTGATTTTTTTAATATAGGTCAGGTCATTGGTTGCATTTTTACCAACGGAAGGTGAGTGAGTAATGGTGATTTCTAAGGTGAAGTTTTAATCCTGACCACGTCCACTATGTTTTTTTTTATCATTAGTGGTTCCCATATTATTGTCAGGTAATTGCGGGTGCTATTCCTTAAAATTCGCCCTCATCCCTGTACACTGCAGATAGTTCGTAAGGATAAAAGACGCGTAACATTAATACCACATGTTGACAATTTTAAATAAACAAAAGTAATGATTATGAAGTCAACTGGTGACGAGAGCTGGTGCAGTTCCTCTTAAGGTAATTTGACCATCAACATTATATTGCACAATTTTAACAAGTGTATTATAAGCTATATTATTATTGTTATTATTAGCAACGCGTCTTACTACCCGTTCGGGTTATACGCACTTACGCTAATGTGTAATGGTAGGGTGATTGTGAGATGAAATGGAGGACCTACAGTTTAACGTGGAATCCGAACCACGGTGGAGGCATGGCATTCCTCACATTCACAAGATGTGATTAATACACGTCTTGTCAGAGGTGAAGGAAGGGTTTGTTAATCAGATAAATCTGTGCCGGGACCGAGGATTGAACCCCGGACCCCAGCATAGAAGTCCGACACTTTACCCCTAGACCACCATGTCGCCCATTATAAGCTATAAAATATAGTGATTCGTTGATTTCAAACCATTACAGTTAACTAGCTATTAGGGTCAAACTTGCTTTTTTTATGCTTTTTACATAGTTAATGTTAATATTATTTATAATATTATACACATTTTAATGAAATATTAATACTACTGATATTACTAATATTTAATTCTGTACACTTTATATGCATGAGTGGTAATACTCAGTTTTAGCCTCCTACATTAATTACTCAAACTCAACATTGGTACCCGAACAACATAAAACAAGTTTGACTCGTGAACTATGATGGTTCTAAATAATTTAATCACTATTGATATCTTATAATCGTACACTTGTTAAAATAGTGCAGTAAAATGTTAATGGTCGAATGACCTTAAGCGTGTCATTCTTGCTACGTTATAACAAGCTGAATATGCCGAGTGTCTGTTGTAGCCATATTGCTGCTGGCCACCGCGCCAACAGTACCAACACAGCAGTATCAAATGTCTCTGTGTTTACATCCGGCCCGTGCCAACTATTTAACACTAAGTTTCTTTATTTACGAACCACTCCGCGTTTTTTGGAAAGAGGAGGGGAATTTAAGAGAGAGAGATAGTTTTCGAGCATCATTACATGACTGCGGGGCATTTATATTTCTAAAAACTGAGACAGATTTAGTTTATTTTACTTTCTAGATAGGTAAATAGAATGAACGAATACACCACTGAAATTATTTCAGAGATGCCAACATAGGTTTTTCCGTAGTTTTTATTGATCTTGAATATGGACTACAGATATTTATATTTTATAAGGCTATTTGTATAATCTCGCAAATGACGTGATTTGAAAATATCTCAAAATAACTTTGATGGAAATATATCATCTTCACGTTCATGTTGAGTCAAATTTAAACATTGTTCGATTAAACAAACATGGATAGGAAGACCACTTGTCCATGAGGCGAGATTCACAGCCTTCTATTTTGAATCGTCATTTATTTATCTTAATAGCACAAGCAGCCATTTTGAAGTGGAGCTTTATGTGGATATCAATTTCTTGGGCGTTTTTCTTGTACGCTGATTATATTATATGGGACATTTTTAAAAACAAATATTATTATTGACGCTTTAATTAATGCTGTGTAAGAAATATGTTTTTTTTTTTACTATCGCAGGTCAATTTTTGCGTGCGTTTATACTTTATTCAAAGCTAAAAAAAATCATACCAAACAAAACAATTTAAATGAAAGCTAATTATTAAAATGAAACTTGCATTTTAAGATTTTTCATTTTTTCAAGATATTTAACGTGCACTCTCTGAACCGACTGATTATATCAGTACACGAGAAATTATGTGAACGAGAACAAAAGAGTTTACCAATTTTGCCGGGAGAGGTATTTTCACATAACTTCCAGAGTTATTTTACATAACACAATACATGGGCTTTACTTCCCCTCCGAAGGAAGTTTTGCTACGGATTTTTATCGCTTAGTAAAAATCTGTTGACCCTGGCTGGGTTCGAATCCATGAACTTCAGGTCTTGAGGCGAGCACTTTACCCCAAGAACACCGAGGTCGACAATATTTATGGTAATAGCTTACCAAACAATTTATGAAAAAACACGCCAAGTGTCCCCAGCTGGGATTTTAACCCGTGCCACCCAATCTGTTCCTTTAGTTTCTATCAGTTAGATCGTATAGCAAATAACACTTGTGGGTGACTTGAAGGGTGAATATTAATTGTAATATCATTGCCTCAATGATTCATTTCTCCCTCCCTACTCTTTCAGCCACACACGGATTACAAAATATAATAATTCATTTTTTGTTTGCTTAAAGCTGTATTACAAGCAACGACTTCCCCATGGGCTTCTTGAGATGGTCTTCCTGTGGGGAAGTTGGTGCGTGTAATGCATCAAAACCATTTGGGGAAGATCATATCGACTTCCCCATGGGCTTCTTGAGATGGTCTTCCTGTGGGGAAGTCGGTGCGTGTAATGCAGCAAAACCATTTGGGGAAGACCATATCGACTTCCCCATGTGCTTCTCTAGATGGTCTTCCTGTGGGAAGTTGGTGCGTGTAATTCATCAAAACCATTTGGGGAAGATCATATCGACTTCCCCATGGGCTTCTTGAGATGGTCTTCCTGTGGGGAAGTTGGTGCGTGTAATGCATCAAAACCATTTGGGGAAGACCATATCGACTTCCCCATGGGCTTCTTGAGATGGTCTTCCTGTGAGGAAGTTGGTGCGTGTAATGCATCAAAACCATTTGGGGAAGACCATATCGACTTCCCCATGGGCTTCTTGAGATGGTCTTCCTGTGAGGAAGTTGGTGCGTGTAATGCATCAAAACCATTTGGGGAAGACCATATCGACTTCCCCATGTGCTTCTCTAGATGGTCTTCCTGTGGGGAAGTTGGTGCGTGTAATGCATCAAAACCATTTGGGGAAGACCATATCGACTTCCCCATGGGCTTCTTGAGATGGTCTTCCTGTGAGGAAGTCGGTGCGTGTAATGCATCAAAACCATTTGGGGAAGACCATATCGACTTCCCCATGGACTTCTTGAGATGGTCTTTCTGTGGGGAAGTTGGTGCGTGTAATGCATCAAAACCATTTGGGGAAGACCATATCGACTTCCCCATGGGCTTCTTGAGATGGTCTTCCTGTGAGGAAGTTGGTGCGTGTAATGCATCAAAACCATTTGGGGAAGACCATATCGACTTCCCCATGTGCTTCTCTAGATGGTCTTCCTGTGGGGAAGTTGGTGCGTGTAATGCATCAAAACCATTTGGGGAAGACCATATCGACTTCCCCATGTGCTTCTCTAGATGGTCTTCCTGTGGGGAAGTTGGTGCGTGTAATTCATCAAAACCATTTGGGGAAGACCATATCGACTTCCCCATGTGCTTCTCTAGATGGTCTTTCTGTGGGGAAGTTGGTGCGTGTAATGCAGCAAAACCATTTGGGGAAGACCATATCGACTTCCCCATGGGCTTCTTGAGATGGTCTTCCTTTGGGGAAGTTGGTGCGTGTAATGCATCAAAACCATTTGGGGAAGACCATATCGACTTCCCCATGTGCTTCTCTAGATGGTCTTTCTGTGGGGAAGTTGGTGCGTGTAATGCAGCAAAACCATTTGGGGAAGACCATATCGACTTCCCCATGGGCTTCTTGAGATGGTCTTCCTTTGGGGAAGTTGGTGCCTGTAATGCAGCAAAATCATGTGGGTAATACCGTATCGACTTTCTCATGAATATCCGAATGGTTGTATATTTTCAAGACGCTCATGGGGAAGTTTATGCGTCTAATATCAGCTTATTCTATTGCGCATGCGCCAGTCCCCAGTCTCAGGTGTTTTTCCGCAGGCTCCTATCAGTGTCTATAACTGCAGCTATTGTGTTCTTGTTGTTAAGTAGACAGGCAGTAAGTAAGACTCCACCCACCAATAGACCTACTCTTGGACAAAATGATGGAGAAGTTGCTATTTGTAAAATGTGGATACTTACTGCCTGGCTAGTTAGCGACAAGATGTCTGAAATTAAGGAAGAAAACTCACTTTTGGGCTTATAATGGTGTGTACACAATTTTAAATCTACGTGTTGATTCATTAAATTATCCGGCGCCTTTTCTTTTGAGGTTTCTATATAAATTGTCCTTAATGTCAAAGGTATCTTTGAATTTAGTGAGAACTTTTTCTATTCGTTTAAAAAGTTTATCATATAATACCGCTATACTCATGAAAGATATTCAACACTTGTTGAGTTCACCACGGGAAGAAAATTAAACTCAATATGTTGCTACTGGAGCAATATTTGATTTATTTTGCCCAAAAAAAGTTTTGCTATAAAAACTACAGAAACACTGACCTTTTCTCGCGTCTCCTACATCCTCACCTTGGGTTTGGTATTTATTTTTCTGTAGTAAGAATGGTGTGAATGCTGGACCGAACCTAGAACACACGGACAGTAATCAATCACTCATTCCTAGACTGACCAGTCTTCATTTAGGTTCGGTCGAGCTAGCAATGTGTTTCCTCTGGCTGACGGACGATTGATTTATGACACGTTGTTAAATGAGGAACAAGCGAGGGACGATAGGTGATCTTACGGAAGGTATTCTAGTTCAATCCCTGAGTGAGATATCTTTTGCAAACAGATCTACTGCTAGGGGTTGTAAATACGCATCGGGTGACATGCAGACTAAATGTCGGGCTCAATCTAATGTGGTGTGCAATTGACGGGGAGATCGGTGTTCGAATTCCAGCCTTAAATCTCAACCAAACCAACGCGGGAGCGTTAGTGGGGAAATCTCGGGATTGGGATTGCCTGCCCAGACCGTAATAAGATCGCACAGGAGAATCCCGCCAAGAGTTAGAAAATGTTTACCAAGTAGAGTCAGTTTGTGGTGTACTTTGTGTACACCTAGTGATGTGTTCTGTTGTGTACGCACAGTGATGTGGTCTGTGGTGTACGCATGGTGGCATTCAGGGGTGCCAGAATATGCTCAGAGATCCAATATTTCCCCAGAACATAACATAACATTTTCAAAAATAAAGCAATCAAAATAAAATATTGAATTTTTTTATAGAGGCTGTAGAGAATAAGGATTTTTATCTACTGCATAGTTTGAAAATTCAAATTCAAACATATTTTTAATCATAGTTATTTTTATAGTACATACCTTATAAAAAAATATTGTTTTCTCCCATCCCCTTGTGTGCATTACATAGTGTTATTACTTGTTCATTGATACCAGTAGGCTTACCGGTAACAACATTTAATTTTACATCTTGAGAGTAAGAGGCAATGGAGTGTAATTCTGGGAGGCCTTGGTTTAATTGTCGATTTTCATCGACTTTTCGTTTTTTCGTAGACTCGCCACTACTGCAAGGTCTATCACTCAACCACACTAGGGGAAATATCATTGCTATTTGCGACCATGAGTTTTTATTGATCACATAATTTACGTTTTACAAAACTTACAATACTCCCTTGATACTTACTTCTAGGTTTTTCTTGGGGATGTTTATTAGATTCGTGATATCCGGGCTTATCACGTTTGCCATGCCATTCACAATAAGCACAGTTGACATAATAAACATTTGTTTCACTAAACCACCTAAATTTTTTATAATTATTTATCTATTGTACAATGTACAAACCCTGATAGGTCCACTAAAAACAACACTTTAATAGCTACACAACTATTACAATACGCATGTCACGAGTTTAAAATATAAACTGTGCGCACATCACCGTGTAATTAGGCCGCGATACAAGGGTGACTGAATTCAAACTAAAATAAAATGTCACTCACCCTTCCCTCCCCTCCCTGCCTGCTCGCCATAGCTACCAAACACCCGAGGTAGGGTAGGTGACTGATGACTCATCTCTCAATCACGCCTTTAGCCAGGTTAGATTATTAAGGGGCCCCTAGACGATCAATAATATTGTCAATACGCCTATCAATAATATTGACCGTTTATCAGGGGTTCAACCGCATTGTCAATTTATTAAAGCATATTGATAGAAGTTTTGATTGAAGCGCATTGACATTTAGGAGGTTTAGTTGTCAATATTTAGTCGGTCTCGACTCGGACGTCATACAGGCAAAATGGCTGACGCACTGATTAAAGACGATTCCGACTCGGAACGAGAGTTTACTGTGTTGCTTATTACGTTATACCGTGATTGCCCAGAACTGTGAAAAGTGAAATCGAAAGAATATTTCAACCGAAACAAGAAACACATTTCTCAACAACAACAAAAAGTTGGTGCATTGAGTCAGTTAAGACCGGATTTCACCTTTGAAAAATTCTAGAAAATAAACACTTTAAGCACTAATTTTAACAAATACTTCAAGGCTATTGAAAATGCAAAGCTGTCAGGTACATCACCTGACGAGATCCCAAAACCGAAGACCGGGTATTTCGACGATATGCTGTTTAAAAAGGACCAAATTGAAACAGCAGAAACAGAAAGTTCAGAGGTAAGTACATTTCAAGTACATCTTATTCATATTGGTTTATTTAAAAACTTTCACCACACAAGTGTGTGGGCACAATTCCGTAATGTGCTAAATGCAGCAAAGAATAAAGTAGAAATTTTAATCAAATGGTGGTAAACAACGACCTAAGTTACGACTTTAAGCATTTATTTTGCCACGAAACTGACCCAGCAGAGGAGTTGAAATACTCGGTGAAATCATACCTTGTTTTCTTTGCTCCACACGTTAGTTGCCTCTGCCTCTTTGAAGTTGCAAATTAGGTTGTGCTCCCTGTCTCCATGAACCTTTTTCGATAGTGCCAGTAGTAGTATTTTAGTAGTCAACATCACCGCGTTGCATATGGTATCCATTGTTCCTTGTTGACAATTAGTTGTGCAAATGACATCAACACATCATATTTTTCCGAGCATTTTGTGGTTTAAATTTAATGTATTTTTGGAATATTTTGAATCTAGATGTCAAAATCCCAAAAGTGTTTTCGACAATCCTTCGTACTCAGGACAACTTGTAGTTAAAAATTTGATTTTCCTTCGTGAGATTAGCTCGGTTATAGGGCTTCATAAAATTTGGATGTAGTTGAAAAGCTTCATCTCCTACAAACACCTACGGGAACTTTTTTTCAGTGCTTGGAATTCACTCGGATTAGGAAGGTTTAGTTGGTTCTCAGACAAGTTTTGCCAAAATATCGTGTTCTTCATAACTCCACCATCTGATACTCGTCCGTTGGCACCAACATCAATCATGATGAATTTATAATTCACGTTGACAATAGCCATGAGTAAAAGACTGAATGTTTATTTATAGTTTTAGTAGTAAGAACCATAGTTGATGGGTTTTTCTATCAGTATATCTTTTCCATCAACACTACCCACACAGTTGGGGAAATTCCATTGTTCTTGAAATTCCTCGGCTAGCTTCTTCCATCCCTCTGCAGTTTTGGGTACCTAAAACAAAACATATCAACATTTTCCACCTAGTAGTTTTTATAATTTTGGTATTAAAAAAAAATAGTTTTGTTTCAAATAATGTATTGTTTTTATAATCTCTTTCAATTATTGTTTCAGAGTCATTCAAGTCAAGCATCGCAGGCACTGTCTACAGACCAGCGAGACTGTCCCCCCAAAATAAGATAAAAAACATCTACTCGCAAGGACTCAACAGAATAACTTGTCGGTTTAGCTGCAGAATATTTCAAAAATCCCGAAACTGTATCAGACGTAGTAGCTAAAGGATGGTCTTTAAAGTTGAACAGATTGCCTCAAGATCAAATACGATTTGCAGAAAAAATAATAAATGCCACTTTGTATGAAGCAGAGCTGGGAAATTTAACAAGACATGGAGTGCATTTCTTATCTTCCATGAGACCTGTGTCCCCAACTTCACCTTCCGTTTCGGCTACGATCAGGTCTCCCTATTCCACTGCAAGCTATGATTCAACCACCCCATCACCTGCCATCAGCCCTTCTGCAGTACAAGACCTACCTAGTACTTCTCTGACGTACTTAGTACCAGTACCACCTCAAAAGCACGTATCTCAAGTTGAGACTTCAAATCATTCTTTCAGTATGGGACTACCAGAACATTCCTCCATTATTCTTGACCCCCAAGACGGAACAACTGCAGCAGAATACTTAATAACATCATTTACTTAATTTTGAGTGCATACCTACTTTTGTACTCTTCTTAATTATGTTCTTTTTTTAATAATAACAATTTAATAATCAAGGCCTCAATTATAGCCTCGCACGTTTCCATAATTATTTGCTTCACCGTCTGGAGAGCTATAGCACACATGAACTTCAAGTCCTCCAAATCCATGCCAGAAGCTAGGTACCTCAATGTAATGGAAAGTCTCTGACTTGCCGAGATCGCTGCACGCATCACTGTATCTTGTTTTTCAATTTTGGGCCTAATTAGCTCCAATAGATTATCAAAGCTCGCTTCATCCATAAGGAGGAAATTTTTGTAATCCTCTGGTTCTGTGACTCGCAGAAAGTTCAGCAGATGTTCGTGAGTAAAAACGGCTTTTCAGCTTGTACCATTCTTTTGACGAGCGTCTACTTCTTTTCCTCTTTGGTTTTTTTCATTTTACACACTGCCAAAGTCAAGGCAAAAAACGATACATTTGTATTGGAAACCATTGCTTTCAAAAACAAACACCTAATTTCAAAAATAAACACGTGAAAATCGCTACCTCGTCACAAAATAGAATACACAACAGTTTTTCAAAACAACAGTGCGTAGTCACCGTATTGATAGCTAGAGTGACGAGATTATTGAAGCGTATTGACGGGAGCTTCAATTTTATTGTCAACCTACATTGACAATATTATTGATCGTTTAGGGGCCCCTTATCTCAACATCTGACTTCTTATCTAGAACTCTGACACATTATCTTAGCCCCTAGACACTGCAACTCTTTGTACTTAGATCGACATTGCCTCACAATGGCGCATACTAATATTGTTGGGTGTTGATTGTCACATGCCTTTGTTTTTTATACAAATGAAACTACCCTATCAGACCATATGGACTTTTCTCTGCCCCAAATTTCACCAGGTTTGCTTTAATTTCCCCCGAAACACGTTCGCGCGTTCAGATATATTCTGCACCCCTGGTGTACACATAGTGATGTGGTCTGTTGTGTACACATAATGATGTTTGTTATCTTGTAACTTTACTTCTTTTCCCTTCACTTCAACAACATACACACACCGGTCATACATACTTTATTCTTAAAACAAAAGAAGAATACAGGGGCTCAATAGGTAAAGTAACATTACACATATTTTTCAGGCTGATAACTTTTACATCTCAAACCCCATAATAAGCCCAGCAAATAATTATTTTACATTGATATAAAAATGACACGTATTTTAACCATAATTTAAAGTGCATTATAAAGTTCTCAATATTATCTAACAGATGGCAGCAATAACCCAACTTAAGCTAAAATTTGACTTATCCCTGTAACTTTCAAATATTAACATTCTTATGGATATTTTCAAATGATATGCAAAAGTTTGAACAATATTAAACTTCAACTAATTTAGGTTAAACTAGGTTTTCGCACTAACTCCCACATCACTAACAAAATTTTAACTCTCCTACTTTTAAAATAACATCCTTCATTACATTTCAACTAATATAACTATCGGTAGCACTAACTCTGACATATTGTCCTAATCTCAACCAACTGGTCAGTTCGAGTCCCAGGGATGGTGTCATTAGGGTGTGCTTTTCTATCCTTTCTTCTGCTAAATGCTGGTGCGTTGCCTCTTATTTTTAACTCATAATTCCTGTCACATTAGAGTTCTTTGTTAAATCACTCTGTGGTATGGATAAGATTAAAAACTATTCATGTACAAGTATTGACCTATAGAACAAGCACTATTACATACTATTTTTAATCTGATAAACCATAAACGCCATACAGTAGTGATTTTAAGAACAAAATGTTAGACGTATGAATAAATAGTAGCTTCAGTGACTTTTATATGTCAGATATCTACCAACGAATGATAATAAAGTTGGATTCAGATATGGACAAACATTTTTTTACAGCCACAAACTCCAATTCAACAATTTTTATTTAGTTACACGTAAGTCATGTGATTTACACCTGTAAATTACAGTAGGTATTATCATTACGTAAAATAATACTAATAATATAGTAAAATATTTCCAATGGTGACCGCAAAAAAGTTTGTATTTTTTAAAAATTCTTTCTTCCAGAATTCTAATTAAGTTTCACCTGCCATTTTCTAGTGGTACTGTGGTCATTAATGGACAAAACATGTTATTTATCTGCACCACAATAAACACACTCAATCTTATACTATGAATGGTTTCGTTTTAATTGTATCTCAATGCAACTGTAATTAATCATACACTAATCAGGCTAGCGACTGTTTACCTCTGCTCATTTTACAGTAACGTTAGTCATTTAAATACTCGACACCATAGTAGGAAGAACACTCTGTGTCAGCTAATAAACAATTTTAATATATCCATACATCCAGTCATATTATTCGCAGCTCTGATTTTTGATATATATTATAAATACCTATTAAATAAAACAGATAATATAGTAAAACTTTATCACTGTTGACCGCAAAGAAATAGCTTTTAATTATCTAAACTGTTCTTTCGAATAAACTCAGGGTCTAGCTCAGTGATACTCATTGTATCTTTGTGCACGGTTTGTTCGCATCAAGTGACAAGCTATCTCATGTTCTAGTGTGGACAATTGACGAGCTATCTCATGTTCTAGTGTGGACAATTGACGAGCTATCTCATGTTCTAGTGTGGACAAATGACGAGCTATCTAATGCTCTAGTGTAGACAAGTGACGAGCTATTTCATGTTCTACTGTGTACAAGTGACGAGCTATCTCATGTTCTAGTGTGGACAAGTGACGAGTTATCTAATGCTCTAGTGTGGACAAGTCACGAGCTATCTAATTCTCTAGTGTGGACAAGTGACGAGCCATCTCATGTTCTAGTGTGGACAAGTGACGAGCCATCTCATGTTCTAGTGTGGACAAGTGACGGGCTACCTCATGTTCTAGTATGGACAAATAACGAATTTATTAAAGCTTCTAGTAGGGTAAATAATTTATAGAAACTCTGCTATAAACTTTGCACCTGACGTGTGTGAATTATTTGGTCCATCTTTGATATATCTCCCAGTGGTGCCGGAAAGGTCCTCAGTGCCTGTGGTTGTTGGAGGATTGCATGGACTCTGTCGTGTAGAGATGAGCTCCGGCCGGTAAACAATCCACAATTCCTGTTTCTCGCTCGCACTTGACTGAAACATGGATAGAAACATCGCGGAAAGAATGAGACAATATCGTGGGAGGCTGAATGCGGACCCCGAGAAGAGACTCGCCTACCTGCAGAGACGCGCCGTCCAGAGGAAACAGCGTCTGCTCCTGAATCCGCCTTTCAAAGAGAAGTTCAACAAGCTGCCGGGGGTGGCTAAGGACATCCTACGAGAAAAGTGGAGGAGGGTGAAGAAACTCAAGAGGGACAAGAGAGAGGCCATCCTTCAGGACATCTTGAAGGAGCTGAGGGAATACCTCGGATGCAAATCGCCAGCCCGGGTGACCTACAAGTTCCAAGGATCTCCGGACCCTTACGAGGGGTACCCAAACTGGTTGGAAACACGGTCGTGGGGCTTGGAGAGAGACTCGGCGTGCACGGAGCCTTATCTGTTTCAGAGTATGTTGGAGCTGGAGGTGATGTTAACTGACATGAGGGATGCTGAGGACACAAGTCAGGTAATATGGATTCTTGTCTGTGACAGGATCGCCTCACGGTGCGTAGAAACCTTGAGGTGTTACGTAGTGTTCCTCACAAGAGCTAGGGGTTCTTGATTCGATCTAAATCAAGAAGTCTTATATCGATTCCAGCAAAATAAAAAATAAAATAAAAAGAGTGCATTGAATCGATCTTGAGAACATTCAACGATTTGAATGAAAAGAGGTTGCTTTAGGCCTACCATATTTCAAATATGAATGGGCGTACATTAAAAAAAAATAGTTGGGCACATTAAATATTTGTATCTTTCTATCATGCTTAATGGAACCAACTAGGGATAGTCAATTAGTAAACTATTATTATAGTATTAATAATGTGTATATGGTAAGTTTAGCCTACATTGATTTACTGTTATAACAATATAAAACAAGCTTTGGTACGGCAAATAATCATTGCGATCTAATCAACTCATTTATGTTTCATTTAATGTATTTGAAAGGCTATTTTAATTAATTGTAACATTAGTTAATATTTCAGGAGGGTTTTGGCCAACCATCAAAACACCCTTTAACTTTAACTTCGTGCCTATTTATATAAATATAATTATTATACATTATACATACATATATACATATAATTATACATTATATAAATAAAATGAGTACTAATTTGTGGCCCAGAATTCCAATCTTTAGTTTCAAAATGTTCTTGATCATTTAAAAAAACATATCCTGCAGCCAATCAAATATTCTTATGTGTTTTGTTTCCTTTCGATTTTTCGATTCAATCTTTTATAAATCGCAAGAGAAAGAAGCTGCTATTCATGAATCAGATCAATAACTTTGGACCTCTTTAAAATATAAATTAATCGAGAGTATACAACCGGTTATTGTAAAGATCGAGCATCTCTAACAACAGCTCACACTAAACTTGTATCTGTCAACCCATACACGGTACCAGCTCTGTGTATAAATATATCCATACACACGACAATCAAGCTACTAGCCATAATCTTGAGCGTACTTAGCTCAATGATCTCGACCACGGACTATTTATTACGGCACTGCGTCTTACTACCTGATCGCTACACTTATTTATTGAAAATGAGGAAGTAAGAATGAGTAAGGTAGGATATTTCAAGAAATGTAATCACATTTTCTTGTAGAGAGAATGGTTAACCATAAGGGCAAAACTGCTTCAATTCATTTTGTTAGGATTCGAACCTCGTTCTTCCGTCCCCGGCAAATCAAACTAGACGAGTCTAACTCCTTTGTCTGCACGCCCACAGATGTGAGTCACCGTACACAATAACAAATAGCTCCCATGTGTTGTTGCTCCTGTCACGATAGTTCCCAACTTTATATGTGCTCTCCGTGTGAAGCCAGAACAACTGAAAGTTCCCAAGTTGTGTTGCGTATTCTTGTGTCTGAAGAAACAGTGAAACCCCAGGATGGGTGTTTGTGTCTGGAGATAACACAGGGAATTGTGTATTTAGAAAATGGTTGTGACCCTTCGATTGCACTCGGCCGGAATTCCATCTGCGACGACATTGTCAACAGCGACCAAGTGCAAATCTGAGTCAAACGCATTATACCGCTCGGCCACTTTGTGAGGTTGGTGTTTCTAATTGTTTACAATACCTTTGTTGGTGTCGGGGGCAGGGTGTTTCTCTTCTATAAGGTGTCTTGTCCATGCCAGAGTAAGTAGAGGGGAGGGAGGGAAGATTGATAGCCCGTGCTATAATGAACGATCTGCTGCAGTCATTAGTAGGAGCAGGGGAAGCTGTCAATCACCCACCACGTACGTCACGACAAGCAACACGTCATTAACCTCGTGGCCGATCTTCAACAACACTCCGGACACTTTCTGAACGTGTGAACTAGCCTACACGACTGGAACCCTACAAACATTCTACAAACATTCTACATTCTCTTTTTGCCACCAAATATATCTCCGAAAGTGTTAGCAAAGGACATTTTTGACAAGTGTTATTCTAAAAATGAGTGAAATTTCACCTCGTTTGTCCTAAAAGGTAGCGGACTTATTACTCCACGGCTGTATTCTGTACACAGGACCTGCACTACTTACATTGATCTCAATAATATAACTGGATGGACATTTGTAGCTGAAATTTTCAAGCTGTCGTCTACATATTATTATGTAAGAGATAAAGAAACTTTCGGATTTATTTTTCTCTCTTACACACATACAAATCAATGTGGTATTTTGACATTGCTCGCTAATTTGATTGAATATAATATGAGATACATCATTGGGTTATTAGTTAAATGAAATAAAATATGTGTTAATACAAGGTTTGAAGAGCATAACAAAGTTCTAATCTCTTGAATAGTTAAATAAACTGTTTTCAAACAACAAGACTTTTATTCGTTAGCTACATGTTTTCGAACAAGAACATTGAAAGAAACCATTAAATCTGTCCCCTCACAATCAAGTAGACGACACACTTGAGCGTCACGCTTTGGTCCTTTGCAAGGGGTGTGTTTATATAGTATAGAGGTCATTGACTACATACGACCCAACAACATGATAATGATAACACCCTGCTTTAGTGATCGCGTGGTCTAAGACATCACTTTCGCAGTAGGATAGACTGCCGATGACGGGGAGCTCGAGGTTAGATTCTTAGTCGGGTGTACTCGGAGGGTTTTTCATAAATTTATTTTCCACTTTACCTCCACGCAAACGCGGGTACACGTCCTCTAAATATAACCTTCCTCATTCTTAAAACCATCAGCGTAATTAGTAGGCCTACATAAGCGAATAACCCGCACAGATAGTAAAATTGGGTTTTATAAAAAACATGATTATAGCAGTTAAAACTAATATACATATTTGTTATTAAATTGTTCGCCCTTTTGATAACTTTATTTTAACGTTTATAACGCCCTTATAAGTAGAGTTTATTCACCGCATCCCATCTCGGAACTCGTCCAGACTGTACGGACTTAACTAGAGACCAGGAAAGTAAGATTTAAATAAAATGTACCAAAACTCGCGCAGAGGGAGGGTTGAAATCCACCCATAAAATAGAAACATCTTCAGTACATCCTGCTGGGATTTGAACCTGAATCTCAACGCCAGCGTTAAATTGGACTAGATGAGATTTATATGTAGCCGGCGCGCCCATTGATACATTAAACTTGAGAAACAAAGTTTGGGCTTCTGATGTGAGCTAGATCATTCGCTCAAACGTTATCCGACCATACCTCAAACTTTGTTTTGAATACCATTGGAGTCAAGGTTTTTCTGTCTTGTCCTGGTTTGATAGCCAATCTATCTATATAATAATACAATAAAGAGAGTTTCTGTCTGTTGTGAGAGTTGCAAGATATATACCACACATAGAGAGCAGACATTTTAGCCCCTGTGCACAAACATTTGCACCTCTAAGCAGGAATTTTAAAATTTGGATTGGATCATTTTAAATTAAAAACTTGGTTGTAGAAAAAAAAAATTGTTTCTTTATGTCTGATTGAAGCAAATAAACACTTTACCAGGGGTAACCACGCATTCAACGCTGGGTACTTCTGCTAGTCATGAATAACCACGTGTATCTTATAGTAGTAACAAAAAGCAAACGTTCTTTTTACATATTAGTTTTTCAACACTATTCAGCCGAGATTAGCACCTTTGTTTTCCGTCAATCCTGTCTTTTGAGATATTTACGTCTTGTACTATCAGACCAGCAGTACCGTGTGGGTGAGTGAGTACAGGTCCAATACAGTATTAAGGTAAGCGCACACACTGGCGTACCACGTACCACGTACCACATTGGCTTCCGATTTCAGTTTTTCTCCATTTCCATACATAATAATGTAGAAACGAGCCGGTTCAATGCGATACGGACAAGCGCGCGGTGAACTTTAGCGGGACGTTTCGGGTTCAGATCCTGTTGGTGAACACTGGGGATGTTCGATCTTTGATCGAGGTTTACGAAAATTGATCCTCTACCCTGGATTAATCACTTTTTAGATAGATTCAATGGTCTCGATTTGATTCATGGATTGATTCTTTCTTTGGTGATTTCAAAAAGATCGAATCAACAAATCGAAAGGAAACAACATAAGTAGGCTACAGGAATATTTGATTGAATTTAGGAAATGGTATTCTGATTATTAATAACATTTTGAAACCAAAGTTTGCAATGCTGGGGCCCAAATTAATATATAGTTCACTAATATTACAATTAATAAATTAATTACGTTTATTTAAATCTATTTAGAAGGCAAAGGAGTTGATTACATCGCATTAACCATTTGATGTATCAAAGCTTGTTTTGTAATGTGATAACAATAATTGAATGTAGGATTAATTCACCATAAAACATTATTTATACTTTAATAATAGTTTACTGATTTATAATCAGCATTTAACTAAATAAAACATAATAGTAAAAGATACCGATATGTAATGAGATCACTCTTTATGTGGGTTTTTTTTCTTTCGAAAAATACTTAATATGTCCGTTCATATTTTAAATATGGTTAAAACAACCTATTCTTTCAAGAATCTTTGAATCGATCTTCCCAAGATCGATTCAATGCACTCATTTTCTTTTATTTTTCCTAGATCGATCCATAGAATCAATTCAAGGCCTACGGAATGAACATCGCTACCAATGACCTGGGGCTACTTTGGATTCACACATTCACTGGGAAACCAGAGCATAACAGAAACGTAATCACGTGATGATCTCTAAACCAATCACAAGATTCCAGCGTTGTCGCTCGGCGCTACTATAAATATCTTCAGCTTTACTTTTTCGCGCGACATCGCCTTGAACTAATCAAATTTCAAAACCAACCCACGCAATCGTTGTGCTTGAACTTACAAAGCGAGATACTAGCAGACAACTGCATCTACTGCGGTGAAATGATTATGTAAATGGAAAGCGCCGGTGTAGTTCTTGTTCTGTTTGGATTTGTTAACGGCACAGCCCAGTAGTTTGTAAAAATCCATTGTGATGTTAATCTTTAATAGCTGTTTATCCATTAGAATATGAACTGTGTCTGTAAGCAACTGTTTGTGTTGCAAAGCATCATGGGTCAGTTAGTGTGTGAACCTCTGCTCTCTATTTCAGTGAGCGTGTGAATCAAACTTTATAGAGCATGGTATGATAGTCGGGATCACATGAACATAGAGTTTCTTTATGTCCGTCTATCCATTGCTTCGTCTTACGGTATTTTTAAATTTATTTTATCACCCCGTCTTACTACCCGTTCGGGTTATACGCCTATATACTAATTACTCTAATGTGTTAGGGA
The DNA here is from genome assembly GCA_039000515.1 of Timema cristinae. Lineage (NCBI taxonomy): Eukaryota > Metazoa > Arthropoda > Insecta > Phasmatodea > Timematidae > Timema > Timema cristinae. The sequence continues at coordinate 25,099,640 of JBCFYV010011164.1, forward strand.
TAAGGAAAGTTAAATTCTAGAGGAAGTGCATGTGAAGGGACAATGGAAGACTATTGAATATAAACTACACTCAGTGCACCCGACTGGGATCGAACCCCTATTTCATCGTCATGAACAGCCAGTCTATGTCGAGATAAGCGCCCTAGATTATGCGGCCCCGAATTGGGTTTCTTACTGTTCTTGTCAATGGATATTATTTACTGCGACTAATATGTAGACGGGTCTAGATAAAATAATTTCATATAAATTTTACTTTTATTTTGGTATTCATAATTAAGGTGATAAAAGGATCAAGGCACTACTCTCGCGAAAGATTGGACTGCCGAGGATGGGGAGATCGCGGCTCCATTCCGGTCGTGTTTACTGAGTGTGGTTTGCCCTAAATGTTTTTGCGCTCTCTATTCAAGCAAATGCGGGTACACTTCCTCTAAATTCAACATTCCTAATTCCTCAACAAATTAGTGTTGTGAAAAAGTACATAGACGTATAACCCAAGACCGCCGAGGACGGGAAGATCGAGATTCGAATCTCGGTCGGGTGAACTGGGGGTGGTTTTTCCTAAATGGTTTTTCCACTCTCCCTCCACGCAAATGCGGGCTCACTTCCTCTAATTCAACCTTCCCAATTCCCAATCCATAAGCGTAATTAGTACTTAAAGCGTATAACCCGAACGGGTAGTAAGACGCGGTGCTAAATAATAATAATAATAGTATAACACAAAAATAGTATGACATGTGCTTAAAAAAAAGAGGGTGTGGGCCTAAATGTTGCCTGCAGGGCTATTATGACCACGAAGCAAAACGAATTTGCGACCATTAGCATAGAGACGCTAGACTTTGTGTCAAAAGTTATTATGTCCAAATCCTTGCGAGCGCACATATTTTTCTAGTAGAGTGACGCTAAGTTGCGCAGACATTTTACTTGTCTTTGTTTTGCTGTTACGAGGTTATGTTTGCTAGGTTTTGTAATTTATTAGGTGTTTTGTGTTACCTGATTTAAACGGGCCATCTCACTATCCTAATATAATAATCTCAAAACGTTTTTGTGTGTGTTTCACATAATCTAACTTTAAATAGGCCTATATCATAATGTAGGCCAAGAGTGGGGATAGTACGCTTACACTGAATGTTAAAAGAATATTTTCTTTGGAATATAACACTATCAAAATGCATTATTATTCACCATCACTGATAATTGGGACAGTCCAATATTAAGATTAATTGTTTGTAAGTTTTATAGTAGGTGAAGGTTAGTTAGGCTTCAACATATTTGTGATGTTAGTATTTTGTTGACTCACCTCATGGGGCAACATTGTCCAAGACGTTAGTCTCTTTGGTCCCCGGTGGTGGGGAGGTTAGGATTTGAATCCTAGCTGGGTGTGGTTCTATCTTTCTCCCTCTACACAAATCCAAATACTTTTATTCTATAACTCAACCTTTATCATGTATACCCTATTAGGGTAAAACACGTGGACAGACCAGTTGACAAGACGATAAAAAGGTAGGCCTAATCTGTTTAAGATGCCTCAACAAAACTTTAATAATGTAATACAATTTAAACTGAATCGTACATACAGTAGTAATTACTATCCACATTAATGTGGGTTGTAGGCCTATGAAATATTGCAGCCAAGACTGGAAATAACCAAAATAGGTCCTAGCAAAATGTTTACATGAGGTTTGGTTTAGGCCTAGGTTTTTTAATCATGAAAGGTTCACTAAATTTATCTGAAACTGATAATTAGTAGTTAGACCTAGTTATCCTGAAGTGAATAAATTGTAAACAACTCATTATAAATAAATATATCCTTATATTCTTAATCACTTAACTAAAGTCTCAAGAATTCCCTTTAAATAAAATATGCATGTTATTATTTTTAACCATCCAACCCACCATCTCGTTCACTTTATTGTTAACTTAGCAGGCCGACTGGGTATAAATGCCCATTGCTTGTTGACAAGTTGTCGAAAATGCTCAGTGTAAACATTATTTTTGGGAGTTCTTGAACGCTTTCATAAACTTTAAATAGCTGGTTTTATTTTCTAAGATCTTCACACAACATATTACACTTGTTCCAGTATCAACACACACATATCAAGAATAAAGAATTGGGTCGTAAAGCATACATATTACAAATACATTGTTTCTTTATTGGACAACGTCTAATACTATTCCCCCCGGTGTGACATTACAATTTGAATGCATATTTCAAATTATGATTTTTTTTTACTAAAATATGTTGTGTGTATTGAATAATTTATGCCTAGTATTTTTTCATTTCAAACCGTAGGCAAACAAAATGACGCAAGAGATTTATTAAATTAAACTAGGTTAAATCTTTCTTGCAAATAATGGGACTTGTGATCAGCTGTTTGGGAAAATAAAAACATATGAATAATGTTCAATCATGAATACTAGCATTGTTCAAATAAACTACATACATTCTAGCCTCGAAAGTCATGAAAGGTAATATTCTTTGGAAATGTGTTGCCAACTGTTGACGCAAACTAATTTTATTCTGTGTGTTGACGCTAGAATCCAAGTCTAAGCTAAAACTAGCGGGCGATACAAAGTGTGGTGATCATAATAACCCAAAGGCTATCTTTTCCTCTAAAGTGAAGCTAACTCGCGGTAGCAACTAACTTTGCGTCGAATGGTCATAATAGCCCTGCTGACGTTCAGGGGATGTCTCTACCCGTATTTCTCACCCGTTTGCTTTCCGAGGTTCTGTACCAAATAGGGGAGAGTTGGTGAATACTGACCAGCAAGTTAATACCTATCAGCTTTTTACTCGATGGATTTCACCTGAATGAGGCTCTGATTAGTGTTGTTCCCTAGCGAAACGTATTGTAACGATGCTTGTTGACAATTGAAGAGGAAACGCTTTGCTGTTTGGACGCTAGTGGAATATTTAAGATTTTATCGTTTTCAAACTTTTGTTGTTCTTCAACAATATTAACAGTAAGAAGCTTTTTAATTTAATATTAATATTTTTAGCACTACTATACTTAATAGTATCTATTGGTGCATAATTTGTTTATAAAATTTATTAAAATATATCCAGCTGGTTGTCTTTACCGCCATATTTGTTTGACGAGTGTGCATAGGGTAATATGGGTCACGCCTTGCGGGTATGTGCGGCAGTACTGGTGGCGCGACTCGTGATGACTTCGTAAGTTCTTACAGGGAAAATCCAAGCGGCATCATGTTTACCTCAATCAAATACTCGAAAATCCTAAAACATAACTCACCGTTTCTAGAAAACTACTTGGGACAATCACAACAGTTTTTTTCAGAATTTGTTATAATAACTTTAAAATACATGAGGATATTATTAAAATTGCCATATTCAAACTGGTTTGTTTTGAAAAAATTGTTTTCTAGTGAAAGAACAATAATGAGGTTTTTACTGCAGACATGTTTTCACTTTGTGTAAAAAGAAATTCCTAAGGGGACTGCCAGACTGGGCGAGCGACTAAAATATAAAATAGAACACATTGGTTGTAATGAGAGGGGGCCACACTGGAGCGAGCGAGTGACCGAGCGCGCGCGCTTGAAATATAGAACTGATTCTCTTTTTCAAGCGCGTGCGCTCGAGCCGGTACAGTCTAGTTTACAGGCACTAGGCTATAATATTGTATATTGGTTTATTGAGTGGTATGAAAACTTCTCAATTTCACATGATATTTGACATTTTTCTATTAATGATAGGTTTAAGGGGAATGGACCGTTGTGAAAAATGGTAACTCGCATGAATGGCTTAATTTTTGGAAATATGGTAGATGTGGGTTTATGCTACTCCCCAAAACAGTTTTTCAACCTGATATAAGCCCACGCGAGGGAGCAGACACATCAGTTGAGTAAAGGGAATCGACGAGAGAGGTTTATGTCGCTTTCTTTTCCATCATAGTTTCATTATCACGCGTATGATATTGAAAGGCGAAGGGAAAGAAGGGGGAACGGTTTTCTTACTTATTCTTCGTCTCTGTTCATGATAGTTTCCTCGGGTGCACCGAGTTGAGCATGGCTTCCGCGAACAAATATTAGAACACCCCAAAACTTAACTCACAGTTTCTCCGAAACTGTTGTGACTATCACCGTAATTTTTTCAGAATTATTTACAAAGGCCTTATAAGCCATTATGATCTTATTAAAATTGCCGTATTCTAGCTGGTTCGTTTTAAAAAAAATGTTATCTCAGAAAAAAACTCTAATATAATCTTGATTGCAGACATATTTTCACTCTGTGAAAAAGTTTTTTCCTAATTGACATAGATGGGTACTGTAAGTGTACGAAATAATCATCATGAACTTAAGTTTATTTTGAGATAAGACTCAAGCCTCTAATGCAAATAGTTTTCACAGTAGGTTGTGTTTAGTTTCGAGTTATTCGCGCTGCCAGGTTTTCGACACACCGTTTGTTGTCAGAAGAAAGGTCACTAAGTTTAATTTTTTTATGATTTATTATTAATAGGGTTATAATTTGTCTATTTTGCGAACACATCCGAGTTAAATCATTTGTCTATTATTACGACACTCAGTAACATATACAAGGTGAACCAGTAAACACTTTTATTGATTCCAATCATAAATAAATATATACGAGTAATTAGAACCCATTGATTAAAATACAAATTAAATAGGCTCTAGAGAATATAACAATACTATGATTTTTGGTATTGTTGGAGTTGTCGTAATGTTTCTACCCTCAAAATTTGTGAGCTTACATATGGACTAACGGAATAACAAAAGATAATATATTTATTTCAGCTAACTTTGCGTCACTTTGTATTGTAGTGTTATATTTTAATTTACAAAACATTAGAATGGCTATTATATGGTGCCAATGATGACACAAATTATTAAAATATTGTCACTTGACCCCATCACCAGTGTGGGGACGGGGATGAAAGCTTAAATGTCCTTCTGTTGGAAGGTTTGTCTTTTATAAATAATAATTTAATCTTTAATTTATTTTAATCATTTTAATTTTTTGCCCTTATAATAATAATAAAAAATATAAACTACTTTTATAGTTGTTTAACCTCGTTTTACACTTAATTTTTGGCACGTTTTTTTTTCATGGCTTTTTTTACGTACAAAGGATCCCTACATCGCATACCACGAACATGTCTAGGATCCACTATTTCTGGGAGAATGCATTCCATATAAAATCTTTTTAACTTTGGAAGCATTTCCTTTACCCAAAAGTTTTGATCCCGTTCCACCTTGACGTACTCAACATCAAAATCACAAAATATTATTAAAATACAAACTTTCCTTTTTATTATGTTTAGTTGTCCTTGTATTTGGTAAAAATAGGAGTTTGTTTTGTTCAGAATTAGGTTGTTTTCATCGTTCACACGCAGACCGACATTCTTCACTTTACAAGCGTCACGAATACACTGTACATTTGGTTTGTCTAGCTTCAGTTTGTTGAGGGAAGGTAGACACTTCACTTCAATTATAGTGTCGTCCCCCACCAATCCATCAGGACTGGCTCCCAGATAAGGAAAACTGGTATCTACAAATAGACCACACGGAACAACATTTTCTTTGAATTTGTCCTCATACTTTTTTATAGCAGTGGATTCATTTATTCTTCCATATTTTATCATATCTGTGTTAACCTCTTTTGGGTTTACAATTCCAACCACAGTGTTGTGACAGGCTGTGCCTTCTCTCATTTTGCAAACTTTTGCAAACATTGATGCAGTTAGTCTATTAAGCCTTGCTTCCCTCCATGCAATATTGCCGCTCTGGCCTAATGTCCTGCGTTCAAGTTCATTACAGAGACTCTCTGTTGCAACTTCCTTTCCTAGTCTGGACAGAATCTCTTTTTTTTTCTCTGCCATTTGTTCTTCACTGATGTCTGGTTGTTCAGCTTCTGGACCATAGTCGATATCCGTCCCAGTTCGTTGTTTTTTGTTTGTTTTAGATGTCCCAAATGGTAAGTGTCTTGATGCTTTTCTTTTTCGGTGACTTTGTACAGCTCTTGATCTTGTTGCAAATATCTTTTTGGTTATATGACCTGGGCTATGCCCAATCAATCTTTTTAGTGGTGAAGCATGCCAGTTTGGACCTCTAGTATGAGAAAGACCAGCAGCTAAGCAACATCTCTTGTATCGTCCACTTTTGCTGACATCCGTTCGTTTACCACCTGAAAACTTTGAAACGAGACTCATATAGCGTTCGGCCTGGTTAGTGGTGTGATTTCCCACAAGCTTGTCTGCTTTGATTACTAAGGGGTCAAGTGCCTTCATGATGGCAGACCACACAGAAGTTGAAGACATCATTGGTACCTTGTTGATTTCTCCTCCTTCCTTTCGCTTGCAGTAGGTACCCCCAGTTCGAATGCTGTCCAAAAACATGATACGGGCCATTATGTAGGTCATCATGTAAAACGTCACTGTTACTCACATTGTCACCAGCATCAGTGATGGCAGCTCGAGCACCTTTTGTTAGTCGCGGGATTAGTTGAGACAGTTCCTTACGGGCTGTGATATCATGAACTGTGTCCTTTATGATCTTATGTAATTTGTCTGTGTAGTTCCTGACCATATGACTAGCACACTCCAATTTTATGACCTGTCTTCCATAGGTTACATTACGCTGAATTTTTGCATAAGTACTAGAGTCACCATCACTGACAATGTACTTATAACGCAAATTATGCATCTTTTCACTCTCTCTGAAACCCTGTACGAGAATAGCTTGTTCCATTCCGGTGGAAGTGCCCTGGTAATTCTTGTAGCACTTGTGCTCCTTTGATTCTTTTCCTGGCTCAGTTTGGCTACATATATAACAATATTTGTTTTTTACTCCAATGTATAGCAATCCATTAGTTGCAGCACCTATTATGCACGCCTGTAACAAAATATTGTCTTGTGATAGTATAAAAATGCAATGTGTGTTTTTAGTTTAATCGTATTTGCACAAACTTAATTTAAAAGGTGTTTAGTAATGCTAATATTAAGTGAGCTTAAAATTAGTCTGGTCATACACTGAAAAGACACTTCATGTTTGAGGATTCCCCAAGACACTGCATATTACACATGGAGGAATTAGGACCGAATACACAACAATGGATTGAGTGGGGTAGTTTTATCATTTTCATTTAACTTACCACTCCTGACGACGCATTATATGCATGGCCGTATGAACGTGTACACCAGCCACCGTCTTGGTATACTGTGATATAGGGAAATCCATCGGCATCTACATGACCCTTTTCCAACGCTATTTCTCGTTCTCGAACACCATTTTGGCGCATACATTCTTCTAATTTTTCTTCCCATACCTATAATAATAATAATAATAATAATAATAATAATAATAATAATAATAAATATAATAATAATAAGACGTAAAAAAGTTTTTAATGCACCCATACTGAACTCATCAACTTATAAAAAGATGCTTGTAGAAATAAAAATAACTTACCACTTCAATACGTTGTTCATGACGCCTCCATTTCTTTTTATCCATGATGGGCACCTCCATCAATGCCATCATTTCTTGTGCTTGCTGATGGCCTATCCCTATTGATAAGGCACCCCACACAAACTCATCATTTAACTCTTCTTCCTTGCTTTCAACTTCAGTTTTGACAATTCTAGTTTCTTCACACATTAAACATTTAAAAATCAAATGGCTGACAATTCCAATCCTTTTCTCCGAATGAAACAAAAAACGTCCTTCGGTACATATTCTCCCATGTGTGGCAAGGGTGGTAAGCTGACTTAGCATATGAACAATATTTACCACACGACGCCCACTAAGAAGTTCATTCATTTCCTTGATATTTGGATCCCTTATGATGGGGATTTCAGCCCAGTATTCCTGGTCAGAATCTGAAAGTTCTTGAATTCCCGAAACATTTAGACTGAAAAAACAAAAAATTATATAGACTACATAAAATAACGCTTTTTAAGCGATATTTGTAAAATTATAAAATTATATTATTAACCACAGTTAGTAAACATATGCTTATTGTTAATTATTTAAAATTATAAAGATATTTCATCTCTCTAGAGATATATTATAAATTTAAAATAAAGTAAACTAAATTAAAATGTTATGTAAAATATTAAACCTTATTCAAGTTCACAGTTTCTCCGTCAAGGTATATGTGATGTGTGCTCAACAAATATTCCCCCTCCTCCCCCCTTTTGACTAGTAATCTACCCAAAGGATGTGTTTGTCAAACGAGTTTTATCGAAATAGAGAAAAAATTCTTTATCCTATGTTTTTTTAAATTTTGGCCATCCCTGGATCTATTATTTGGGTCTGCAGAGCAAAACTACCAAGATTGGTTAGTATTTAACTGAACGGGTCAAACAAGATTTTTAATCCTAGTTTTGGACATCTTTGGTTCAGTCATTGTAGACCATTAAAAAATGAATCATATTCTATTAGAGTAATTTACGTTAGAGTAAGTTAACGTTTATGGTAGATTTTGACTTTTCTGGCAGCTAAATATTTATCTACGATGTGCCTTAGTCATTCGTCTGACAAATTTGTGTTATTATTTGAAGAGGTAATATGTATTTGCATCACATATTCAAATGACAATACATATTTGAAGTAAAATAATAATTGAAAAGTTTTAAGTAACATGTGAACGGACTATGCTGAAATTGGTGGAATTTGACAAAATAGTTCTCTCCAACAGTTAGAATTTTTGACGCCCCTAGTTCAGTTAATTCATAAAAAAAATAGTTTTTTAAGAAAGTTACTAGCAAACACACATTTGGACATGTGCACAGTAGCCCAGTACTAGTGATACAATTTGTTAGGTACTATTCAGTGTTCTTTTTTAACATAAAACCAACCACACGTGGGAAGAGCTGTTAATTATGGTGAATATTGTAATTATTACTATACAGACAACAAAGGGATATAAAAAGTTAATTTAAAAAAATTCTCAAAATAGATATTTTAACATCATGATACTTTCTCTACACTCCGTAGTTAGGAGAAATTAAGAAAGTGTAAAAGAAAGTTATTTAGGTTTTAGTGGAAGGATGCTCAAAGCCCCAATTATAATTTTAAATAATACCTTCAAATAGGTTCTAGGGGCATATATTCTTCAAACAAGTCTTGGTGGAGCTCCCCTGGCACCCCCTTACCCGCCCCCCCTAGCTATTATGCCACTGGTTACAACACCTCAGACCCAAAAACACTTCAATTTGTACCATACCTAATTGTTCGGGTTGAACTTTCTTCTGGGAGTAAAACCTGAATAGGTATTTTTCTATCTCATGGAAGAGTATAATGGAAATGAACGCTTTTATGCCGTTTCAATCCATGCTTTCATATAGATAAGATAAACATTTGGTTGCTACCAACTCTGCTATTGAATTTTTTTTAAATAGTTCTAGCTTCTAATATTAACATAAATCATTAGTTACAAAACTTAAATAGCTATAATAAGATTAACTTACTTGGATAAGGACGTGGGGGAATGATCCATTTGGTTATGAAGACCAGAGGGGCCAGGTTGTGAGGACGCGTTTCTGTCCTGCCATTCCTCTCGAGAGACTTCCCTAATGAGAATTAAATATAAATATTTTAAAAAATAGTTAGAAATTAGATAGTCTAAAAACACACAAGAATAAAAATGTAACCCGCCTCGGTGGCAAAGTCAGCAAACGCGTTAGTTTTGTGTTGAGCTAGACTGCCAAGGATGGGAAGATCAAGGTTTGAATCTCAGTCGCGTGAGCTGGAGGGTGATTTTTCCTAAATAGTTTTTTTACTCTCTCTCCACAAAAATGCGGGTTCAATTCCTCAAAATTCAACCTTTCCAATTCCTAACCCGTTAGCGTAGTTAGTACATAAAAGTATAAACCGACAGGGTAGTAAGACGCGGTGCTAAATAAAAAATAAATAAAAATGTAATGACAATGGACAATTAATAATTTAAAAATAATGGTTTCAATTATATCTATTTCTTATAATTAGCAACATTTTTATATTTAATACCTTTGATTAAAAAAATTAGGAAAATTTACTAGATTATTTTAATAGTTATTATGTGCACAACTTACGAAAGATTAGTTCTGCTTGCTTCTAACAGGACTTCTTTTTTCTTCTTCCACTCCGCTCTTTTGCATTTTGATTTTTTATTTCTTTTCCGAGGTCTTCCAGATTGCCAATTTCTAGGCATACTCACAAACAATGATAAAAAAACTCCGACTAAACTAAAATCACTCACCTAAACACAAATGCACTAAACTTTAAATTTAACTTTTAATATACATATTCAACAACCATAAAAGCACAACCACTTAATTATTGGCTGTTTACAAATAGTTTGTGGGAATAAATAGGCCCAGTTATATATAGTGTAATGGATATGTTATTTTGATAGCTAAGATAATTATTAAAAAGTGGTTGAAATATAATTAGTACAACTTTAATTTATCTTTACTACCCAATAGTTTATTGTTGGTTATTACCGACTTAGAGACTCGACAATCTATATACATTCAAGGTCATATATCTCGCCACAAATCAGAAGTGTGCGCATGCGCAGGGGTTATCTGTAACTACACATTCTTTCCAACCAAACTCTCACCTCTACAGTTTCTTGTCACTGTCGAATGAGATGAAACGGAGAAAGAAAACCACTCGAAGGTTGGAACAAAGATAACGAGGTGGAGGTTCCAAATAGTTGCTGTGACTGACGCCAGGATCGTTACACTCCGGCTATATTTGAGCAGACTGCAATACGACCTGAGGGCCAGTCTGGGTCGAATTGAACATGGGTTCAATCAAAACAACACCACTCCCGTAGTTTAACTCTAACCATTAAAAATTAAACTGATTAATAAACTACAATCCTGGTTCATTTGGTTAACATAGTAAACAAAACAATCGACCCAACACCTAAAATATATTCCCCCATCAAAACTATATGTTTTATTTTAGAAAATAAAACTTGGTACTGTAATTTAAAAAATAAAATAAAAATAGTTGATTATTGGCAAATTTAATTATTTCATTATCATACACAATATATTAGCGTATTTTATACGAAATTTCAGAATTTACGCTCAATAATTTTATGTATGGTGTGGTTTCGTATTAAACCTTGTTCAAATGCCTTTAACTTCCATAAAAAATTTATCAAAATTTTAAAATTATTTTTTTAAGATTTAAATCAACTTTATAATTAATAATATTTATCAAAATTATAATTTAGAAGTAAATATTTCCATGCCCCATTCCCCTTAACACACTTGCTAATAATGGCCTAATTTAATTGGTAAGACTATAAATAATATAATGTATATCCGATATGTTAAAATACGTCAATATTATAATCAAAGTAGGCCTTTACAAATAGAAATCACCATTAGCTTAAAAATAAGATGAAGAAACCACTATAATAAATCAGTTGTTAAAACCACCCTCAGTTCACTGAGCCAAGATTCGAACCTTTGCCTCCCAGTCAACAGCTAATGAGTGCAACGCACCAATCTGCCACTGGTGTGGCTAATCTGATTTTAAAACACTTAAGGACACTAAAAATATCTGCATTGTTACCTAATCGTCTCGTCACTGGCTACTTGACTTCCCTCCTAAGATTACATCACGTAAGGAAGTGGATGCTACATTTTTCCTTTTTATAAATTTGTTGTAAGAATTTTCGAGGAGCAGAGATGTACCAAGTGTCTTTGACAGATACATTTTCTCTAGTGAACTAGGATCGGTCTACGCGCTCGCTCGCCAGTTTGGTCGCTCAGTCGCTCGTTCGCTCGCGAGTAACTTTTAGCGAATCACCTACGCGAATCGTCCCGTGGCAATCGGTCGGGAGTCTTGTAATGGGATTCGATACTAATAACATGTCAATAATCTCTTCCTGTAGTAGTCAGTCGACACTGACAGTGACCTTCACCCCCCTTATTTTCAGGTTTCACGTTGCATGTACAGTAGTATGAAAGTGTGCGTTTTAAGAAGTGTCTCACAAAAAAAAAAGTTTTGTGTTCTTTCTAATAAAATAAACTTTTCTTTATACATTCATGTTAAAGGAATTGATAAATAATGCTACCTTTTTAAAACTAAAACCTGTTTTTATTTATTTTTTAACTTACTCTAATTTTAGTTTCAATTAATAAATAATCATATTTTACTAAGTATAAATTATAATCAATAAAATAATTAAGAAAGAAAATAATTAGTTTCGGTATATGCGATTGTAGAAATAGACGGCCGAGGTGCTGAGTAAAAAAAATCGAGTTACTTGCATTGAGTACTTTTTAAAATAATCGGAAATGTGATACGCCTAACAAGCATGTTTTTCGATTGTGTACTTTACATCTGCGAGTATTTGTATTGAAAACGCATGTGCAACATTTAAACCATAAAGGGTCATTTTTGCGTAGCAGCAGAAACTGTTGGTGAAAAATGATCTCTAAGGGGATATGGCTTTTAAAGGTAAATAGTATGATAAACAGTCCAGCCAACAAGTTCGATTCTCACTTAGTTGGTAAGAAAAGAGAAAATAAAATAATATTAAGGTCCGAGTAAAGTTACTCGAGTAATCCCGGAAGAATCGAGTACTCCCGATTACACAACACAATCGATTATTTTTACTCGATTGTGCCCATCACTAGCTCGCTCCCGCGCTCGTCATTCTGGCCAAACCCTTATTGAAATAGATGGGTAGTATAAGTGTAGGAAATGATCATCATGAACTGAATTTTCATTTTGATGTAAGATTAATTCCTCTAACCCTAATGCTTTTCACAGTTTGATGGATTTAGTTACGAGCTCTCCTGCTGTAGCACAGCTTTTAAATAGCTAATGAAGTTGTGTAATGTTTCATAATGTTGTGTAATGTTTTGTAATGTTGTGTTCGCAGGTGAAAAGACCGCGGACCGAGCCGGACCTGGACACACCGGAAAGAAGTCGGTGAGTGTTAGAATAGAACACCCTGGTCAGGATATCAACACTGGACCATCGTGGTGCATGTCCTATAATGTCTCTTAGATATGTTGACATGTCAGGATATCAACACTGGACCCTCGTGATACATGTCCTATAATAACGTCTCTTTGATATGTTGACATGTCAGGATATCAACACTGGACCCTCGTGGTGCATGCCCTAAAATAATGTCTGTTTGACATGTTGACATGTAAGGATATCAACATTCGAGCTCTTAGTATCTCTGTATCAGCAAGTTAACCTGATAATATCCTCGGGTAGCTCTTAGTATCTGTATCAGCAAGTTAACATGATTAGTATCCTCGGGTAGCTCCTAGTACCTCTGTATCAGCAAGTTAACCTGATTAGTATCCTCGGGTAGCTCCTAGTACCTCTGTATCAGCAAGTTAACATGATTAGTATCCTCGGGTAGCTCCTAGTAACTCTGTATCAGCAAGTTAACATGATTAGTATCCTCGGGTAGCTCCTAGTACCTCTGTATCAGCAAGTTAACCTGATTAGTATCCTCGGGTAGCTCCTAGTACCTCTGTATCAGCAAGTTAACCTGATTAGTATCCTCGGGTAGCTCTAGGTAACTCTGTATCAGCAAGTTAACCTGATTAGTATCCTCGGATAGCTCCTAGTACCTCTGTATCAGCAAGTTAACCTGATTAGTATCCTCGGGGAGCTCCTAGTACCTCTGTATCAGCAAGTTAACCTGATTAGTATCCTCGGGTAGCTCCTAGTACCTCTGTATCAGCAAGTTAACCTGATTAGTATCCTCGGGTAGCTCCTAGTACCTCTGTATCAGCAAGTTAACTTGATTAGTATCCTCGGGTAGCTCTTAGTATCTGTATCAGCAAGTTAACCTGATTAGTATCCTCGGATAGCTCCTAGTACCTCTGTATCAGCAAGTTAACCTGATTAATATCCTCGGGTAGCTCTTAGTATGTGTATCAGCAAGTTAACATGATTAGTATCCTCGGGTAGCTCCTAGTAACTCTGTATCAGCAAGTTAACCTGATTAGTATCCTCGGGTAGCTCCTAGTACCTCTGTATCAGCAAGTTAACCTGATTAGTATCCTCGGGTAGCTCCTAGTACCTCTGTATCAGCAAGTTAACCTGATTAGTATCCTCGGGTAGCTATTAGTATCTCTGTATCAGCAAGTTAACCGGATTAGTATTAGCTCCTAGTACCTCTGTATAAGCAAGTTAACCTGATTAGTATCCTCAGGTATCTCATAGTACCTCTGTATCAGCAAGTTAACCTGATTATTATACTCGGGTAGCTCCCAGTACCTCTGTATCAGCAAGTTAACCTGATTAGTATCCTCGGGTAATTCCTAGTACCTCTGTATCAGCAAGTTAACCTGATTAGTATCCTCGGGTAGCTCCTAGTACCTCTGTATCAGCAAGTTAACCTGATTAGTATCCTCGGGTAGCTCCTAGTACCTCTGTATCAGCAAGTTAACCTGATTAGTATCCTCGGTAGCTCCTAGTACCTCTGTATCATCAAGTTAACCTGATTAGTATCCTCGGGTAGCTCCTAGTACCTCTGTATCAGCAAGTTAACCTGATTAGTATCCTCGGGTAGCTCCTAGTAACTCTGTATCAGCAAGTTAACCTGATTAGTATCCTCGGGTAGCTCCTAGTACCTCTGTATCAGCAAGTTAACCTGATTATTATACTCGGGTAGCTCCCAGTACCTCTGTATCAGCAAGTTAACCTGATTAGTATCCTCGGGTAGTTCCTAGTACCTCTGTATCAGCAAGTTAACCTGATTAATATCCTCGGGTAGCTCCTAGTACCTCTGTATCAGCAAGTTAACCTGATTAGTATCCTCGGGTAGCTATTAGTATCTCTGTATCAGCAAGTTAACCGGATTAGTATTAGCTCCTAGTACCTCTGTATAAGCAAGTTAACCTGATTAGTATCCTCAGGTATCTCATAGTACCTCTGTATCAGCAAGTTAACCTGATTATTATACTCGGGTAGCTCCCAGTACCTCTGTATCAGCAAGTTAACCTGATTAGTATCCTCGGGTAATTCCTAGTACCTCTGTATCAGCAAGTTAACCTGATTAGTATCCTCGGGTAGCTCCTAGTACCTCTGTATCAGCAAGTTAACCTGATTAGTATCCTCGGGTAGCTCTTAGTACCTCTGGTTCAGCAAGTTAACCTGATTAATATCCTCGGGTAGCTCTTAGTATCTATCTCAGCAAGTTAACCTGATTAATATCCTCGGGTAGCTTTTAGTATCTGTATCTGCAAGTTAACCTGATTAATATCCTCTGGTAGCTCTTAGTATCTGTATCAGCAAGTTAACCTGATTAGTATCCTCGGGTAGCTCCTAGTACCTCTGTATCAGCAAGTTAACCTGATTAGTATCCTCGGGTAGCTCCTAGTACCTCTGTATCAGCAAGTTAACCTGATTAGTATCCTCGGGTAGCTCCTAGTACCTCTATATCAGCAAGTTAACCTGATTAGTATACTCGGGTAGCTCCTAGTACCTCTGTATCAGCAAGTTAACCGGATTAGTATCCTCGGGTAGCTCCCAGTACCTCTGTATCAGCAAGTTAACCTGATTAGTATCCTAGGTAGCTCCTAGTACCTCTGTATCAGCAAGTTAACCTGATTAGTATACTCGGGTAGCTCCTAGTACCTCTGTATCAGCAAGTTAACCTGAGTCAGCATGTACCTGCCGCGAGTTCTCTTGGCGTCTCGCCCCGGCGCAATGCGTCTTGTCGCCGCGTTCCTCCAAGTCGTCTATCCACGCCAAGCACACACTTCATTAAGCCTCGCCCAACAAATGACGCCCGTATTTACGAATGTCTCCCTGTCATCAAGTGAGGCGCGGGAAAGATGTTAGATGGTGAATATTTGTCACCTGGCCTGAATGGGCTTTGGATCCACGCCATGACTATCTCTCCTCTCCCAGAGATAAGTTATTTTCCATGAAATTGATATTCTAGATTTTGTGATTGACCTCCTCGTAGCAATCTGTATTACTCATGTATTCCTCAAGTCCTTACATAGTTTGCTTTCTCCATGTAGAACTTAGAGAGGTTGAGTGTATTGTCTGTTACACATCTGGTAGACTACCTGTGGCTTGGACTTTATTTATCTATCTTCTTTCTGTCTTCTTTCCCTATATTCATAAAACGAAGAGTTTGTCTGGCATTAGCATTCCGCAATATCTTCCATACGCGAGGTCTGAAATCCCCACTAAACGAACATGTGTATCTCGGAGCAGGGATTTCTATTATATGAATTTTAATTAATTAATTAATTAATTAAAAACTGGCAAGTAAGAAATTATATGAAGAGTTATTTTCTTTCTGTCTGCAGTAAAGAAAAGAGTTGTCAGAAGTAACGACACAAATCCATTACGTGGTTACCCAGGGTACTTCTGCTAGTAGGCAATAAATAAGAAAATGAAATAACGCGAATTCAAAGTGGACACACAGATTATTTTTTATTTATTCGTCCATATGGTATTATTAACCTAATAATATGCTAAAACAATTCCTCAAGACATTTTTTACTCTTGGGAGACTGTTTCAAAACATTCCAATTTTGACAAATTTAAACTTGATAGTTTATTATTAAGGTGTGGATGTAAGGGACATTAGAAAAGGTAAGTGCTTTTGCAGTTTTTAGATCAAACTTTTTTATTCTAGTCAAAATAAATTAATCATTTCTCCAGTAGAAGGATGAGAGGTTAATTTTCTCAACATGATAATATAAACAGAGCTTGAACATCTGCCAAGGGTGTCCTGGAATTTAATAACAACTTGTTCTGTTCATTTAAAGAGTTTCTCATCTAATACCGCTATGCTTTTGACAGATATTAAATAAATGTTGATATTACCATGCGAAGAAAATTAAACTCTATTATTTTGACATAAAAAAAGTTTTGCTATAAAATCTGCAAAACAATGGCCTTTTCTCGCGTCCCCTACATCCTCACTTTGTACATCACATTTTACTTCCCATCCGCCTTATCAGTACACATACTATAATGCGGTTATAGGTGAAGACAATGTACAGAATTTAGAGGAAGTGTGTCCGCATTTGCAGGGAGAGTAATATACTTAGAGAAATAAGAGATACAGAGACAGAAACCATATTCTTACTAGGTCGGAATTTGAACCCTGGGCTCACTTGTCACCGGATGACAAGATGAAACTGACGTCTTTGCTCGAATGCCCACTAGTTTGAATATTTATTTACTATTGGTTCGTGTTTTGGCTAGTATAATATTATTCTAAACTCTAAACTGACCTGATTACAAACATAAATGGTTTTATTTTATTTTGCTTACAACTACATATTTAGGACTTGTTCAGTTTTGGGATGTATTTTAGCCGTAAAGTATATAGTGCATCTTTTTAAGCATTTTTGAATCATTTTAAACATTAAAAAAAAATACTAACAAAATAATAATAGTAACGACTAGTTTGTATATACTTTTGTAATGTTTAAAATATATCGTTATATATAATATATTTTTAACAAATAGGGAAATTTCGGTCAACCTTTGTCAATGAATTGTATGTTTTAAAAAGCCATAATTATATATTTAGGTTTTTAATCTTTCAATATCATAATTTAAGTTTATTTTTATGGGCTTACACCTAGTAAAATGTTATCTATATTGACTGCAAAAAATAAAAATAAAAGGCTGGTCTCAGTCGGTAGAGTGCTGGGATCGATTATCGACATGGCTGAAAAATTGATCATTATTGAAATTTGTGTTTCCCCCTTTCATAATGATAAATTAACGGTCGGGGGATTGGATCTTTTGTCTGCTCTAGAATTAAGTTAGTTTATGAGACATGTGCTCTATACAGTGTGTTTCCTGATAGTGAAATTGTTGAGTTCCCTCTATATTTGTAATAAACATTGACTATAATCTGGAATAGTAAAACTGTTTATAGAGTTCAATTGTTGTACACACAAAGGGGACTGTGGTAATGTTATTTCACATACACACACAAACTTATTCCTTTTAAAATATAATGTAGGTATATACTTTTTAATTTTTTTAATAATCGTGTCTTACTACCTGTTCAGGTTATACACAAATATACTAATTGCATTAAAGCGTTAGGGATGAGAAAAGTTAAATTTAGAGGAAGTGTACCCGAATTTGCGTTGAAGGAAGGTGGAAACCTGACCAAAGTACACCCAACCGGGATTCGAACCGCAATCTTCATGTTATCGGAAGTCTAGTTTAACACGAGAGTGATGCCATAGACCATGCGGTCACCGAGGTAGCTTTTTTTATTTGCTAAAAAATTATTGTACACGAACTTAGGCATAATATCGTGTTGTGTTGATTGATGACATAATTTATTGAGTTCACTGTCTCCACTTTATTCTACGGAAATAACTAATATCGTAGCCCATAATAACATTTAAATCAGGGGCTCCCAAACTATAGAACAAAGTGGAGCCAGTAAAATCTAATACTTGAGCATAATAAACATAATATTCAAATATAGCTCATATACGTAATTAAACATGAATATATTCTTGAGGTAATAACAACAGTTAATAAATAAATGTAAAAGGTTTTTCGTTGGTAATAATGTGTGTGTTTGTATGTATGTTCATGTGTGTGTGTGTATGTATGTATAGAATGTATGTGTAGGCCTATATATTTTATGTATGTATGGAATATATATATATATATATATAATATATGAATATAATGTCTGTATTATATAAATGCAGGTAAGTATTTTGTGTAAAACACACAGGAGCACCGTTATTTCGGTACTTGTCATTACAATTTTTTATTACTTTAGTCAAAGCATTTACGGGCCAGACAAACCAATTTCACGTATCGGATCTAGTCAGCAGGCCGTAGTTTGGGGACCCCTGATTTAGATGATAAATAATACAGAATAAAGGTCTGAGATGGAACATTTGAAAAATCAATTATGTTTTAAACATTTAATATGTCCAGGCAGTGGTGGCGTTTTGTTTAGAAGCCACTTGTTCGTGCCATCTTGAAACTAACCAACCATGGCAACTGCCACAGAACTACTCACTTAACGGCCATCTTGAGAACTAACCAACCATGACAACTGCCACAAAACTGCTCACTTAAGGGCCATCTTGAGAACTAACCAACCATGACAACTGCCACAGAACTACTCACTTAACGGCCATCTTGAGAACTAACCAACCATGACAACTGCCACAGAACTACTCACTTAACGGCCATCTTGAGAACTAATTCGGGAATAATTATTTAAGGTCAGATACTTTTTGTCAATTGGGAGATTACGTGTTTACCAAGTGGCAATTTAAAAGAAACGCATAGCTAGACATTTTGATTTTTAAATGATTCTATGTGATTTTTTTTTTGTGTGTATTTGTTTATATTTTTAAACTGTTTACAATATCTTTTTATTTCCAAGCATCTCAAGCTGCTTAGCAGCCAGCATTTTTCAACTCCCTTAAAATATAATCTTTCTTGAAGATCGTAATTGAGAAAAGAAACACTTTTAAACTGGATGGCATTTGTTTGAGCGTACAAGGCAAGGCCTTAAACCGTTTATATTTTCAAAATATGTTGTAGAAGGCCACCAAACTTACATTTCAATGTATCAAGAGTGAGGTTTGTACTGGTAAACATCCAGAGGTTCTGTGAACGAGAGGTTTATACTGGTAAACACTCTTGAGGTTCTGTGAATGAGAGTGAGGTTTATACTGGTAGACACCCAGAGGTTCTGTGAATGAGAGTGAGGTTTGTACTGGTAGACACCCAGGGAGTCTGTGAACGAGAGGTTTGTACTGGTAAACATCCAGAGGTTCTGTGAACGAGAGGTTTATACTGGTAAACACTCTTGAGGTTCTGTGAATGAGAGTGAGGTTTATACTGGTAGACACCCAGAGGTTCTGTGAATGAGAGTGAGGTTTGTACTGGTAAACATCCAGAGGTTCTGCGAACTAGAGTGTGGTTTGTACTGGTAAACACTGAGGTTCTGTGAATGAGAGTGAGGTTTGTACTGGTAAACACCCAGAGGTTCTGTGAACGAGAGTGAGGTTTATACTGGTAGACACACAGAGGTTATGTGAACGAGAGTGAGGTTTATACTGGTAGACACTCAGAGGTTCTGTGAATGAGAGTGAGGTTTGTACTGGTACACACCCAGAGGTCCTGTGAATGAGAGTGAGGTTTGTACTGGTAAACACCCAGAGGTTCTGTGAATGAGAGTGAGGTTTGTACTGGTAGACACCCAGAGGTTCTGTGAACGAGAGTGAGGTTTATACTGGTAGACACCCAGAGGTTCTGTGAATGAGAATGAGGTTTATACTGGTAGACACCCAGAGGTTCTGTGAATAAGAGTGAGGTTTGTACTGGTAAATACCCAGAGGTTCTGTGAACGAGAGTGAGGTTTGTACTGGTAAACACCCAGAGGTTCTGTAAACGAGAGTGAGGTTTGTACTGGTAGACACCCAGCGGTTCTGTGAATGAGAGTGAGGTTTATACTGGTAGACACACAGAGGTTCTGTGAACGAGAGTGAGGTTTGTACTGGTAGACACCCAGAGGTTCTGTGAATGAGAGTGAGGTTTATACTGGTAGACAACCAGAGGTTCTGTGAACGAGAGTGAGGTTTGTACTGGTAGACACTAGGAGGTTCTGTGAACTAGAGTGAGGTTTGTACTGGTATACACCCAGAGGTTCTGTGAACGAGAGTGAGGTTTGTACTGGTAGACACTCGGAGGTTCTGTGAACGAGAGTGAGGTTTGTACTGGTAGACACTCGGAGGTTCTGTGAACGAGAGTGAGGTTTGTACTGGTAGACACTCGGAGGTTCTGTGAACGAGAGTGATGTTTGTACTGGTAGACACCCAGAGGTTCTGTGAATGAGAGTTAGGTTTGTACTGGTAGACACCCAGAGGTTCTGTGAACTAGAGTGTGGTTTGTACTGGTAGACACTCAGAGGTTCTGTGAACGAGAGTGAGGTTTATACCGGTAGACACTCAGAGGTTCTGTGAACGAGTGTGAGGTTTATACTGGTAGACACCAAGAGGTTCTGTGAACGAGAGTGAGGTTTATACTGGTAGACACCCAGAGGTTCTGTGAACGAGAGTGAGGTTTATACTGGTAGACACCCAGAGGCTCTGTGAACGAGAGTGAGGTTTATACTGGTAGACACCCAGAGGTTCTGTGAACGATAATTACCGTAGGAACAGATGACTGTGCGCAAGATAACTAGAATAAGAAGAATCACCAAATATTTCATTATTTTCATTTAATCTATAAGGTGAGATTTTGGCATTGGACCCCATTTAATTATTATATAAATATTTAGAGAAAGGTTTTTAGGAGTTATTCCTCAGTCAAATACTGACAGATGCACAATGTATGTCACCCACTCGTTCTGTCATTGATAGGTGCAATGCCTGTCTCCGGCCTGGAGGATATCAGTTTCAACTAAATAAATAAATTAAATAATCATTTATCTCATTTAATACCCATATTTTGATTTTGTATAGTTTCTTACTGTTTGGAGATAAATTCGCTTTCGTTTCCTTTTCAATCAAAGTACATTTTTAGTTTAGTTATTTGATCCCTTAGCACTTCCCAAAGTTTGGCAGTTTCATCTGTAAACACCCTGAATGATCATATAATCAGCCGGTTTAGTATGTGCATGCTAAATACCGCAAATAAAATAAAGGCTCTTTCTACCGGGTTCTCTTAGAACCAGATAGGCTCTTTCTACCGGGTTCTCTGAGAACCAGATGAGCCCTGACCCACCTGTGTCGGCTGTGTGGACCAGTTGTATCCCACATGTCCTCGGTCTGTCTGTCTGTCAGCAGTGACACGCAATGACGCCCAGCTGGTGGCGTGTGACGTAATTCCTCATCGCCCCCGTCTCGTTGACACATTCTTCATATCTTCTTTAGACTCGCATTTTTAAACGGTCATTAAAATAAATTACAAATTCATTTTTATCCTGGCTCTCATTTATAAAAATTTTATATGCTGCTTTCACTAGCAATGTGTTGCCTTTTATAGACTTAGAGCTTTTCCTCAAGATGAGCGATGAAGAGGCTGTATTAATGAAAGTGCACCATCGTTAGCTCGGAGAGAATATGGTAAACGGACTTATTGTTAAAAAAAATATCAAGCCACCTCGTTGAACATCTAACCCCACCATAAAAAGAGTGAACCTTAACAGAGCTAAAGCGTTAGGCTCGCAATAAACTGAATCACCAGTAGCGGTGAGTCTGAGGCTCGAACCCCCGGTGCATTAATAGTGGTTTTACCACATGTATATTTCATTATAATTTTTCTAATTCCCCTCCACCTGATAAATAACCTGTGTTAAAACGTAGGTACTAAGAAAAATCTAATTCATAGCATTAACATTATTTCATACAAAACATTTTGATTAGAATTTTTCTGATGCACTTTATAAACACTTAAACCCACGACTTATGAACCTAACTTACGATAGTTCGACCAGTGCTACACACCCAGCAATGGCGCATGTTATAATTGAAGAGCAGGATGAATTATTCAAATGATGGGCACTAAACCTGTTCTCTCTAACCGATGGATGTGTCATACCACGACTTACCAACTAACTTAACTTCCATAATCGACACAGAACCTGGTTCCGTGGCTGTCACTATATCACTATGAAGTAGGAAAAGTGATACCATATAGACAGCCAAGAGAACTGTCATAATGTCACCAGAGAACTGTATAGTCAATCAAGGGAACTGTCAGAATGTCACCAGAGAGCTGTATAGTCAGCTAAGGGAACTGTCAGGATGTCACCAGAGAACTGTATAGTCAGTCAAGGGAACTGTCAGAATGTCACCAGAGAGCTGTATAGTCAGTCAAGGGAACTGTCAGAATGTCACCAGATAACTGTATAGTCAGTCAAGGGAACTGTCAGAATGTCACCAGAGAGCTGTATAGTGTCAAGGGAACTTTCAGAATGTCACCAGAGAGCTGTATAGTCAGTCAAGGGAACTGTCAGAATGTCACCAGAGAGCTGTATAGTCAGTCAAGGGAACTTTCAGAATGTCACCAGAGAGCTGTATAGTCAGTCAAGGGAACTTTCAGAATGTCACCAGATAACTGTATAGTCAGTCAAGGGAACTGTCAGGATGTCACCAGAGAGCTGTATAGTGTCAAGGGAACTTTCAGAATGTCGCCAGAGAGCTGTATAGTCAGTCAAGGGAACTGTCAGGATGTCACAAGAGAACTGTATAGTTAGCTAAGGGAACTGTCAGGATGTCACCAGAGAACTGTATAGTTAGCTAAGGGAACTGTCAGGATGTCACCAGAGAGCTGTATAGTGTCAAGGGAACTTTCAGAATGTCACCAGAGAGCTGTATAGTCAGTCAAGGGAACTGTCAGGATGTCACCAGAGAACTGTATAGTTAGCTAAGGGAACTGTCAGGATGTCACCAGAGAGCTGTATAGTGTCAAGGGAACTTTCAGAATGTCACCAGAGAGCTGTATAGTGTCAAGGGAACTGTCAGAATGTCACCAGAGAGCTGTATAGTGTCAAGGGAACTTTCAGAATGTCACCAGAGAGCTGTATAGTGTCAAGGGAACTGTCAGAATGTCACCAGAGAGCTGTATAGTGTCAAGGGAACTGTCAGAATGTCACCAGAGAGCTGTATAGTGTCAAGGGAACTTTCAGAATGTCACCAGAAAGCTGTATAGTCAGTCAAGGGAACTGTCAGGATGTCACCAGAGAGCTGTATAGTGTCAAGGGAACTGTCAGAATGTCACCAGAGAGCTGTATAGTGTCAAGGGAACTTTCAGAATGTCACCAGAAAGCTGTATAGTCAGTCAAAGGAACTGTCAGGATGTCACCAGAGAGCTGTATAGTGTCAAGGGAACTTTCAGAATGTCGCCAGAGAGCTGTATAGTCAGTCAAGGGAACTGTCAGGATGTCACCAGAGAGCTGTATAGTGTCATGAGAACTTTCAGAATGTCACCAGAGAACTGTATAGTCAGTCAAGGGAACTATCAGAATGTCACCAGATAACTGTATAGTCAGTCAAGGGAACTATCAGGATGTCACCAGATAACTGTATAGTCAGTCAAGGGAACTGTCAGGATGTCACCAGAGAGCTGTATAGTGTCATGAGAACTTTCAGAATGTCACCAGAGAACTGTATAGTCAGTCAAGGGAACTATCAGAATGTCACCAGATAACTGTATAGTCAGTCAAGGGAACTATCAGGATGTCACCAGATAACTGTATAGTCAGTCAAGGGAACTATCAGAATGTCACCAGAGAGCTGTATAGTGTCATGAGAACTTTCAGAATGTCACCAGAGAACTGTATAGTCAGTCAAGGGAACTGTCAGGATGTCACCAGATAACTGTATAGTCAGTCAAGGGAACTATCAGGATGTCACCAGATAACTGTATAGTCAGTCAAGGGAACTTTCAGAATGTCACCAGAGAGCTGTATAGTCAGCTAAGGGAACAAATGTCACCACAGTACCCTATCCATTCAGCCACGGGTACTATTTATTGCTCTCCAACCCTCCTGTATGATAATAACCCTCTAAGCACGGGCTCCTCTAAGATGTACGCGTGTCTCTCCCAGTCGATATCGCGGAACACTCTTCCGTCACGTAAACACGCTCAACAAACCGTCGACTACACATACCGCCACCGCATCAAGTAGTGCCTTGTTCTCCGCGCGCGTGTTATTCTCCATGGTTACACCACTGAATGGTACAACGGCTGCTGATGGCTCTTTGATGTAGTTTCATGTGTGCTCATGTGTGTTGTTTGGGAGTCCTCCCACTACATCAGCTCTCGGCTTGGTTTGATGAGACCACGCTCGTTGTAAAGCTCTACGTCGTGTAAACATATGGCAGGCGTCTCTATTCGATACACAAGTCAGGCTGCTTATTACAGAATACATGCCTTATTCTTAAACGTTATCATTTTAAACAAGTTCCCTTTTTTATATACATATTTAACTCACTAGCATCCTCTTTTTGTTGGTGGTTTGTTTAGGCATCCTTTTCTCCACACTGGTCGTTTCTCGTGGTTTGCTCTGAATTATGACTTATGTTTGAAAAGTATATAAATAAGTTATAAAATGAAGTGGTTCCATTCTTAATCTTGTTTATGATGTGTTTTTACTGCCAATTTTTTTATTTTGTGTCTTTATTTTGACGTCAGATTTCCAGTCAAGCGAGTGTTACACAGGTTCTGATGGATATGCCGTATTGTCAGTAGTGGATCCGGGGGTTGATGGGGGCAATCTCCCCCCCCCCCCACACCCATAATGGAAAAAAATAGAAAATATTGATAACTCCTCCCTAGCCCTATCTCATACCTCACCTAATCAATAACTCTGTCAACTTAGCTCTAATTTGAAAAAAAACAACAAACAAGTGACTTAAAACTAAAATTTTCCAGTAATTAGATTACTAAGTTTAGTATGCTAAACAATTATTTTTATTAAAATACATATTTTTTCTATTAATAATAAATCATTTTAGGTTTATATAAACCTACATATATTTTATTTCTTTTATTGTGGCAATGACTTATTAATGGGTTTTTCCTTATAAGTCCTCTTTTTATTAATATAATTATTAATTAAAATTATTTTTATAAACTAGCAATATTATCAAAATCATCATACAGGGTGTTCCCGGGTTAAACGGCTAAACTTAGTGAAGTGGTAGTGGATAAAAAAAAACTAACTCAAAATGTCTTTGGGAGATTTGCTCATTTTAGCTTCCTCTTCGCGCAAACAACAAAAAAACTAAACAAAAACATGTTTTTCTGCAGAGATCCTCGGCAATGGCTTAATAATTTTCCTGGAAGTTGGATCGGTCGTGCTGGACCTGTGGCTTGGTCTCCACATTCACCTGATTTAACGCCATTGTATGATTTTGTATGGAGAGCTATCAAGCAAAAAGTGTATGAGGTGCCTGCTATTGACCTTCAATAATTCCGACAAAGGATAACGCAAGCGTGCGAAGAAACAACAGTCGCACAAATTTTAATAGTACATGTAAAATAGGGTTTTACAATGAACACTGGTGTGTATTCACGAACATTTGGGAATAACTTCGTTTTGGCACTAGAAATAAAGATTCGACGTGTCCCCAAATAAAAAAAGTTGTTTTACCATGTTTTGTGGAAGGGGGCAATTTTAAAAAATAAACTTTTTTTTAACTAGATCGAGTGGAGTATCTTTTTCCAGGTATTTTTTAATCCTGAATCGAATGACACAATTCGCAAGTCGATACGATCACTTGTTACAAAGTTTCAACAGGTTTTATGAAAGTCGAAAATTACACTTAATGAGCGAGCACAGATGTTTCTTTCATTTTCGAATATTCTACCTGTGTAGTGAGAGTGAAGTTACTGACACCTTTGGCCGGCAGTTATAAGATTAGTTTTATCGTTGCGGTAAATATATTAATAGTCTTTATTGAAAGTTTTACAATTTACAAAAATATAAATAAATAAGTGTATATATATATATATATATATATATATATATATATATAATATATAAATCTATACTTATAAAATAACATTTCCTGACTGACTGACTGATTCATCATCGCCGAGCGCAAACTATCAAGGCTACAAGCATGAAATTCGGACTGTATATTCATTTTGTTATGTAGGCACCCACTAAGAAAGGATTTTAGAAAATTCCACCCCGAAGGGGTCAAAATAGGGGATGATAATATGTATGAAAGTCCGTCATTTTGAAAGTTACATAAACAAAATTTTGTATTTCGGTTATTGACGTAAAACAAATAAATATGTGTTTCAGGAATTTTGGAAATTCTATTTAATAAGGGATGAAAAAGGGGTGAAAGTTTGTATCGGACTTGCATTATTTTTGATCTGAGGTCAAGTTATGGTCATCAACGTAACGTAATATTTTAAATTAATCTGTAAATACATATGTATATTTTCGTATTTGTATTTAATCAACTTCCACGCGAGCAAAGCCGCGGGCAACAGCTATCTAGTATATATATTTATTTATTCTAAGAATATAAGTGTAGCATCAATACTCAATGAAGAGATGAAAATAATCCACTGCAAAATTGTGGATTCCGTACCTGACGACAGGGACCCTTCTACGCAGATTCTTAGAAGCTGAAAGAACAGGCAATTGGCCAATACATCTCAATACGGTTCGCCTGATGATTCCATACTTTGTTGCAAGTGGTCACAGTAATTATGCCAAAGCAAGCCATATTTATGTACAGCAGCTGTACAGCTAGCCTAGTAAAATGACTAAAGTAAAGTTTGATAGTTATGATTCAGGTTACTTCACAATAAGACGTTCAAATAGATTTTGCAGTGTTACTTTTCCAAACAAGGTAAGAGAACAGACTGCAAACAGATAATTCAAAGTGGTGGGAGGAATCGTTCAGAGGGGTTTCACTGATATGTTTTAAGCTCATATGTTTTGACAAAACCAGCTGTCACTGAAGTGAGGCCATTAAATATTTCTCTGGCATTGCTTTCTTTACTTCCAAACAACATGTTGATGCTCGGGAGAGTCGCATCAAAAGGGATAGTAGTGATATCATGAAACTTCAGCAATGACTTGAACTCAATAATCCTTTCAATGTCACAACGGCAATTCCAGTTTTTCTGGGAACTGGAATTACTGGAACTAATTCCATCAATTGTCATATGGCCAGAGAGGTTGGCAGCCAGAAAATGGTCCAAATGGTTGGGAAGACGTTTGCTGAGATCAAAATTAAATGAAGGGACAACATACGATCTCTTTCAGCTGTTAGTGCCTCGGTCAAGGTAAATGATAAAGTTATAAAACATGTTAAAACAACTTTTGGGGGGGGGGGGGGGACTAATCGGATCTTAATTTCTAGTGCCAAAACGAAGATCTTCCAAAATTTTCGTGAATGCACACCAGTTGTCGTTTATTTTATTCTTACCAATTATTTTTTTCCTATTTACGCGAAAAGAAAGCTAAAACTAGCAAATCTCCAAAATACATTTTGAGTTAGTTTATTGATCCACTAGCACTTCCCAAAGTTTAGCCGTTTAACCCGGGAACACATCCTGTAGATATTGATTAATTAAAATTATGTAGTTTATACTTGAAGTAACCCTGTGGAAACCAACCTCCCCTCCCCCCGACAACATGCCCTTGATCCGACCTTGCTTATTGTGTGTGCATCGCGTCTTACTACCCGTCCAGCCAGCAGGCTGCAGGCCATCCTAACATTTGCGTTGATGGAATATGGATGAGGAAGATAGAATTTAGATGAAAGTGTCCCCCATTTGCGTGGATGGATAGGGGGAAATCACTAAGGAAATAAGATCCTTGCTATACCCGGCCTGGATTCGAACCTCTACCTTCCCATCAGTCGCAATCTGGCCATTGTTGATGACAATGCCTGGCTTGTTTTCGGGCCGTGCTTCGTTCATTTGTGTTTGTTCTGGATTTTTTTTCAAAGAGTCCTCTATTCGAACCTTAACTTGGATTAAAAATGCATGGATAAGGGATTGATTTGCGAGATCACGAAAATATGTACACTCTAATTTCCATAGGAAAAACCGTTTAGAAAATACAAACTTCTGCACGATAAACATTAATAACATTTTACAACATTATTAGGGTTATTTTATAGATATTGATACTATCTCTCAAGAGGGACAGCTTTATATAATCTGATTTGACGTATGAATACGTGAAAGTAGATAAGTAATTTTCCATTCGTGTGAAAATGGACTATTCATCCCATTTTTTAGTGACCGAGTGGTCCAAGCTACAGATAGGTTTGTTATTGTATTTCTAATTCTAAAATAGGGTTTCTCTACACTGTAAACCCTACAGATGTACTCCTTAATTTAGTTCACTTCTATAAAAGTATCTAACGATGCCTGACCGTCCAAAGGGCTTATACATGCATTTCACTAGTTCTCGGGGAGAAGGTTTTCAATCCTGTCCAAGGGGACTGGCGAGTTGTTTTCAATTTACTCAAAGTTTTTACTCTAATGAGAGTGTATTTCCTATCTCCTACTTGTGTCTGCACCTCTTATAACAATACTTTGAAAGATCCTAGGCCGATTAGATTGCGAATCAACGCCAATCACTTCTCGCTCACCCTTCTCTCTAACGCATTCTCTTTCATACATACAGTTTCTTTTGTTGAGTACATTATTTAATAATAATATATGGGTGCGAAAAGGTAATTTTTAATATAGTTTTAAATCGTATGCATATATGATCGAGAGGCACATGACATCCAGTTCAGTCGCCTGTGTGGAGACTATTAGCCTCTCTGGTGGCACAAAACATTGCCCAGGGTACGGAATAAGAAGTTGTTTAAACGTACCCATAATGAGATGTGATGATAGTTATTATGGAGGTGTGAACCAATGGTAGGCTTAAACCTAACTTAAACTTAATTAACCAAACCCTGGTGACCGTTGGAGTAGTTACCATGGCAACAGCTGGAAATAGAACATGAAACTACTAGGTTTGTAGCCAGATGCACTGACTACTACACCACGGCCCGTTTTTTTAAATGTAAAGCGAAGACTAAGAATAACTGAAAATATGCGAAGTGAAATCGAAACTGAATCAAAAATAAGGTTTTATTGTTTTCGCCTAACTTACATTCAATTATTAAATACCATTCAAGTGTCTCTAGATAAACAGAGAGGTTCAGATAAAAGAACCACTGATATTTGAATCCATCTTTTCACACGTTATGGATGTCATTTGATCACTAGTTGGTGTTAAAATACTCTTTAGTAGCTGCTTTCAAAATAATAGTCATATTTAGTGAGATATATAAAATATGTTGATAATTAATTTTTAATCCAAGTTTTTTTTTCTTCCTTGAAAAAAGTTTCGAAAATGCAAAAACTATTGTGGTTGTTGAAATCGAAGCTATAAGTGAAGAATGTTTAGCATTTGATCGCGCATTTTGAAACTTCGCTCGCCCCTAAATAATATTAATTAAGCCTGTGAGAACCTTCGAAATTACGAATCTAAATTAGAATCTTGCTAAGATTCGGATTCGATTCGAGCTTTCGAGTCTTATTATTAGAGAGATTCGTGTGATTCGAAATTACGAATCTAAATTAGAATCTTGCAAAGATTTGGATTCGATTCAAGCTTTCAAGTCTTATTATTAGAGAGATTCGTGTGGATTCGAAATTTCGAATCTAAGTAAATTCCAGATTCAGATTCGAGGGGTTTAGTTCGAAATTCAAAACTTTTCATACTTAAGAATAATTTCAACTTTCTATGGTCTTATACAGCAAACCATTATACATAAAATAATAATGTATTAGTTTATAACCTTTTATAAATTAGTCAAGAGGCGTTGTTTACTTGTTTAACTTAAGCTTAAGTTTAAAATATTTTCAAAGACTCCTAAGGATATGTTATTTTATTTGGATTTGAAATATTTTCTAAATAAAATATTTTATTTGGATTCGATTCGAAATTTCATTTTTAGTATGATAGTCGATCGGAATCGATTCGAGCTGGTTTGCCAAAAATTCGGATATGATCGAAATGGAAAATCATGGATTCGTCCACCAGGCTTAATAATAATAATAATAATAATGATGATAATAATAGCGTCACAGAGTAGCTAAAACATATGTTCTATTATTTTTTTGAGTTCAAAAGATAACCGATATCTAAATATGTTGTGTGAAGTGCAATAATATCGTTTATTATCCAGCTGGACCAGCACGGTGGGTCACGTGGTCTAAGGAGTAATGATCGCAATAGACTGGATTCCTTAACGAGGAGGTTGAGATTCGAATCTCTCCAGGGTCCACTGGTTACGATTTTCCAAAAGTGATTTATCAATGCTCTTTTCATTCCATCTACATTCCAGTGCTGGTGTATTCTTTTTTTCCAAATTACTATTCCAGTCCGCACACATTAAAAAAATCCGCTAAGAGTGTCCTTACCAACTCTATAATACAGTCGGCTAGAAATAGTAAATTTAAACAAACATATTGCATTTGGATCATTTCTGATTAAAAATTAATGGAGATAAATAGTTAATAGAAGTTCTTAATACTTAACAGTGTTGAAATATTAAATGATATTTGGATAAAACTGTATTGAAAAGGCTGTTTTTTTTATCGTTTTAGAATGGGTTCACAGCCAAGCTTTGTGCACAAATCTTCATTCTTTCATAATAGAGAAATACTGTTGTTATTAACAAGACACTTTGTCCCCCATCGTCACCACGAAAAATGTCGAGTAATCACTCAAATACGAGTGTAATGCACACATTTCTGGCATATCTTGGTCTTTTATTTCCCTTTTACTCCATACCTAGCCCGAGCCCTGAGCTGAACAGAGCTGAGCTGATCTTATGAATAGCCTCGGTGTTGAACGTACAGGAGGAGTCTCGCTCGATATCTTAATTGAACGAGAATGGGCCCACTCGAACTGTCGAAAACTCGAATAAATGGTTTTCCACTCTCCTCCACACAAATGTGTGTACACTGTCTCTAAATTCAACCCTACCATCCCCAGTTCACTATCGTATTGGTGCATATGCAAATAAACACGTGTAAAACTTGGTTAACAAAGTGGACTTATTATTACTTAAAAACCTTTAGTTTTGATAGGGTGAGATAATATTTTTGAAACTATTGAGTAAATATTTGTTTATCAGCCTATTGTAATTGGCATTGCACATTAGATTAATACGACAGCTGATAATTGAAACCCTTTAACGTTTTATAATCCTTTGATCCTTACGTTGATTGAACCTTATCCTTCAACGTTGTTGATGTACTGGAAACGTACTGTATGTTGCCTTAGTCGGTGACGGGATTAGTGACGTTATTTTAATGTTAGTTAAAAAACAACACTTGAAGTAAAAGTTGAGCCATTTATGAACGGCACAGTGTTGAGTTGCTTTATTGTGAACAAACTGAAGTCCACATTTACACATATTATATTGATTGTTGAAGATTGTTGCTCCAGTGAACCTTCATGATCGACAATAGGAGTGGAAGTGTGGGACTTAGAACTCTGGTTCCGTCTGCGTGGAAGCTGGAGAACATAAACCTGCCCGCAGCTCAGAGGCTAGGAACGTGCGGTGACGTAGAGTATGACGTATACTCTACGTCATAGTTATGAAACGAGACGATTGAATATATTAACAAAATAAAGTGACAAGTTACTATAGTGACTAACAAAATATAATAGGTATACAATATGATTATGTTATTACTGTATTTATAAGTTTCGACAAATTATTTGTTTGAATTATAATTAAAAGTAGAAGGGAAAAAAAGTTATATAAAATTGGTTTGAAGATTAAAATTGATGAACAAAATGGAATGATTTAATAAATTATAACATTGGTTTAGAACATACATACGTAGCTATTAAAAAATACTAAAACAATATTTGAAAGGTTTCTTTTAACTCCTTAAAACTAAAGTAATTTTAATACAATAAATTTAAGATATAAGCTACGAACTAAGTGAATCCATTTAAATGTATAATATTTTGGAAATATTAAAAAATTTATTTTATCTTTCTTATCTGTTGGGAAATTGAGCCTTTTCTACTTTGGATACACAGATGATATAGTTCTAAAACATTACTT